>JANIJH010000225.1:35394255-35409788 GCA_024520975.1 Erythroxylum areolatum | reverse complement strand
CAATAGGTGCGTGACTGACTGATCGGCTTGTGGGTTGTGGTGATTGGGCTCGGGCCCAATACAGCCGACCCGACCAAGAACATTTATCAGATGTTAGGGGCTTTTAAAAAACATTTATCATATGTGAGAGTTTAATTTGAATGTTCTAAACTGTTTAGAACATTTATTAGATATTAGGGTTTAATTTAAACGTTCTAAAATATTTAGGTTTAAATTAAACCTTGATTAGAAAAAAAAAACTTAAAGTCCATTTTGACCTTAATGATACTTAGACAAACATATGAGTGCTTACTATAAAACAAATTCATTAAACTAATCTGACATTAGAATTTCATATGAAATATTACTTATGTGTCAATGAACATCCTCATGATAATAATTGTATAAGTGAGATCATTTGACTAAAGACACCCATAGTATCTTATATAGGGATAATTATGTTTTGATAATTCTAATGACCTATTATAATTAGAAGTGGCTCGATTAGTAGTCATTTAATAATATGTAAATTATATTGAGATAGTCGAGTGATTAATATAAGATTCATTACTCTAAAATGACTGGATAGAATGTTCTACTATTTTTAATCAGTATTAATTTAAGAAATCCTTTACTAGGATGAAATATAAACTTTGAAAATAGTTTTTAAATGTTATTAAAATAATCAATAATCAATATTGGAGAATTAATCTGGTTGGACTCAAATAGAATAGATATTGATCCATTTTCTATGTCTAATAAGAATATTATATGAAAAAATGAATGAATAATATAAAAAAGCGTGCTTAGAAAGCTTATTTAAAAACACTTTTGATATTCCTAATTAAGAATTAAAAAAATTGTCTAGTTTAGCCTAACGTGACTCAAAGTTAAAAACTCAACCTAATTTGACCAAGCTTGAGCTTTTTTTAATTTTATACTTAGAGCCAAGCCCCACGAAGGCTCAGGTTTGAGCTTAGGTTGTTTGGTTCGACCTAAAGTTCAAAGTCTAAAATTTTCAAATAAAATGATGTCATTTTGAGAAAAATGATATCGTTTTAATTTTTCAAATTTAAAAAAGATATTTAATCAATCTTGGAATCAAATGTAGAACCTTAAGTATGATCAAGCTTTGGGTCAAAGTTAGACTCAAGCACAAAATTTTATGGTGAGCTAAGGCCTTGGTGGGCCCGCATCCACATTGTCCCATTACCAAGTTTATTCTTAATATTTTAATGGTAATAATATATTATCAGACGTCAATTTTGATTTGAGAATATAAATTATTTAATTATAAAATCAAATAAAAAATAAAAAATTTAATTTATCTAATCCTAAATATAGTTTAAAATCATAATTTATATCCATTGCTAATATTTTAAGAACCTAATAGCTCTTATATAAAGACTTGTTGAAGACAGAAAAGGTAATTTATAAAGTTGGACTTAATAGTAAAATTTAAAAAACTTTAAAGTCAATTATAAGACTAATCTTAGATATTGAATCTTATGGACATCTAATGGGTATTTAATTAAAATTATACTAAAATTTAATTAAAGTTAGAATTATATTTAAATTAAATTACTAAAATGTCCAACCTTATTACAAATTGGTGGAAGTTATACAAGACTTAACACTCTTAGCTTATCCTTACCACTTGTAAAGTTCTCTCAATTTGTTCGTTAAGTAGTGTTAGTGGTGAGACACTTGAATAACTATACTAATTTTTTTCGTAATTTGTGAATTTGAAGGGAGATAAAAAAAAAAAAAAGGAAGCTCAGCTTTGTATTAAAGTATAGTTTATAATTCATGCTTTATTATTACTACAAGTTAATTATGTTATAGAATTAAAATGATTTTGATTGTCAATAAATCATAAGAATTTTTGTCTTCTTCCACTACATACAAGATGAGATCTCCTCCTAATTTTCCAACAAATAATTTCCATCCAAACTCATATATAAGAAAATTTCCGTTTGATAATTTTATATAGTTCCATGTCCAAATTCATATGCTCTTTTTTTAAAAAAATTAACAAAAAAAAGTTAAAAACCATTATCAAAAAGAATCAAAGATAGATTTTAAATGGCATCTAGCAAAGTTGAATCGAAGGGAGCCACAATACAGAATTTAAGTTTCATAATAAAATATAATTTATGATTCATATTTTATTATAATTGCAAACTAAGCATGTTATAAAATTAAAGTTATCTTTATTATAAAAAATTTTGTTTTCTTTTGCAACTATCAAGGTGAGATCTCCTCCAATTTCCCAACACATAATTCTCATCTAAACTCATATATAAGAAGAAAAAATCCATTTGATAATTTTCTCATATAGTTCGGTATGGGAGCCCATATTCTCCTTTTTTTAATCTCTTAAATTAAGAAGAAACAAAGTTGAAAGGTCATTAATCTAGAAAGGATCAAATACAGACTTAAATATGATTTGGCAAACGCCATGGGCTACTTTTATCAGTTTTGATACACTTTTCGTGTGGCCTGTTTTAAGGAAAGGGCAGCAAACAATTCACGTCAATAATTGACAACTTTAATACAAAAAGAAAGGTCAACCTTTGCTTAAGTAATCTGTGAAAAGGCTAAAAAGAAATGGTACTAGTTAGAGGAAACATGAATCATAACCTAGATTTCTCGGGAGAAAGATTGACTGGAAAACATTTGAGGGTACAGATTATGAGCCAACACACGTCTCATTAAGAGTTGGGAACAAAAGTGCCTACGTAGCCGATCCCTGCAATGAAGAAGGCGAAAGATTGGAGAAAGAGGAATATGAAATAGCTGTTCTTTCCAAATGCAAAATCTTGGCAACCGCAGAAGAATAGGTAGCCTCCAACACCAAGCTCTAGTAAATGGAGTCTGTAATAAGCACCCGCAAAGAGACATTCATCAGCTACATAAATTAATCTTACAAAGAAAAGTTTTTCTCTCGACATTGCTTTGTACCACTTACATAATGGTTTTTACTTCCTAATCTCTAAATTTCTTATAAGTTCCTTGAATATCAATCTTTATTAAACCAATACCACAATCTTCAATTCCAATATTTCCTAATGATAAACTACTAGACGAGTATCGTCTGAAATGTACCTTTCTCCTATCTTGAGCCGAGACTTCCTAGGAGTTTTGGCAGTAAACTTTGTCTTAAGAGCATCACCTAATTTTTCAGTGACAACCCACTCATTCACTTTCCCTGCCTCCAGCAGTCCTATAAATGTTGCCTTAGTTCGATGGAGAGACATAACATTCTCAAACAGGACCCAGAAAATCAGCAAGTGGAAAGATCTACAGAATGTGACATGCTTATATCAGAAACTATATGATTAAATGGCAGAAATATTTGGAGTTTTGGCTAGTACTAAATATGAATACAAATGCAACAATAAAAAGGAATGGGGAGAGGAAAACCTTGGAGTTCCAACTGCATTAAGGATTGTTATAATGGAAGGAATATAGATCGCTCCCCACTTGGGGACTTCTACTTCAGGAACCAAAACAGTTGCCGGTAAAACAACGCAGTAAAGGGTAAATGTGAGAATATGAGCCACGATTTTTCTAACGAAGAAGAAACTGTAGATGACATAAAACTTCTTCCAAGCTGACACTTTCTGGAGAAAAATGAGAGTCAAACGTAGATGTTGATAAATTTTAATATTTGGTCTAATAAATATCTCGATTATAAGTAGATGGACGCAAGAAACAAGCGTGTATAGGCAGGCAGGCACCTTGTTCTTTGCTATCTCTGATGCCATTTTCTTGAAGAGATTTGCAGGGCCGCAAGACCACCGATGCTGCTGATACCGATAGGCTTTAAAAGTACTGGGTAGCTCATTTTTCACCTGAGGTACAGAAGAAATCAAAGTTCTTATTGATAAAAGTGAAGGATGGTTGGATATTGAAGAAATATATATTGGGAGTTTGTCTAACGACGGAGAAAGAGAGAAAAGAAAACCAACATATAAGTCTAGTGGGCTACTCCATTTATTACCAATTTGTTTTAGGATGGAATTTTACTTAAATTTATATATGGTCTAACTTTTCTTCTCGTGTAGGCCCGTAGGTCTATTGTAAATTCTAACATGGTATCAGAGCAGGTTACTCTTATGTTAGTCATTAACCTATTGAAATGATAGATTATGTCATGTGTTAGACTCATACGTGAAGGAGGTGTGTTGAAATATAAAGTGAGAGTTTGTCTCACATTAGAAAAAGAGAAAAAAGAAAATCAACATATAAGTCTAATAGAGTACTCCACCTATCATCAATTAGGATAAAACCTCACTTAAATTTATATATGATCTAACTTTTCTTTTAACGTAAATTAGTAGGTCCGATGTAAATTCCAACGGATATGGTAAAGTGAATTAGGATGTAAGAGTTCAAAATTAATGTACCGTGAGGTCACCAACGTACACAAATTTCCAGCCTTTAAGACTAGCCCGGACAGCCAAATCCATGTCCTCCACCGTGGTCCGATCCTTCCATCCTCCAGCTTCATTCAGTGCCGATGTTCTCCACACACCGGCAGTGCCTGCATCGATCACATATAGAGCGTGAAATTGAGAGGAGCTGAACGAAACACTTTCCAAGCTTTTTGTTACGTACCATTAAAACCGAAAAATGCATAAGTGGAAGATCCCACTTCTTGCTCCACCTTGAAATGGTAATCCAGTGACATTTCTTGCATCCTTGTCATCAAGCATTCGTCTGCATTAACTACATGATCACCCCGCGAAGCTTCATTAGGTACAAGATTAAACTAGATGCTTTATGTCACGTGTATCCATCCGATATTTACTATCTGACCATATATTTCGTTGGGACTTCCCACAAAAATATAGTCTGACAATTAATTAGCCCTATTTAATTGAATATTAATTAATGAAATGAAATATAATAGAATCGGAACAAAATAATTTATGAAGTAATGGATTGAATCTAGATTTTGTTGAGGAGAGTTAAACCTCCGATCGATTGTGTTCAAGCCCTACCCCAACCAGCAACATTTAATAAAATTTTCAAAGGCTTACTGGAAACAACGAATATTGGTCCAAATTGCAACATGTAAGTAGGTTTACGAGTATATATTTGAATTCAGAGAAAGATTCCCTTAGTTGGTGTGTAAGGATAACTTAGTTTATGTTAATTACAATAGTCATGAAAACCATCAAATTAATAACTAAATAATTGGCTCCTAATTGTATATTGCTGTCGGAACTATGACAAGGACGTGGCATACTTTTATGTATGTAACGAAAACGAAGGATGATTAGAAGATTAATTACCAAATTTCCAGCGAGCTTGAACAAGAGCGATCTGGGGGTTGTGAACGAGAAATGGGACAGTGCGCCAAAGAAAGTCAGGTTCAGGCTGGAAATCGGCATCGAAGATAGCGACATAATGACATTGTTTAACGTAGCTGTGTTTCATGCCCTCTTTAAGTGCACCTGCCTTGTACCCGTTCCTGTTGTCCCTTATCTCGTACTTTATGTTTATACCTTTGCTTGCCCATCTCTGACATTCCGTTTCCACCAAGCTCTGTTTCATACTTACAAACCAAAATTAAAGATAGTTGTACCAAGAAATTCAAGGTATAAAATCATATTAGAAGATCTAACCTTAATGGCAGGGTCAGTTGAGTCATCAAGAACTTGGATGATGATACGATCCGACGGCCATGAGAGTCCACATGCAGCACCAATAGACAACTGATAAACCTTTTACATTAAACAAGTTGAATCAAAACTACTGTAATATGTTCAAGAAACGTAAGATATGGACAACAACATCGACATCTAAATCATCAAGTACCTCCTTTTCATTGTACATTGGTATTTGTACTAGAACCATAGGATATGCAGAATTGCCTAGCTCAACATCATCCTTTATAGGCTCCCATTTGTATCTCTTGTGTGGTTTTCTCCCAAACAACTTTACGAAAATTATAACAATGCCCATGTATAGTCTTTCCATAAACAGCATTATTGACATGGCCAAGCACAATTGCACCAGCAGTTGCAACACAGGCACGATTAGTGGTGCTTTCAGAACTTGCCAAATCAGCCTAAATTGGCCTGTAATCTCATCCTGGAATGTACCAGGAAAAATGCTGGTGGATTGTAGACGATCCATAAGGCAAAGAGAAGTAACTGAAGTGCACAGGATTTAAATAATGTCAGTACGTGCCACTGATCTGGTAGTTGTGTATGTGTGTGTGTGTATATATATGTATGTGTGTGTGTGTGTGTATGTATAAAGGGATTGCCCTTTGCGAAAATATGAAGAATAACTTATGTCTTCTTTTGAATTTTCGCTTTCGAGTTACGTTAAGGCAATGTGGGAGAAAGCTAGCTGGAGCGGACTTGGTGTCACCGTGTCAGTGACTAATTATTGAAGCATATGTAGTCACTTGATTGCAGAATCAGAACCACTAGAGTCTGAACCTGTAAAGATACTGGATCAAAGAAACCAAGGAGAGACCTCCACAGGTGGCTTCGCTATGTATTGAATCAAATGTAAAAGGAACTGTAATTAATCTTTATTGGATTTTCTTGGTCTCTCTAAGAATGAATAGTTTACAGAAGAGAAGAGAAGAGAAGAGAGGCCCTTGTGCCAATACTGCATCAATTATTGCTTATTATATATATAAGTAATAAAACAGTGCTAGTCAAAAGGATAAAGACTGTTGATCCAACAGTTGTAATCAGAAACAGATATAGGTGGCATTTACCTTGCAAGTTTTATTGGCCTATTCTGGGATTAATTAATTTCCTTTGAGTCCGCTATTAAAGGCTGTAACCGAACCAAGCAGTTAAGCTCTCACTTTTACATTCTTGGTGTGGTAAAAACCTGACATTTCGTTTTTGAGCGTAGCATATCAATGCCTCACCTGGATCCAAAACCATTGACAAAAGACGTGTTAAAAATATAGATTTATTGCTCAGCATATAAATATGACATTTACGATACATTATCCTCTCTTTTCTTATATATAATTCTCATATGTATTGCCTAAATGTCATTTACGTTAGCTTTTGATATTTTTATATTATAAATGGCAATTTGGTATCATGAATTTCGTAATTTCACACTATTGATAAATTTATACAATAAGTAATAGTTTTATGTTGTAAATATAAAATTTATACCACATATTGTTGTAAAAATCGATCAGATTAGAACAAGTTTGCAGCTAAATAGAATTGAAAGAATAATAATAAACAGACAGATTTTACGTGAAAAACTCTTAAATTAGGATAAAAATCATGGGCAAGAAAAAGAAATTTTACTATAAAATTTAGAAGCACGACCTCTCTCTATTTTACAAAGAGAAACACTAATTCTCTCCCTAAATAAGAAAATCACTCTCTAAAATTTTGTGATGATTTAATAGAAAAAAAGATTTCTAGGATATTAGAAAATTGCTATGGGAAGGCCTATAATACGCGTACACCCAACTGTGGATAGATTATCCACAACTGGCTTCCCTCTTCTTTCTTGACTTTAGTGCAGTCGGTAACAACAATCTCCCACTTAAAGATTTGATTGAGAGTCATTCAAATCTTCACACTATTCTTTCTACCTTGTCGCTACATTTGCATACATCTCTGTCAAGCCACACGAGGATCGACATCACATAAACTTGTCACTATTAATTACTTTTGTCATAAAATCTGCCAGGTTATTCATTATATCAATTTTCTGTATGTTCATCGTTCCTTCTTCCACTTTCTCATGAACTAAGTGATATTGAACTCGAATGTGTTTTGTCTTTAAATGAAATGCTAGATTCCTTGCAAAATGTAAAGCACTTTGGTTATCAGAAAAACAAAATAATGTTCTCTTGTTTATATTCGAGTTCTTCTAACATCAACTTCAACCACATTGCTTCTTTACTAGCTTATGTAGCTGCTACATATTATGCTTTTGTTTTTGACATAGCCACAAGTAACTATAGTTTTGAAACCCAGTTTACAACTCGTTTAGCTAGTGTAAACACATATCCTGTAGTAGATTTACTTTTATCAAGATCATTTGCATAATTAGCATCAATATATCATTTGACAGTAAAATCTGATCCTCCATAACATAATGCAACATCTGAGGTTTCTTTGATACATTTGAGAATCCTCTTAATAGTATTCCAATGCTCTCGACCAAGATTAACCAGGTATCGACTAACTACTCCCACTGCATATGCAATGTCTGGTCTTGTACAAATCATAACGAATATTAATCTTCCCACTGTTGATGCATACGGTACTCGAGACATCTCCATCCTCTCTTCTTCATTGCTAGGACTCATACTTGAGGATAACTTGAAATTAACAAGAAGAGGAATATAAATTGACTTATAATCTTGCATGTTGAATCTCCGCAAGATCTTCTTCTAATAATTCTTCTGAGAAACCCAAATCTTCCTATTATTTCTATCTCGATGAATTTGCATCCCTAGAATCTTATTTGCTTATCCCAAGTCCTTTATTTCAAATTCCTTAGCCAACTATACCTTCAATTCTTTGATATGATCATTATTAAGGCCTGCTACCAACATGTCATCTAAATACAATAGTAAGACTATAAAATCATCTTTCTCAAACCTCTTGAAATATGTAGAAGGGTTTGCATTCATTCTACTATATCCAAGGCTCATGATGAAGGAATCAAATCTCTTATACTAACACATCGGCGCTTGCTTTAAACCATACAGAGATTTGTTCAACCTACAAACTAAGTTCTCTTTCCCTTTTTGTTCAAAACCTTATGATTGGAGCATATAAATTTCTTCTTCAAGATCTCCATAATGAAATGCAATTTTCACATGTAACTGCTCAAGATGCAAGTCAAATATAGCACACATTGCTAAGATTACTCGAATTGTGGTAAGTAGAACCACAGGAGAAAATATTTCATTGAAGTGAATTCCTTCCTTCTGAGCATATCCTTTTATCACCTATCTAGCACGATATCGCTCTACTTGATCGTCATTACTCTGCTTGATCTTGTAAACCTATTTATTGCCAATAGGCTTTCTTCCTTGTGGTTGTGATACTAGCTTCCATGTCTAATTGTTATGTAGAGCTTCAATTTCTTCCTGCATTGCTTCTATCCACTAAGATGCATCTGAACTATTCATTGCTTCTTGAAAAGTTGATGGCTCTCTGTTCTCAGCATCACATTCAATCTCAAAAGCTTCATTAAAGATAGACAAACTTAAAATAGGTGCAGAACACAACTTATTTTTCAAAGCATTAAACTCCATTTAAAACCAACATCTTTTTTTAATGATTTCAATTAATGACGCAGCAATGGTACTAAAATCTTTCACAAATCGCTTATAAAAGCTAGCCAAACTATGAAAATTATGCACATCACTAACAAAATTAGGAGTAGGCCAATCTTTGATAGCCTTAACTTTCTCCTTATCAATATGAACACCATGGGCAGAAATAACAAAGACAAGAAATACAACTTTATCCAAACAAAAAGAACACTTTTTAAGTTTAGCATAAAACTTTTCACACCTAAGTACTTCTAGTACAGATTTAAGATATAAAACATGCTCATCAATGCTTTTGCTGTAAATTAGAATACTATCAAAATAGACAACCACAAACTTGTCAATAAATTCATGCAAAACATGGTTCATCAATTTGATGAAAGTACTAAGTGCATTTGTCAAACCAAAAGGCATGACCAACCATTCATATAAACCATATTTAGTTTTAAAGGATGTTTTTCATTCATCTCCTACTTTCATCCTAATTTGATGATAGCCACGCATAAGGTCAATCTTTGTAAAGAAACAAGCACCATGTATTCATCAGGCATATCATCTAATCTAGAAATTGGGTGGCGATACTTTACCGTTATCTTATTCATTGCCCTGCAATCCACACATATGTCAAGTCTCATCTTTCTTTGACACTAATAACACTGGAACTACATATGGGCTTAAGCTTTCTCTTACGTGCCCCCTCTCTAAAAATTCCTCCACTTGCTTTTGAAGCTCCGTTGTCTCCTCAAGATTACTCCTATAAGCTGGGTAGTTTGGAATTTGAGCTCTTGGCACAAAATCTATTTGGTGTTCAATACCTCTCAAAGGTGGAAGTCCCTTGGGCATCTCATTTGGAAAGACATCTGAGTTTTCCTGCAAAACAAACTTAATAACACTAGGTATAGAAGATTAAAGGCTAGCCTCATTATAAAGAATTTCTCTATAGTTAAGCAAAATTAAAAGCTTAGGTGTGTACAACACTTGTCTCAAATCTCTTCATTTTGTAAAGAAGGTATTCTTTTTTCTTTCACTTTTCTTCACTCAACTCTTCTTTTTCTATTGCACTATCCTCTATTTTTTTTCTCACTAGTGCAATCACTCTCAATTGGACCTCTATTTTTTTTAATGGATTCTTTTCCTTTTCTTTTTTTCAAACTTTTGGCGCCCCTTTGTTTTTGTTCTTCCATGGCTTTAACAAGCCTCATTTGATCCTCATGAATCTCCTTTGGTTTTAGAGGTGTCAAAATAAAGATCTGATCTCCCATCTTGAATGAGTACCTATTCTTGTAGCCATCATGGATCACACGCCTATCATATTACCAAGGCCTCTCCAACAATATGTGACCCTCCTATATTGGTACTACATCACATAAAACCTCATTGGAATACCTCCCAATGGAGAATGCAACCTTCACTTGCTTGTGTAACCTTACTTCTCTGCATTCATTGAGCCGTTGTAGCTTGTATGGGTTTAGATGTTTAATAATAGGCAACCCCAACTTCTCCACCAAAATTGTACTAAATATATTTGTACAACTCCCACCATCAATTATCATACTACACATCTTACCATTGATTAAGCAACGTGTATCGAAGATATTTTCCCTCTACTCATCTACTTCTACCTTCTCCTGCACATTGAAAGCACACCTATCCACAAGGGCTTCAGCTTGGATAGGTTCCTCTACCTTCACATCACTGTAATCCTCAAGCTCAGGCATTTCTTCTCCATCACTCTCTTGGGACTCAATTCCCCCATCATCTCTCAAAAACTTAACTTTTCTATTTGGGCATTGTGAAGCAATATGACTAGATCCTAAACACTTAAAGCATTTAATATCCCTGTGCTTAGTAGATGCATTAACACTATTTAGGTAAGGATTCATACCTTTAAAGGCTGTTCCCTTATCGTTGGATTTGTCCTTGTAGTCATTGTACTTGTCCCTGCCCTTTTCTTCCTTCTTAGGCCACTTGGAACTCCAAGAACTTGAAGAACCAAAATTGTAAGCCTTATTGAAGCTTTTACTCTTTAATTGCTTTCAATTTTCATGGCCATGTTGACCATTTCATCAAGCTCCACATAGGGATGCAACTCTACAATGTTGGCTATCTCCTTATTCAAACCAGCAAGAAACCGAGCCATGGTAGCTTCCCTTTCATCTTCAATATCGGCCCTTATCATAACCATTTCCATCTATTTATAGTAGTCCTCAACGCTCTTAGTACCTTGTCTCAAAGTCTGAAGTTTTTGGTGCAACTCCCTGTAGTAGTAACTAGGCACAAAACATCTCTTTATGATGGACTTCATCTCCTCCCATATTTCAATAGGTCTATCTTTAGCCCTTCTTTTATTCAGAAGTAGTTGGTCCCACAAATAGCTGCATAGTCAGAGAATCCAACTGCTACCAACTTCACCTTCTTTTCTTTTGAGTAGTTGTGGCAAGAAAATATTATCCCTACTTTCCTTTCCCACTCTAAGTAGACTTCTGCGTCATTCCTCCCTTGGAAAGATGGAATCTTCATTTTGATGCTTCCTATGTTCCTATCAACTCTCTCGACTTCTTCCTCGTCTCTGCCCCTTTCAACTCTCTTCCTATGGCCTCCTCTATTTCGGCCTCTATCTCCTCTTCCATAGTTTTGAACTTCATGCCACCCTCTCTCATCATCTTCTTCATAACTAACAACTTCTTCATAGTTTTGGGGATTTCGGGCTATAGTTGAAGCTCTTTCTCTTGGTGCATTATTAACTGAAAACTCTTGCAAAGCTCTAATTAATCTATCTTGTCTTTCAAACTTGTCACTGACATCTCTAAACATATCCTCTATCCTTAGAAACTAATTTTGCATGGTTGCTAGAGTAAAGAAAGTCTTATTTTGTTGTTCATTATCACTCCCTTTTCCTTCGTTAGACTTCCCATCACCTTTACCATTCTTATCATTTATCTTAAACATAGTGTAAACCTGCAAAAAAATGTTAGAAAGGATCTTACAATCACTCTTTCACGTGTTTCCCTCAAAATCAAATTGTACACTCGTGTTTTCACACAATATTAATGGCTTTTCATTATATAAGCTCACCCTCTTGGCTTTTACCTCTCAAGTGATGTCTTTAAAGTTACTTTTTAGAAACCAATTCAACAAAACTAAGCAAACAGTAGACAACACACATTAATTGGAAAGAACAAGTAAATCCTAACAAGAAACGAAATAAGAACAATTCTAGAAGCAAAGTAATGCACGGATAGAAACAAAATAGTATGCTAATACATGGATGGAAAAGATGTGTATGCAATGTTTATAATTGACCAATATGAATGCAAAATTGTCCAATTTAATGCAATGGAAGCAAAGAAAGGTGTAAACAAGAAAGTGAACTAAGAATCAAAGAAAGACACTCAATATATTGTAAAACTCAACAAAAACCTGAGAGCTCAAAGAACAAATTTCAAATCTACCCAAGGTTTAAAAAAAGGAAACTCAATATGCTTTTCAATGTTTTTTTTTGCTATTGTTCACTTTTTTTGCTACTATTCACCCTTTCTTGGTACTATTCACTTTTTTCGGTACTATTCACGAATTTTTTCTAAAGAAATAAAAAAGAAAAACAAAATAAAGATACCTATGAGTTTAATAGAATTAAGCCAAAGCTCTGATACCAAGATGATATAGAAACATCAAGAAAACAAGGTTCTTGAAACCCCCTAATCCTATTGAATCAAAACTCTAATCTTTTTATTCTAAGAACATGCTAGATCAAACCCCAAATCATTAGTTTGAGATCCAATCCCATAGAAATCAGAAATCAACTTACATTGTAAGTACTTACTTATTAATGCAAATCAATTTCTTGAAGTAACCATGAAGACATTCATGCCTCACTTGAAGAATTCAACTCTGAAATTTTATTAATCATCTAAAAACTAGGTTACAAGGATATAATAAGGTATAAATACCCTTGACCTAGTCCTAACCCTAATAGGAATGGGTTTGCAAGCTCATTTAATAAAAACTAGGCTAATCCTAACAAATCCAGGATTATCTAGCCTAGTGAACATAATCTAATCCAAGTCCTTTTAAGAATGGGCTAGACACATTAAAACAAATAAGTCTTAAAACAAAGCACATGCTACTAACTAAAAGAACAGCCCATAAACAAGTCTTTGGACCTAAAATAAGATATAATAAATAATAAGCCAAAAATGTTTCCCAAATAAGACTTGAGCTTATTTCCCAAAATGGCTAAGTACTAGCCTATTCTAATGCCTCCTCTAACAAAGTCACAAGCTTAGGCATGGATTGGTGTCCCTCCATGGATGTTTCGACCTCCTTATGTACTTGCCTTGTAATTTGGGCTTGGACAAAAACTTGCATTGTTTGTTTAATCCTTAAAGCTTGTTGCGTTGTAATTGGACCACTTGACATATATAACTTGTCAGGTTAATGTGTAAGGCGTGGAACTCCATTGCGAAGGCCGGTTGTATCAATAGTTCTAAAGTTGTGTTGGGATTTTCTGCTTTATCTCTAAGTTGTGGCTAAGTTGTAACATCATTAACAATTGTATTCTCAACAGTCCCTATATCTTTGTATTCCAAAGTAATATGAACTCCTGAAATCCAGACTATCCCACACTCTACATTAACATCAGCCACTCCCAACTTCTCCATTAACTCAATCACTTCCATAGCCTTGCACTATTGTTGATTATCAGACGTATCAACCTTACTTGTAAGAGGTGTAGGGTCAGCATCTCCTAAATTAGCTGATTTATCACCTTTATAGTTAATAACATCTTCTGGTTCAACAGAGGGCATTGGCCCAACAAATTCTGCCAGATGAGTAATCTCCTTTCCACTATAGTTAGAGTTCCCAGCCTTACCCGATTGCAGGAAGGAGCTAGAGGTGACAGTTCATCATGCCATACGGTTTTAAAAACATTCCCCATTGGTACCCGTTGTTTGTCTACATTACTAGGCCTCCAAAGGTAACTGATATGTATCTCAGTTTTCACCAATTCCCTATCATCATCGAGCCTTAGGATAGGTAAACTATCCAGAAAAGATGCTTGTTTAGGAATTTCAATACATAACTTAGAGTAGCAAATTCACTCCACGGAGGCTGTTTGAAAGTCCATACACACCAGTTTCCCCAATGAGCTAGCCAAAAAGCTCAATCCCTCAACAATCCAGAATTACATTGGCAAATTATAAAAGTTAACCCACATTAGGGATAACATCAATTTGTCCCCTATCCAACACTATACCCTGTTTCCACCTTTGTATAAATAGAGGTTGATCACTGAAGTTCCATGGTCCCTGCTCCACTATTTTTGTAAGGTGAGATTCAAGCCCTTTTTCCCCACTGTGCCTTGGCCCATGCATTTACTGCAAGGAAGCCTAGGTGTATGGACCAAAAAAACCCAATTAGTGCAGAGGACCATGCCTTTGCACTTACATGTAACAACTTAATCGGAGGGGGATAAAACCCGATTCTAAAGCACATTTGAATAGTATTTCAGGGCACCTTTATTATGTTGAAAATGAATCTTTGTTTCCATGCATTATGGCTATAGGAGTTGTCCAAAGATTACCTAGTCGTTGCCTTCTTTCCGACAACCACTGGAGACGAGATCAACAAAGATTGCCCAGCCCTTCTTTCCGACTTGCCCTGAAAGTGAGCTTTGAGCATAGGAGAGGGGTGGGAAGTTATTGTTGGAGAGTGAAGTATCTCCTTTCTCCATCAACACCATTAGGAGGCTTAAAGACAAGCACTCTAGTGAGGCTAAAGCCTCAACCACTGTTGGGGGCAAGATTGTACAGTAACTCTCGAGAATGACCAGGGAAATGTTTTCCCCAAAAAGGAAGGAGGGAAGGGCAAAAAGGGAAAATCTATAGAGAGATAGTTTTCTTAGAATGAATATGCCCCTTGAGTAATGTCGGTGTGACACTAGGATCATTGCTTCTAGATAGGACCCAAAGTTGCGAATATCATAGCGACTTAGTATTGGATTGAGTTCTGGTACGATACTGTACCAATACCGGTCAATATCAGATACCATTTTAGGTAATTTTTTAAATTTATGAAATAGTCCCTAAAATTTTTAAAATTTGCAAAATAGTCCATTGGTATATTATACAATTGTATTGTATACTTTACAAGTTTACTGTTTATATCAACCCTATTTTCAAAAATCATAATAATAAATAATAATCATAATTAATATGAAATAACAATAATTTTTAAATATTTCACATATAAATAA
>JANIJH010000225.1:35381698-35394085 GCA_024520975.1 Erythroxylum areolatum | reverse complement strand
CATGACGAAGAAACAATCAAGTAGAAGTTAAATCTGAAACAAAAACATTTATAATTACATTACATATATAGAATTTAACAAAAACGTCAAACATAAGTAAAATTAAAAGAAGAAGAAAAACAAAAACTTGTAACGAAATTCAATCGTCAACGGGAGGATACTCGCTATAACTGTATTGACCCCAGTTATCATTAGTATAAAATTCTCATCATTGAGAGGAGTTTCATCATCATTATCATTCAAATTTAATACACCAAATGATATGTCAATGTTTTCTCATTCAAGATTATCTTCCAAGTTATTGACATCTACCAAATTCGGTTCTTCAGAAACCCTATCCTCCAAAAGATCAATATTTTCAATGGAAATTGAATCAGTTGAACTATTTGTGTTATTAAGACTCCTAGTAAAAAATAAATTTAATTATTAGAAAATTATAAGAAATTATATTGAAATTAATAATGATAATAACATATCTTTCCCGAAGTTTTAATAACGAACAAAAACCAAGTCATTCAATCTCTTATGCTCCAATATATTCCTTTTCTTTGAGTAGATAAATTCAAATGTGGTCCAATTTCGTTCACAGCCTGTTGCACTCACACATGGAATTAAAATCCAAATTGCAAACGTTTTTAATTCTAGAACTCATTGTCGAATTGATCCCATCAAGAAACTGTAAGTCATAAAATAATAAAAGTTGTGTTATAAACAAAATAAAGTGATAATTAATTTTCAACAAATAAGAAAAAGGAAATAAGTAATACCTAGAGAAAGTTTTCCTCTTTACCGAATAGCAATCGGCATTCCAAACTTTCTATAAGACAACTTGTAAAGTTCTATTGTGAGCTTAAAAGATCTTCATCATGTCAATGCTAACAATTGTTGTAATAGTTAAAAGCATTCCTCTATTAACTTCAGCTTGCTTAGTAAGATCCAGTCTAAAATAGACACTAGGATTAAAAAATGTCCCAACTGCAAATAATGGAGAAGAAAGTTGTCTTTCCCTTCTCTCATTAATGACTGAAAGATAAAGTGTGTAAAAAGAAGGTCTATGTTTCAGATTGACCTTGATTGCTTTCGTCGCTCTCTTCATGAAATCAAAAATATAACTCATTGTTGACTTTTTTTCACTATTAGCTAAGTGAGGCACCCTCACCAAAAGCTCACAAACTCGTATAACAAATGACATTAAGACCAAAATTCTTTATTTTTCAGTATAACATTACAAAATTTCACTCTAGTATTAGACCTAGCATGCTAAGATACAATCTACTTATCACTTATAAACATTTGTCTTAACTCTTTCTTTATCGAAACAAAAGACTAAAGTAATAAGAAATTTGTTGCAAATCTTGTCACAGCAGGACGACACAAATTCCTATCATAATTATAAATTAACTTTGTTACCTTTTTAGCCTTCTGCATAGTGTCATCAATAACAAGAAAATACTTAGAATCCTCTATATTCTCTAACATCATGTCAATGTAATATGCAGCACAAGGAGTCAAAAAAATGAATTATACGTATTCTGCAACATTTTTTCTTAACTTTTCCAATTTTAGCATTTTTTGGGAAAATTTTTCCAGGTTTAGCACTTTTAGGAAAAATTTTTAAAAATTACAAATTAGTCCTTAACTTTTTCAAATTTCATGGTACCAGCCAGTATGTTCCGGTATTGTATGTACCATTCGGTATCGAACGAAAATTACCAGTACCAACTGGTATTAAAGGTCAATATCGAAGGAACGAATACCGTTCTATTTTCTGACAAGTACAGTACATACCGACTTGTACCAACAAGTACAGAATGATACTCGTTCCTTTGGTAGGAATGTCGACTCAGATCATATAAGATCATTACTTCTAGACAGGAACCTGGACTTAGATCATAAACCTATTAGCCTTCACTTTTGACCAGACATGACTTACTACCCTCTAGTCAACCTCGGAGCCCAGTTCTTGGCAGTTGCCAACCTGTATCTAAATTAACTAATTATCAAGCTTTTAATCACCCGACTTATTTTGGAAGTTAAATACCACTTGAATCAAATCCTTTACTAAGTGAAATATCCATAGTCCAAGTTTCAAGCTTTTACTTAAGAAATAGCTTCGATTTTCTTGCAAATAAGTTCATACCATAGATGAAGTTGGCCAAGAAGAGAAGGAAAAGTTGTAGAGCTACTCTTTGTGATAACAAGGAAAGAATAACACGAGCGTGCTGACGTACTTGGGTCGATGAAAGGGCAATTTTACCTTAACCCACTTGAGAGAATTAACAAGTGAGGCATCACTTTTGAGTGCCTCAACGGGGAGAAGCAATAAGTTCATGCTTGGTTGCCAACATACTAGGCAATCAAGCGTGAACGTAGCATCTAGTTGTATCACTAATATCATAATGCCCGTTGACGTAAAATTGGAACCCCCCAAGAAGTAATGGAGTTCGCTTACAGTCTTACGTAATTGGCAACACTGTTGGTTCTGTGTGAATGTTCTAAATTGTAGTATGTATTCGTCACGTCAAAGTTATGAGAGAATGATGATATCCCCGCTACTACATATACCCCAAGGCCTTTTATCAGATCCCATGTCACATTTTTTAAAATCTTCTTTTAGAAGATGAAGTTCCAATTTAGAGAAGTTTGACAAAAGAAAGGTAAATTCATGAATCTCTTTGAAAGAGCCGAGAATGAAAATTTGACAGCTCAACTCTGAGATTCTTATAAAAATATTGATGAATTCCTGTGGTAGGAAGCCCTTCAACATACTTGGAATTACCGTTGGTTGATGATGAAAAATGATTTCAGACCCCCAGCTTTGAATGCTTGATGCTTCATCTTTCTTTCAGGCCAACTATAAGACCACATGTCTAAATGCGAAACTTCTTGGTGGTGGGTGAAACTAGATTAGGCTTCATGTTCATCATCTCGTCTCGGAACTCGGATACTTTCAAGTACCGAAAGGCAACTAAACTCGGGACTGGGTCCATGTAACCTGATAAAATACTACTAGCTCATTGATTTCGTTTACCTCGTAATTTCAGCGCGAAAGTACGTGTCGACCAGACAATTTTTTGTGGCAAGGAGATGTTAATAGTTTCTCCTGCGCTCATTAATTATTAGAACCAGAACATGAGAGCAATATTATATACCGAGGAGGTAACTAGCTTAATTCTCCTATTTCCATGTGATCAAGGTCTATCTTAAGTTCGATGTTGCTCTGTATGAAAGAAACAGCAAGGTTTGACATCGAGTTTTGCTATCTTATATATGTAATCCACCAAAATCATCGAAACAGGGAGAGTAGGAACTATGGCATTGTTCAGGAGAGAACACTGAAGGGGTTTGCTATTGCGCACACAATGTGCTTGGGATGGTCAAATACTAGGGGGTTAAGGGAAATCTAGCTCAAAGGGCGTATAATGGATTGAAAACGAATTTTGTGAAAAAGAAAGAACAGAAACATCATGATTAAACTGAAAAAAAACAAGCTTCTCCGACCTATCTATAAACTCACCCTCATTCTTTTTATTACTTTGCTAGGTACAATGGTTGATGTAACGTCATTTTCCGGGCCGCTATTCAGATTGACCCCACCGTTGCCCGCTGAGCAAGTATGCTTTACAATTACAGCTTCACAACACGCCTGTCAGAAGCATTACTCAAAACAACTTGTACAGCAAACTTGTAGAGCGATGTGTTAGGAATACCGATCATTTTCTCGTTTGCACAACAATCCAACGTTTCTCTTTACTTTTCTTGCGTTCGCAGCATATCGAAAACCGAGTCATGGAAGTTTTGGGAAAGACGAATATTATTACATTAAGAAAGAAAGGAAATGACAATGGCGATCACAGAAAAGGGACCTCTAGAGTAATACTTCTTTCTCAAGGCAAATGTTCCTCGTTGAATAGAACTTGTTCTGTGATCAAAATGACGGACTGTACTTCCCTGAAGTTTTATCCATACGATCATTTTCTAAACATTCATCAGGATATATTTTTGCAGTGCTTCCAGTGGAAAGCACATCAAATCATATCTGAGCCAAATTTGTACTTACCAATTGCTGAACACAGTGGGCTTAACCCCATAACATTCAGGTCTCATAATGCATTTTCTTCCGACATACTTGCAAGAACGCCCAAACACTAGCTATACTAGAATATAGGCGCTCTCAAAAACGAAATAACATACACGTTCAGAAATTATGACTCATCTTTGACATAGGACGCTAACTTCTCATATTTTCCTGCACACATTTCTCAAAGAATTTCAAAGTTAGGCAACTGGGCATCTATGGTAGCTTGCCAGGCCATGCTTTGTAAGAAGGTATTCAATGGACAGGGAAAAAGGTGCATAAACGCTAATGGAAGGAAAGCCATAAACTAATTCCTGCCACAAGAGGGCTGCTCTGAAATAAACTATTGATATCCAAACAAATACCAGGAAAGAGAACCAGGTAAAACTCATTTTGTAGGAACAAAGGACTAATGTCACACAACATGCCAATAATGAAAATCAGTGAATCCACAACCAAGCATCAAGCAAAAGTGAATCTTGATAAAGGTGTGCAGGTGAAAAACTTGACCACATTAGGAGTCATGCAATGTACAAACCTTTGAAATCTTTACATTTCAGATAATGCACTTTGATTGGTAGTACAAGGAATACGAGATAATCTACAAATTGGTCCAGAAAGAATATCTTCCAGGGCTGAAGGAGATCCATCACTGCGGATATTGTTGAAAACCACAGTATTTGGGTTTCCAGTGAATGATTGCCTTATTGATTTTAGGGCATTGAAGCGACCATCTTTGTAGAAAGATTCCAATTCATCAACAACCTATATTACAAGTATAAAATCATAAATCTGGAAGAATGAATGTGGAGAAGGATGAATCTTTAAAAGCATTGAAAGATCCTCTTCAATGAATGATGTCATTTTTAGTTTTCCCAAAAAGAAAACAAGGACAGAGAATAAATAACTTATACAAGGTATTAAAATTTTTTGGATGAATTAAAGTTGATTTTTCCCTTTATCCGCAGCTCTTCATTTTGCAAAACGTCTAGAGTATTCTAGGTCTGTATCAGTCAAAATGCTAAAAGAATACCAAGACGGAGACTGAAGATATGTCAACGGCCTTCAAGTGAACAAGCTCCAAAAGTCTCTCAGGTGTAGAGACAAGAAACTCAGGTTCACATTTCTTCAAACTACAAAGAAGGCAGAAACTTTTTGTGAGAAATATGAAGGAGAAAAGATATCAATTCAGCTATTTATCCGCACAAGCTGAAATAGCATGTTCACAAAATGCACTCATTCAATGGTTACTACATATATCCAAATAAATATGCAAACAACCACATGGACAACATTCAGAAATTTATACAGAAAGGTGAATATGTGTAAGTATAAGCAGTCACAAACAGTGAGCAAGGACAGAAGAGAGTAATTCAGAGAATATGGTCCCAGTTACCCTTGAATCTGATAATCTAAGGATGCACCGGCATGTAAACTGACAGTATGTATGCCAAAAGCTTTCAGGGGTTTGCACACCATACGCACCTAGTGTAATATATGAGCAAAAGAATGAGAAAACTAAATATGCACACTATTGCATTGCCAACCAAAACAAATGGAGATAATTTTAAAAATTATGTAAAGGAAAAACAAAATAAATAAATAACAAACCTTGGCAGCTTTTTCTTGGGATGGAACAAGGAAAAGAAGAAATGGTGTGGCAAATGATAATCCCTGTTTCTCCTTTCTTGCTATTGTATCAGCTGCAGTAGAAACCATCCATGCGATTTGTTTGATTGTACAGGAAGATCCACTTGTCTCCAATAAATCTCCTCCAGTTGAGTAACATTGCAAGAAATCCACTCCCCATGGTTCAGCATACAGAGGCCTATATTCCTCCTCACTATAGTTTCCCTCACCCCGCAATTCCTTTTCTATCTCATTCAAGCACATAATAAGAAACCTCGACGGGTAATCCAAGATTTCAGAGGCCTTTCTCTGTTGATCTCGTCCACCATTCTTTCCATTCAGTGGAGTACCTGTGCTTGCCGAATCAGCAGGGTTCTTAAAGCCTGTTTTATGCTCAACCCTCAAATTCATAGCCTTGTTATCTTTATGCTCCAGTTGATTCATCCCTCCCTCGTGACCACTAACAAATTCTTTGCTTGGAACAATTGTTTTTCCCTTCACATTCACCTTTCCATTCACTGGGATCTTTTCACTCCCTCTAAAATCTTTCTTACCATGCCAATCATTAAACGGATCCTCTGGAGTGGGAAGGCTAAAGCACATCCCCTGTTCATCACATGTAAACAGATGCTAAGCACCTTTCCATCTTAGGCTAACAAGGCTCGGAAACCACAACAGTAACCGAACATGCAGATAAATTAAGGAAAAAGAAAAGGAAAACAAAAGCCATCTTCTTCACCTCAAATTCTCTTAAACTCAAAATTCTTATCATCTATACCCTCACTCACGATTAAAAATACAGAAAAAAATCAGATATAAAGACATGGGAAAAAGGCTGTCTCTTAGTAGAACTCGTAAAGAAAACGAATTGCCAACAAAGCGCAACGCTTAAATTTGCTTCTTTATTTATGGTATAGGTATACCTGGCACTTGCGGCGTTTTCCAGACAGACGACGCTTCTTGGCGGCAATTATGGAAGCAACACGAGCAGACACACTCGATTTGTCCTGGTTCATTCTCCTTCTTCTCGCTTTGTTCTTCTTCCTGGTCACTGCATCTTCTCCTTTTGCCATTATCAACTTCAAAGTTCAAATGTTTTTCACCAACACCAACACAGAGGGGTTTCTGTACTGGAAACACTGAGTCGGCGGGTTTAGCAGGCTGCAAAGGCAAAGCAAACATCGAGATGGGTGTTTTGCCTATTATGGACATTTTGCAAACAGTGGGCAGAGTGGTCATTTGAAGACTCGGTAGGCTGCAATTGCACTACTTTGCGCTTACTAGGGTATTAATTATGTTATGTTTCGAGTGATTTCAAGTTTCTTCATTTGGGCCTTCCAGGGCTATCTGAGGTTCGGAGTGAGTCCTACAGGAGGCTTGACTTCTGGCAGGCCCACCTCAGCTTGCAAACTTCTTCTTGTCTCTCGAAAAAAAAGGGGAAAGAGTGTAAATTAAATGTTAATATTTTTTTCAATCAAAATACAAGTTAGAACTTAATCATTTTGAAGTGGTCAAAATAAATCTTAACATTTATAAGACATTCAATATAAATATTAAATGTACAGAAAATTAAATATAACGAAGTTTCCGTTTGTTATGTGTTTTGTCAACGTTTATTAGATATATATTTTATTTTTTGATTTGATACATGGGTTATACTACGTCACCATGATGCCACATACCCAAAGGATTCATATGTAATATTTAATTTTCATTTTAAGATATTAACAAATATTAATTTAATTACAATTAACTATGATTAACTAATTAACTTAATTATAATCTAATTAACTTAAATATATGAAGAATCATAGTTCCGTTAAGCTTGGCGTCCCCTCCTTCATGTGAATGATATCCTTAGCTATCTAAATGTTTTAGGCTTGGACGCTGAAGTCATGTCCTTGTTTCCTTTTTCTTATGTCTATTACTTGTTTTCTGTGACTCGACACAAAAAAAAAAGGAATAGAGGAATTAAAAAGAACAAAGAAATCAAGGGAAATTTGTTACTTGAATTTGTGATTGATTACTTTTATAATTTTCTAGTCCAAATTGAATGATTGAATTAAAATATTTTTTGTTAGGCAAAAGGTCTAATTTGCTCCTCAACATATTACAAAATGTCTAAGTTAGCTCTATTGTGATCTATGGTACGAATTCACCCATTTACATATACAAAAGAGATCAATTCTTCCCAAAAAGAGTCATTATGTGAACTTTTTATTAGTTAGGCATGACGCCCCTTGTTGTAAGAATATGTTGCCTATTAGATCAACGAATATGCCAACATGATAGTTGATACATCATTTATTATTTAATTTAATTATTAATTTTTAAAAGTTAAAAATGTATCTTTATCTTTCTTTCCTGTCTCTACGAAGCCTTTTAGGGAAGAAACACAAGCTCCTAGAGCCTTTCAAGAATCTCTTGACCATTTTGTCCCTCTACGTCCCAATCCCTCTAATGCTCCTCTATTCCTCATTTCCTCTTAAGTAATGGACCTCTCCCATCAACCAATTCTCTCTCAATATTAAGTTTATTAAGTAACCCAAAAATTAACCTATTGAGAGAAGGAGAAGAGAGTCCCTATTTGTATGTGTAAGGGAGACAATGGAAGAAGAACTATAGCTATAGACTGGAAAGTGACCTAGAATGATGGATAATTGGGGGGAAATGCGGCTGGGAGCTGACAACGTGAATTATGATGGTGAAGAAGTAGGTGATGATCTTGAATAGGAAAACTGGTGCAGGATGGCTAAAAGCAAGCAAAAGTTATTGGTGGCTAACATATGGAAGGTTTTTAGTTAGGAGATAATTATTGCATAGTTGCATACACAACGTTGAGTAGGAAAAGGTCTTGAAGCAAGTTGAAGATAGGTAATACATGGAGGAAAGTATGGAAAGAGCACACTTGAGACTCGAGGAATAACTATCATTTGGAGTATTGATAGTTGTAGATTGCATCATGTTTTTATGGGTAGTTTATTTAGTTGTTAGTTTGATTATTTAGTGCGTGTTTAAGTTAGAATTGTGTTAGTTAGTACATATTTGTGTTCAAAGTATTTTGTGATCTAGATCATACTATTGAGCTTCAATTTTATATATTTAAGGTACCTTGATGAGTTTGCTAGTGTTTTAGGGCAAAGAGTGGAAAATAAAGAAGATTAAAAGAAGACCTAGGAGCTAACCCAAGGCCACGATCGTGACAGAAGCAGGTGCAAGGAGAGACGATCGTGATCGTGATATAAGTTTAGGGTCACGATCATAGCCTACACGTAAATAGATGCGGGGCTGCTTCAAGTTTTAAGTTTTCGAGGGACCTTTTGGACCCTGAAAAAACCCTAGGATTGCCCTAATTGGAAAAGAGTATAAAATAAACATAATGCAACCCTAAAAGGGGAGCTTCTACATTCTATCACTTTTGTAAAGTTCAAGATAGAGAGAAAAGAAGAGAAAGAGAGAAGAAGAAGTGGGTCCTGACACTACTGCTTCCTAGATTAGGTGGTCTCTTGACACTGATGCCTTCTTGGATTATCCGATCCAAGTCTTATTTCCTTTCCATTTCATTTTTGTTCATTTAATGTATAAGACTGAAATGGATTGTATGATGATGGGTTTTTGGATTGTTGACAATGTTTTAACTCTTCCTTTGGGATTTTACTTTGATTTAATGTCAATATAGTTTATTTTGGGTTTTATTGATTGATTGTCGTGGTTAACTTCAATTTTTGCATATTTAGGTAACAAATTGAGAGGATAAACCAGATAAAAATGATTGGATTGAGTTAAAGAGAGTTAGGCGATCCAATAGACCATGTAGTTAATCATATCAATTTTTGTGAAGAGAGAGATTTCGTGTAAGACCCGATAGCTTAGTGGAGAGCTTTCGATCTAATTTTAATTATGGGTCGTTTGTTAATTGAAAGATTGCAAATTCCATACTTTGATTGGGGTTAATGATTTAGGGCACAAGATTATAACTTGAGAGAGAGTAATTCCACCTACGATAATCTAAAACCGACACCTCGATAACACATAATTTGCTAAGTTAGCATTAATGATAGGTAGAATCTCCTCTCTTACAACTTGATAATTTCTCTTGATTAATTTCCATAGTGACCCTTTGTCTTGCTCAATTTCAATTCTCGTTTTGTGTTAATTTTTTGAGTTGAATTCCTACAATCAAATTCCCGTTATATTCTTGTTTCATTTCTAATTTCATTTTATTAATTTCTGAGCCTTAGATAACCTACGATTATATTAGTTTGCCCTCCTCGTAGGATCGACCCTTCAAATACTACAACTCTTGATCCGTGCACTTATAGTAATTAAGGGATATAAATTGTAAGACTCAACATCTCGATCAAGTAGCAATGGGTAGGAGGTTGATGGCTACTGGGAAGTTAGACACTAATAGAATAAAGTTAGGTTTTTGTTTTTTTTATTGTTTGAATGAAATATAAATAATATCCTTTCAAATTTGATATTTATATTTATTATATTATGTTATATTATATTATTGTTGATCTCTTTTATGATCAACCTAGAATTCGAGCATATTAGATAGTAATTCTCCTAAAATTTGTACTAAATTCTTATTGAAGATATAGGCAGGATTTAAAAAAAACATAAATAATAGAGTTCTAAGCAACCCAAATGCTAAAGAGTGTCAAAATATGATCTAAATTGAAGAGATGATTTAATTTAGGCGAAAGAAAATTACAATGTACATTTTTTTTAACTTCGTTGTTCTTTTTCTTTTCTTACTTTCATGTTTGTACTACTTCCTATATGTAACTCTTTTAAGCAGTTCTCTTGTAACTTCCCAACTTCCATTTTCCCCTATCATGTTTATATTCTAACTAACTACCCATCATCCGTTCATTATGTCTCAACCGTCTTGCCTCCCACATTCTAGACTTCTTTACCACTTCCCATGCCTAAGAATTCTTAAGAAAAAAGACTTTTAGAAATTCTAGTATTTAGGCCTTTTAACTTTTAGAGCAAATGGATTGAATTCTTGTTAGGCCATCAACAATTGCCCATTACCTACTCCCCTTAACCCCACTTATATGTTTGGTTGAATATACTAAATATATTGTATTGATGACCTTTTAGCCTTCTACAAAATGAGTGAAATCTTAAGGAATTCAATACCTTTTAACTATGGTAAGGATAAAATTTTGGCTTTATAGATATCTTGGTGTAGTCTTAGGCAAAACAATCTTTAAATTATTTTAGGAGCTCAACTAACTTAACTCTTATTTTTAGGTCAAGATTCTTACTAATAAAAATCCCACATAATTCTCTTAAATTACTTAAATTTACTTACTAAAGCACTTCTTGATTTTAGCTCCTAAAGTTATCAATCTTTTAGGAGAGAATTTAAAATCCTTAACTTGACCCTTATCCTCTATTTGGCCTATTAGTTGGCATGATGGCAGTTTTTTTTACCAACATTTATGCCTCTGACCTTATCTTTTCTTCATCTTTGATATCGTTATCTTGTTATTGCTCCTCCACGAAACCTCTCCTTTTCCTCTCTTTGGTTTTGTTACGTCACTTCCTTCTCTCCCATTTTCTTTTTTCCCCCCTCTTAAGGAAGGAAACAACACTTCTTTCTTCCCATTTTACCCTTAATGAATGATAAAAGTCCACCTTGTCCTTCCTTTAATGCCTTATGGTTTTTAAACTTAAGTGACTTACCAAAATTGGCCTTACACTCTACCACTACTTTAATAGCTCAATGCCCTTAACCTATACCATATTATCTTACCCACATTAACATGATAATTAATTCCAACATAAATTAATCTAGCAAGACCCCAAAATTAATCTAATCATGCTTATTTAAAAAATATTTTCAGGAGCCAACAGACAGGTGAAGTGTGATCTGTCAATTAGGAGAATGAACACTTTATGACTAAAGAATATATTATCATAGACTTTAATTATAACTATATAGATTATCTATGCTTAATGAGTTTGATTAGGTTAAATTGCACATCTACAAACGATAGTTACCTAGTAAGATGTACATGTTTGCCTCGACAGAGGACATAGATATATTAGGTTAATTATTATTTCAACCTAAATAAACAACTGTTTATGATAATTCATTATCTGTATAAGTGTAATATCCCGTTCCCTTGTGAAGGGTTGGAACCCCAAAATGTGATATGAGTGAGCTCAAAGAGCATAATGTGTCGGGAAAAACGAGTGTGAGACCAGAGGCCTTGAAGAGGGTTTGTGTGAGTCATGTCCGTTTAACGGACATGGAAATCCGTTTAACGGACAGCCTCGGGTGAATTGGAACAAGTTGGGTGATTCATGTCCATTTAACGGACATGCAGGTCCGTTTAACGAACCTTCTCGGGTGAATTTGGATTGCCTGGCCAGTCTATGTCCGTTTAACGGACATACTCGGGGCCACTTTGGTAAATTGCAATTTTGACCGTTTTACATTTGGTTCATGTGGGCTTAAGTGAAATTAAGATACAAAGGCATCATATGGGGGTACTCATGGATGAATTGGATTATGGCACACATTAAAATCATTGATCATGCACTCAATTGACATTTTCCGGGTATAATTGGTAATTCATGGGATTGTTTTGAGAATCTCGAGTTGTGGTTATCGAAAATTATTTTGGATAGTGAACTTATTGATTTGGCATTTTTGG
>JANIJH010000225.1:35260413-35272435 GCA_024520975.1 Erythroxylum areolatum | reverse complement strand
CTTAAACTAAACCATAACACTTATACTATTGCTTAAAACATACGACGGGAAAGAACGGATCATAAAGCTTGCGGAAGTCAAAGTGAGTGAAATCCATGAAATCAAATAGGATCAAAAGCGA
This sequence comes from Erythroxylum areolatum, assembly GCA_024520975.1. Classification (NCBI taxonomy): domain Eukaryota; kingdom Viridiplantae; phylum Streptophyta; class Magnoliopsida; order Malpighiales; family Erythroxylaceae; genus Erythroxylum; species Erythroxylum areolatum. Next base: position 35,272,314 of record JANIJH010000225.1, on the reverse strand, counting down.
AAAAATCAAAAGCAAATCGAATGGCTCGGAAAGCATAAAGCGGAAAACAAATCAAAAGTGGAATCGAAGGAATAGATTTACAAACCTCGGAATCAAAGAAACCAAAACGGTTCAATCAGATTGATTGGTCAAGTTCTGACATCCGAAAATGTATACTTTAGAAAAACTAGCATTGGAAACCATAAAGACGCTTGATCTAAACCAATCCAGTTCGGTATAAATTTTTTTCTTTTTCATTTTACACATCTTTATTCAAAGCAATACACTTTTCCCTTTTTGAAATTCATCAATTCCATAACCTCAATTCATTTTATGCTTCATATACGAATCATAACCATCAATTTTAAACATAATCTTAGTTTTTCCTTTGCCATAAGATACCTTACACACATATCAATAAATCTACAATTCATACACAATAAGCACTTCAATATCTCAAATCCATCTACACAATCATCGGACCTCCTGTCCGGAATCCAAACGCAAACAAACACAATCATATACATATAGAACTTCAATAGCCAAGTCACATTCACATTGATCTCATCTCATCCATATACCATTCATGTAACACCCTACTCTCGCATGACCTGAACCAGACATCAATGGTGATATTCAAGTCCGTGCCCTGTGAGGGTGGCGTGCTACATCACTCAGTCAAACTCAGTATAAATTTTTTTTGAAACATAAACATACACAGCATATATATATATTATGCGGAAAACAATTTACATACCATCATTAATATGTACATTGGCCGCGGGGGCCCTTTTCATGAATACAATTTAGTTCAGTTTGTTAACTTTACAACATGACCTAATCATTTGTACAAAAAATTCAGAAAGTATATTTTTTCTTAGATACTAATGCAGACACGAACTGATTTCGACTTCTTCTAGCATTATACGCCCGTTGCCTAACGGGATATTTTTCTGAGCCCTGAAAATTAATTGCAAATTTTGGGTGACTTTTGCGAACTCAGTGAGGTAACCTTTATTTTTTTTATTTGCAATTTTGTCCCTGAAGGTTTCATTTTTTGCGAAACGGTCCCCGAAATTTCGGTATTGCCGATACCGACCGGAATCAACACTCGGTATTTTTTAGCCCGTTTCGGTACTGGTTTCTGACCGAAACGAAACGGTATCCGTTTCATTGATTGGCGTGATTGTTTTTACTTTTCGTTCTGCACATGAAGTAAAATGCTTAATCTTACTTCAAGATAGAACACACGGTTGAAGCTAGTAATGGTGATTTATTCTCCATAACTAATCGCTTAATTGTAATTTTTAAAATATAATTATCTAAAGATATGTTGTTTTATACATATTTATTGGATATGCATTGGATATACATGAACTACATGAAGATAGTTCTAAATTAATTAGGGAGAATATTTTATTATTCTTGATTAATATTGATCCGAAAAATCCTTAATCAAAGTAGAATAATACTTTAAAAATAATTTCCAAATATTATTGATAAAATAAATTACGAACAACAGATAACTAATATAATTTGAGTAAAATAGCGTTGATATTAATTTTATAATTTTTGTCTAATTGAAACATTATGTGATGAAAAGATTACAATATATAGAAAAATTTTCACGAAAAGTAAGCCAAAATTATTTTGATATTTTTAATATTTGAGTAGTCATGAAATGTTGTTAGTTATCAATTTCAATTTATAAATATAAATTATTTAATTAAAAAATTAACAATAAATTAAAGGAATTTAATTTTATCTAATTATAAATATAATTAGGATTATGCTTTTGTTGTTAACATATCTAAGCACCAAATGGGTCATATATACAGAACAGTTGAAGAAAAAAATAATTTAATCAAATTAGACTTGATTATTAAGTTTGAAAATTTTTATGATCAAATATAAAGTTTAATTAAATTTATAATTATATTTTAATTAAATTATGAAAAGTTTCAAACTCAATTATAAATAGATGTAGGCTTTACAAGAGTTAGCGCTTCTAACTTATGACTCTCTACACCACTTATGTAGTTCTCTCCACCTGTTGATACGGGTAGAAGCTAAACATTTGTATAACTGTGGTGATTGTAATTAATCAATTTAAGGGGAGATACAAGAAGAGATCAAACTTTATGATAAGGTACAACTTACGTTTATGCATATTTATACATTAATCTTGTTATAGAATTTAAAGTGATGTTAGGAGAAATCAAAGGAAATAGTTTTTTTTTCCCTTTATTACATGCAAAATCAGATCCTATCCTAATTTCTGAACAGTAATATCAAAGTTATCTTTAATTTTATAACTTGATTATTATTGATATTAAATTTTGGAATTAACTTTACAATTGTTGTAAACCTTAATTACAAAATAACCTCACTTTAGAATTTAAATTATTTTTAAATTCAAAAATAAATTATTTTTCTTAAATTTATTGAGATTAATAATTAGATTAAATCCTAATTGATATTTCAAAAAATTGTCTTCTAACATTATAATTAATTTTATTTTAATTAGAATATAATTAATCAATTAGGCTCTTTTATAAATAATAAATTGCTTTCTTAGTTTAATTAAGAAAAATATTTCTTAATTGAAGTTGATTATTTAAATTTGATAGAGATAAATTACATTAATTATTTACTTATCTAGGGAGTAGTTATTTAATTTATTTATAAATTATTTCTTTATTATCTTTATGAATATGTTTCTTGATTGAATAAAAAATAGTTATGTTAATTAAATTTAGAAAATAATTTCATTTATTGATTAAGAAAAATAATCTTTCTTTAATATTTTAAGAAATATTTTTCTAATCTATTAAGGAATAATATTCTTATTAATTAAAAATAATCTCATAATTTAAAGGACTTTATTTCTTTAATCTATTTTCTAATCAAAAAATTGTTTCTAATTATAATAGAATGTCTTATCTATTAAATTTTAGGAAAAAAAAAAGAAGTTTTCTAAATTATAATAAGTAAGAAGAGTAATTTTTAAAATTATTTTCAATTAAAAATTTATTAATGGATTCAAGATAATTAGATATAGTTTTCAATTTGAATTTGAAAAAAGTTTTCCGATCAAACTAAATTTCTATTTGAAATAGAAATTTAATTTGCTTAGAAATCAATGAGTTGCTCGAATTTAGGTTCCAGATAGTTGGAATGTTATTTTAGACTATTAAGATCAATAACTAAAAAAAAAAAAAATTGATATTTTTATACATATAATTTGAATGTATTTGTACAATAAATCAAACACTTTTTTATATATTTGATATATTCCGAATGCATATTGAATTGTGTGTTTAAATTTATAATATTTTAATATAATGTGTGAGACTATTCAAAATTAAATCTCTCATTAGATATTAAATACATATTGAGAAGACAATTATTTTCCATTATCTAAGTAGGAAACTAGGGTTACGTTTACTATAAGAATTGTTGAGTAATTCAAAGCTCCTTTAAGCTAAATATATTCTATCTTAAATTAATACATCTTACTTATTAAAATTGTAATATTTATATGGGTAACTCATAAAAGTATGAATTTAGACACGAGTTAAAAATAACATATAAGATATATATTGATAAGAGTTATTATCTAACGGATTTGAGAATCACATGAGATGTGATTAGTTAAGATGTTATCTACCTAATTTAAGTTTGGTTAGTTTATTGAGTAACTCAAGATCAATTAAATTTAAATAGGATTCTAACTTATAAGAGAGAATAAAGTAATATTTTTGAAATAATAATGAGGATTATTATTTCAAATAAAATAGTAGAAGTAGTCAAATATATTATTAAAGTCTTCATCTTATTTGATTGTCATTGCATATGACCTATTACTTGCTTTCTTTACATTTACTTTTGTTTTGTGTAAAAGTTATCTTTGTTTAGTATAATTGATACTAAGTGCTAATGAACTCAATTAATTGGATAAAAGTTAAGTTTGATAACAGTTTTCAAAGTTAGAAAGAAAAGTTATTTGTCTATTATTTTTTAATCATGTTGAGGATTTTGATGAAAAGTTTTAGAGATATGTCAATATCACATAAATGACAAAAATATAATAGCATTTTTAGTTAACTAAAATCTCATAAACTTTAATGGCATTACATAAAATCGTCGTTAACACCATAGTAACATGAAGTAAAGTCGAAAGGTATACTATAGTGCCCTCATAGAATTATTTCACTCAATTTAACTTACTAAAAGCATAATTAAAAAATATAATTGAAGGCATTTGCTAATAGTTGTCATTACAAAAAAATGGATGCATGATTTTTCTTACCAATACAAAATATGATAGAGATTACATTGTATTTCTAGTTCATACTTTTGAGTATTTGATTTTAAATTTGGATTAAATATTACTATAATATTCAAAGGCATGATAAAAAAAAAAGGTTGTTGAGTAAAAGTAATTTATCTAAGTTTAGACAAATAATTTGTATATGTTGGATTAAATGAGACTTATGCTTAGCATAAGTGGTAAGAATACAAAGTTTGATAATTGAGACTATTTTTAATATGATATTGATTAAATTAACATAATGAGATTCATAAAGTTACGTATGAAGATATATTTCCTTTGATTATGAACCGTGTGAAACTTATTAAGTTTAGCAAAAGGATTATTATGGTATTGAATTGTTAAATTATACATATAATATATTTAATTCATAAAAGGATACTTGTATTTCATTGTATTTACTAATGACTTTAAATGATATAGTCATACTTATTAAATGAAATATTGAGTTTAAAATTATAAATTTTTAAAGCATTTAAATTTAAGTCAAAGTTAAGCATCATGAGTGTCAAAGCACTTCGATGAGATACAGATGTGAGTTTGAAATTTTCTTAGTTATTTATAAGAAATGAGATTCTCTGGTGAATACTTTTACAATAAAATTCTATAATAATATGAATTTGTATAAAAAGGAATGTACAATATAAGATATTATGCTGTGCAATATTTATTTCTTCTATAGTGATACATAATACAAAAACTTTCCTTCGATAGTTCTAATTAAACCAATTAGCAAGATTCCATATTGGGTATGGAATGGTATGACTCTAAAAGAAACAGTGACTTTGGGATGAGAGATGCTTAATTAAAGCAAATATTGTCTAACAAGTTTAAAACTAATTTAGATAGTAAAAAAATTATGAGATATCTAAAAGGGTTGGATATAATCTTATGAACCCCACTAAATAAAATATTTATTTTAATACTAATAGGAAAATGTTTTTCAAGATAAGTAGTGAGAGTAAAGTGGCGTTTGAAATAGTTCAGATATCATAACAATACATCTGAATGGAATTAGTGGCTTTGTCGATACATTTGATATATAGTTAGGGTTACAAGATATTTAAAGATTTACTTTTATGATGAATTCAAAGGCTTTTTACGTAATTGTAGATTTATCATGTTTATGAGAAGGCTTGTGAGAGTATTATGTACTCATCAGTGAGAGTATATAGAGATATATTACTTATAGAGAACAATAATTCACATTTTCAATTACTGAAGATATGATAATCCAAAAGCAGTACTTATTGGATATGAAAAGGTAACAACTTAATTATTAAAGTTAGTTTTATAGAGATAATATACAAAAGTTATTTACTTATTATAGTCTAAGTATATAGATAATATACTAAAGATGATTAGTGTTCTATACATCTGATACTTGTTACATTTGAGCTTTAGATTATACGGATATTAATTTAGTATTTGACAAAAGAGAGTCATATTTAAGATATATTGTACTTAGAACAATATTATTTGAATTAATTAAGTCATAATATATTTTTTATTTAGTGGAAATGATTATTTAAATCAAGAAGTTCTTTAATAAACTTGGTATAGTTCTTTACATTGTTGAAATATTAATATACTATAGAACACTAAAACTATTAGGTGTGTGAAAGAAGGTAAGGTCTCATCAAAGATCTATGTATGTATTTAAGCAATTTCTCTCATTATGATGATAATTAAGATGAAAGTTATAAGATTTAAGCAAGTACTCACTATAGAGAATCTTGAAGAAATCTCTCACTAAACCATTGTCCAGTAGTAACATAATTGTCATACAATATAAGATCCTTTAAGCGATTAGCATAATGCAAGTAGAAGATTATTGGTTTATAACTTACAGTCAGTTGATTGGTTATAGTTTTCGTGAGATAATTATTTAAATGTGTTATTTATCTTATGTATTGTTAAATTATTTGATATATAAAATAAATTTCATAAGATAAGCCTACATTGCAAATGAGATTCCTTCTTATAAAGAAAGTAGTCAATTCTTGTAGAAGTATAAAGATACTTAAACGAACATGTGAAAACTTGTTGAAAAATAAGTTTATTGAACTAACCTAATTTAAGAATTTAATTTAGAACATTACTTATATATCTCTAGTAGTTCCTATTGTGATGGTTGTATAAGTTATTATTTGAGATCTCCAAAGTATCTCATATAGAGATTGCTATACTTTGATACTACCTATGAAATATCACAGTCAATGATAGTTCAATTAATTGCCATTTGATATAGTATAAATTATATGGAAGTAGTTGATTGATTAATATAAGATTCATAAAGTGGTAAAGCAGAATGGTCTGTTGTTTATAATTAGTGTTGATATAGGAAATTTTTGCCCAAAGTTGAATGTCACTTTGAAATTTTTTAAATGTTATTAATAAAATTAATTACTAATGACAGAGAAATAACAAAATTGGAGTCTAATAAAGTTGATATTAATTCTAAGCTCTATGTTTATTCGAAACATTATGTGATGAAATGGTAGAAAGAATTATGTGAAAAAATACACAAAAAGATTAGTTAAAAGTATTTTGATATTTTTAATATTTAGGTGATCATACTATATTGTTAGACATCAATCTAAGTCTACAAATATAAATTGTTTAGTTAAAAATTAAAAATAAATTAAAGAATTTTGGCTTATCTAATTTTAAATATAACTTAGGACTTTAATTAATATATGTTGTTAATATATCTAAGAATTTAATGGTTCATACACATAAAATAGTTAAAGAGAGAAAAGAGTAATTTAATAAAGTTGAATATAATTTTAGATATTTAATAAATAAGGATCGATATTAGATATTAGATCTTATTTAGGCCTAATTAGTATTTAATTGTAATTTTAATCAAGAGATTTAAGGTTTAAAAATTTAATCAGTATTAGACTGTTATAAAACCAATATATAATAAAGATTAATCAAAATTAAAGAATTTGAAATAGAATTGAAGAAGGAGACTATTGTTGTCCATCGAAGAAGTTGAAGTTTAATTAAAGAAAATGATTATTAAATAAAAACTAATTGGTTCATTTTGATTTATAAAAAGCAGTTAGTTGATAAAAAATAAACGATTAATTAATAAACTGACTAGTTTTTAATAATAAGAGTTATTAAGATAAACCAAACTAGAAATTGTTAGCTAAAACAGTAGAAAGTTGAAATTGGAATGACTTATCTAAAAATGCAAGGCGTCGTGAAAAATTACTACTCTAAGTCAGAAATTCTCCCTTCATAATGCAGCAGGACAATGGGATTCGACCTCAAGGTTAAAACCTCCTCCACTAGTTTCGGTGCACTCCAAAGGGCGAACTAGGAACTATCTCCGAGAAGTAATAACAACAAAAGAATAAAGAAGGTATGAGATAGGAAGAAGATGTGGGTGTATTATTGTTGTGGAAGGAAATATGTGTGTATTGTTAAGTGTCTGTAGAAAAAAAAAATTGTGTGTTGTATGAAGAAATGAAAAGCACGACAATCAAAGAAGTGGGGAATAAGCATATGCATGGGTCGTATATATATATATATAGAGGAGAGCTTTATACATTAACCATGACATAAAGAAATATTAGAGTTATGAACATTGCATGATAATGGTAGTCGTTATAAACGTTATTGTTAATTGACAATTATTAGAACACATTAAATACTTTTGGAACAATGAACAATCTCCCACTTGGTCCAAAACTGGATAAACAAATTGTAACAATTTAGGAGCAAGATTGATGAACAACCAAATGAACTAAGTCTTAAACCTGATGTCCAAGAAAATCCTAGACAAATCCTGCTAAAAAAATAAACAACGTCAAAATGCCCTGGTCTTATGATCACTCTAAAGAGATAGCCCAAATACTCTAATAGGAGGGTGGCTAGCCCCCCACAATCACTTAGGTGAGTCCATCAGGTTTGTGCTGCTCACACCACCCAAACTTAGGCTATAGAACTCATTAAGGATTAAACAATCCAACCTCATCAAATACAATAAAGTCATGCTAAAGGATGCTATTTAACAACTGAATATCGTAGTATTATTCCACAAATAATGTACATGTAAGTAGTCACCATATAACTTCATTTGACCTATTGATCTAGGTTTCCTAAGATGGGTGTCCATTTTGAGGTTATTACATAATTGGGTTCAACCACATCCCTTTAGCATGCTCTGAAACTAGTTTCTTACTCAAAGCTTTTCTAAACGGATCCACAAAGTTTCTCTCTGACTTAACATAGTTTAGATAAATTACACCATGTCTAATTAGAGTATAGATAATTTTATGTCTTAATTTGATATGTCTACTTTTTCCATTATATGTTTTATTTTGGCAACATAAATGGCAGTTATGAATCACAATGAAGGAATATAGAAGGATTTGGTTTTTTTCAAAGTAGGATATCTGCTAAGAGATTCCTTAGCCACTCAGCTTCCTATCCGGCTAGTTCCAAAGCCATAAACTCAGCCTCTATTGTTAATCTCACAATACACGTTTTCTTGGAAGATTTCCAAGACATAACAGCTCCTGCTAACGTAAAAATTAGACCTCGGAAAACTTGAAATGACTTTTGTTTTGAGATAACTTATGTAATTCATCAATGTTCAAATAATCAAGTGTTAGTTATAATGCATTTGCAGGAGCAAAAACACACCAACTCATACATTATTTATATGCCATCTTTGACTAAAAATCAAAATAGCAGATTTTTCATAATTTTCCAATAATAGATTCATGTGGATGAGATCTGAAAGTTTCCAGTTTTGCTGAAGAAAAATTGGGCTTTCTAAACAAACACTAAGCTTCTGCAAGTATAATTGAAACCTACACACAAAACCATTCTCATTTGATAAATATAACAAAATTCAAGAAGCATTTGAAGTTTTTTCTTACTTAAGTTGATAAACACCTAGCATAGCAATCTTCATCATCATCTTTCCACGTAGCCACCTACGAGAACCATAGTATTGTTAAATTGAAGAAAGACAATCACATAGCATGCTCTTTCTTGCTTCTAGAACTATACTTCACAGACATGGCACTTGCAGCAACCTTTTCAGATGCTCTTGCTCGTCTAGTTTTTCTTTTTGGCGACTAGATCTCACAGCTATACCTTCCAATAGTTATTCCTCCAAAAGTGTTAACTCTTCAACTGTTGGCTCCAAATATTCAGATTCTTCGATGGGGTATGGCACAGAGCATTCATTTCTTGGTCCAGGTTCAGTTATATTGTTGTCACCTATTATAATAACACGTTCTTTTTCTGTAAGTAGAGACCACCTGGTTATAGGATCAAACAAAACTGGCACGCCAACAATTCAAAGAATGACAACAAACAGATCTTTTTACTAATAAGGATGAACAACAAAAAAATGCAGGTTTGAACAATACTACGTTTTGAGTTTGAGTGCAGAAACTTACCCATGATCATTAGTAAACGTTTGCCTCAAGCTTACATTTCATAAATAATTACCTCATCAGTCAAAATGATTAGGTTATGTTGTTTCTGGAAGTTTGAGCATTTAAGGAGCAATAACAATTTTCTACCAAGATTAGCCTTCAAGGACCATAATACACTAATAGAACAAGTGTTTCCTCCTTAGGTGCGCCAACTGCTCCTACATATTTAAAGTCTAAAATAGACTTATTACTTTAGAATATCAGCTAAGGACCATAGGCTTTCATAGTTAACATATTACAAAGAGCTAAGCAGGAGTAGACCTTCACCTTTCCGCCTAGAAGATCTCTAGCTTCTAGGAGTTCTGGGTTGTGACCAGCATCTACCAAATACTTTGCAGTAGACAAACTAGCCAAACTTGCAATAATTTGTAAATTTTAATTACTACCAAACAATCCTACATTCACAACGTTGATGTGATGAGCTATCTCAAGCACAATTCAACAAACTCAACAATTGGGGAACCACAAAGCAAAAGAAGATGATAGAATGACATATCATTATGAAAGATATAAAATTTGATTACCTGCACCAGCGATTACAATCTTCAATGGCTTTGTTGGATGAGGAGAAGTACAATGTTCAATGGCTTTGCTAGACGAGGAGAAGTAAAAAATCAGAGACTCAAGCAAGCCATAAATATATCACCTTCTAAAGTAAGATTCAAGTTTCATAAAATAGATAACAGGATCAAATGCCATAAAATCAAGTAATAACCAACTTGTATTCTGGTGGTACCTGTAGGCAGGGACATAGCCATACCCCTAAGATTTTAAAAAATATTATATATATATTTATATATATGTATATAAGGATAGAGTTATTTAGAGATCAGTGGTACATTGGGCCTTCCAAAATTTAAAAAGTTAAATATTTGAGTCCTCTTATCTTAAATGTCTGGCTCCATCATTGCCTGTAGGTCTCAAGGATATTGTTCAAAAAGCAATAATCGTCAAAGAGCAATAATCATCACGAAATAAAGGGTAACACCGAAAAAGAATAACAGTTAAACATGCACAACATCATTTATCTGCATTGAAAATATTATAAACAAAATTTTAGTTTCGTTTAGTTCCCTCAATTACATGGCTTCGTGATACATTCATCCACAAAATATACAAAAATATTTGACAAAATGTACACATTGAGCAGAGGGAAAAGGACTTGATACCAAGCCATCAAAACATACTACACTATCTTCTATTCTTAAGAAGACATCATAAACTCCAACATGCCCTTCTGAATATTTATTGGTGCACCAAGTAATGCCTTGACTTCATCTGGCCTACAAACAAGGAAAAGATAACTTTCATAAAATTTTGATCCTTCCAGTCCCAACTCTACCAAATGATTATATAGTTTTTCTTCTGAAATGGGACGTGCGGTTTAACTAACAGTGTAGTAGAGTTTATAATAGCTTCAGCAATTTTCTGAAGGCTATCTTTGACTACATCTTCACCATCATCTACCCTGTTTTTCATTTTCCGTGATGTTCCTATGTTTGCATTTTCTGAATGAGTTGGCATTCCCATTGGAGACTCAGTGCGATCACCATCAATCGTTACATTGTCTTCCACACTTAAGTCATTGTAATGCAATATGTCATCATTTTCATCCATGGCATTGGAAAACCCACTATCGACAGAAATGGTGCATCTTCTTATCTCCTGTGTTGTTTCAGAATGCTCGCCAGTTGCTCTATCACGTCCGTAAATCTCTACCAACTTCTCGTAGTTATGAAAAGGCTTCTGTTTCCACTTAATAGCTTCTGGTTTAGCCTGCAACAAAAATAAGTTAATAAATCAACCAAATCACAACATGTATCATATTTTCTTCCAGCAAATTATTAAACAAGTTCACCTGGATCAAGGTCTCCCACACTTCTGGTTCAGCAATCCACATATTTGTTAATAGATTCCACGCAAATCCACTACCACCATTTGAAAATAAATCAAAACACTTACTCCACTTCTTCTTAATAATCTTGTTCCGATTTTTTATTTTTTCTTTATCGATTCCTTTATCTGGAAAATTTTCCTTTAGTTTAGCTTCAATTTTATCAAGTGCATATGATGTGAAAGTCCCACCAACACGATTGCCTTGTCGATGCTGGTGCAAGTATG
>JANIJH010000225.1:35232405-35242428 GCA_024520975.1 Erythroxylum areolatum | reverse complement strand
GCAAAATTATGGCCGAAAGAATCAAACAAGATTTGGTCCTCAATCATATCAAACTTGTCTCGGTACAAATGGCATAATTTTCACTAGAGATGTTAGATTAAGATCATCTTAGGACGATTTCAAAGATAACTTTGAGATATACAACCTTTAAGAAGACTTGAGATTAGATTTTATCATCTTAATGGTCAAAACGGACCAGACAATAGGATTAGACGAAGCCAAAGGAAAAATCAGACCAATGGAAAAAGACAAAAGAAGTGAAAAAATTACTATAACTTTCCTTAAAGATATCGGATTAGGGTGTTCTTTACATGATTCAAAAGAGAACTTCAAGATCTACAGCTTTCATCAAGACCTCAAAGATAGAGTCTATCTTCTGAAGGGTCAAAAATGGACCAGAAGATAAGTCAGGCGAAAAAATAGAAGAAGATAACGTCTTCACAGAAGAAACAAAAAGGAAGAAAAAGCAAAACACAGAAGATGACGTCATCACAGAAGAAGCAAAATACAGAAGAAGATGACGTCATCACAGAAGAAACACAGAAGAAGATGACGTCATCACAGAAGAAGCAAAAGATAGAAGAAGCAAAACATAGAAGAAGATGATGTCATCACAGAAGAAACACAGAAGAAGATGACGTCATCATAGAAGAAGCAAAAGGCAGAAGAAGCAAAACATAGAAGAAGCAAAATATAGAAGATACAAAACATAGAAGAAGCGAAAAGACAAAAGATATATCTTCCTTTACAAGGACTATAACTCTCAGCCTAGACATCCAAAAATTTCATACTATATATCGTTGGAAAGATAAAAGAAAGGTCTACAACTTTTCAGAAGACAACTTTCTCTAATCTAGCCTAGATCAATCTAGAATTTCCGTCGAATTTAGAATATGAACTTTACATTCTTCCACTAATGTACTGCACCCAATTCTCAATTTCATGACAAATTTTGAGATTCTTAAAGATGGAATTTAAATTCAATGTCTTCATAAGAAATGTAGCCATATGTGTCTAGTTTAAGTCAAATTAAGAATCATCTCGTTTAGATAACTATATAAAAAGTTGTGGCTAAAAGACTGAAGCATACTCCATAACTATTTTCCAGATCAACCATCTATTTTGTTTCACAGCCTTTCCTTAACACAAATCATACTAAGATAACCTTTTCTACTTCATTTACTCCTCATTTTCAACTCCATTTCAAATCAATATCATCTACAAAGAAATTTAGTCCATGATTAATCATGAACACCAATAACAGAACATATATATATGTACATATTCCTCATCAACTTACTACACAAATGCAACTTTATTTTTGGCTTTCATTCTACTTCTAACTTTTACCTTAATTCTTTTCATTTTGAAATCTCTTATTCACTAAAAGTACCAAAGCAAAATATGAATCTATCCACACTTCTCATTCTCTACCTTACTCTTATCTATCATTTCTTAGTTCAAAATTTTTCATTCATTTGCTCTTTACTCATGACTACTTGCCAAAATTTCTCATCATTAGCTCTAACTTCTCATAAACGTTCGGGGTCCAACATTAGACTTTCCATTTATTGAAAATTTTCCTCTTATCTTTGTTTGTTTATAGGTCCACCAATCTATCTATTGCAATAATGACATAGTGAGGGGTTATACATATTCAATTTGCAATTTGATTTGTACCTAAGATTTTGAAATCTCGGCAAAAAGTTGAAGAATTTATCTTCTTCTAACATATTGCACATGTCCACTGTGAGAGAATTAAATGTCTTGATATAGCTACAAAATACTTTGTGGTATACAAATTTATGTAAAGCTTCTCTTACAAGCGAAAAATGTTCCTTAAGTTCCCTTACCATCATTGCTTAAGTATCAATTTGTATATTACCAACATTCATATTGTCATCGACCCTAACATGTCCTATAACTTGGCATTACCAACAAAATATTATACTAGTCAACATGGCTTTGCCCATTTCTAGCACTCTTAATGAAAATATTATCATTTTTTCCATAGAAAGTTATCCAATGTCTTGGAATCACAGACACCATTGAAATACTTCAGTTTTGAAATTTTTAACTTCATCTAGTTTGCACTATTTTTTAAGTCAACATGGATTCGAAAATTTAACTCCATTACCCCCACATGCTTATTGACCGCATGCACCAGCCAAATCTAGCCTTTTCTGGTTATTTTACAGTGCCTCATTGATGCCTTCCAATCAAGCAGTTATTGAAATCATCCTCTTTCAAAACTGGCCCAAGCAATTAATGCAACCGAGCCACTTTTCTCTTAAATGTTTTATGTTGCCTCCACCCATCATTTTCATCGAAATTATCTTGATTATTGTCTCTTATACCACTTGTCATAGAAGTCAACTTGAGGAAAATATTATCTACACAAACCCATTGTGTTTACAACCATGTTCATAAACTAAGTTCTCACGCTAATCTATCAAATAGCCTAGAGGCATAGTTTTATCGAACACTACTTGTGCTTTTCAATTTTGAAACTTTTGGATTTAGGAATAAAAGTATAAAACTTGAATATATATATATATATATATAGACCATAATCAAGTTTGAACATCCTAACAACCAAAAACCAAAGTTAATTAGCGTAAAGGACATTCTATCAAACACTTTCTAGACATAAGTTTTAGGAATATTTTTGGCAAATAAGTGAATTAACATAGAATGTAAATAACTAAGGAACTTTTGACGTATCACAATGATCTACAACATATGATGATGACTTATAGTAGATTAAATTATCTGCTACGTCCTTTGTTTAAAAGTCACAAAACTGACAATTATAAGTAGAATTGAAATTACATTACAACTGTCTAAGAATTGTGTCTGAACCAACATAAGTTATTCAACTGCTCGGGTCTGTCAAAAGCACAATTATTGGATGGACAGTTTGGGAAACTAACCAACATAATTGAATAACGACATGAAGTTATTAAAAGTAATTTTCACTGTCTAAAGTACACCATAGAGCTTAAATGATTTTTTAATTGAAAAGCATGAGCTTCCAACATAATTAAAAAGATACAATTATTTACACTTCTTTACATTTGTTGTCTACGCAGTCCTTTTTGGCTTGACATTGATCCTTGATTTGCTCAACTATACTTACTTTCTTCAACTAGAGACAAATCACAAAGTGACAGTCTTATTGAGGTGGACGGACCCCAAACGGGTCCAACAATATGATGCCCTGATTCTATAACAACAATATGCATCAGTTTTACTTGACTTCCGTTTGATGCATTACTATATTGCAGTGCATCGATCTGACTTTTGGGTCAGATATGTGAAGCTCCTTTTGTCGCCTTTTAATTTCATTATAAACGATCTTACATCATTCTTAGACTTTTCTTCCGAAGACAGCAGTTTTAAAAGAATTTTCCTAACAATTTGTTAACTATATGTCATTATCCAAAGCATCCAACTTTTTTGTTCTTTGTACCATATTTCCTATCACGAGTAATGTGCTATTTGTAAAAGCTCAAGAAAAACAAACGTAAAAAACAGACGTGCAATCTACTCCTTCTCACAAGCACCAAGTATTATCCGACTTAGAAATATTATACATATATAGCAGTCGAAGTTGACCGACTCATCAGAGTAGAGTGAACAGACCAAACCACCTCATGGTTCTCTGCTGGGCCCGGCGTATGCCAATATATTGGAATTCCCTTTAGTAGAGCTCTGACACACTTACATCCACAAAGGCACAGAGATCGAGCTCAGAGAAATAACTAACATGGCAACTGTCGTTCCAAAGCCCATAAACACATCCACGACAGACAACGAAAATGGAGGAATTATGGATTCTCCACTAGAACTTGATGCTGGAGCTTTGTTCGTCCTGAAGTCACGAGGTTTGTTGGACTGAGATTGCTAAAACCATGTCTTGTGCATTACCACTCAATCTTGACAACTTACGTGTCCTCTACTCGCTGGTAATCTGGATTTTAATGCATATTTCTCTCATATGTGACTCTGCTAGTAATTACTGCTGTTAGGATCATGGCTGCACTGTGGCTATCATTTGACAACATCAATAGTGAGTCCGGTGCTTTTGGGTCTTCCCTTTGCCTTCACCTTGCTAGGTTGGGGAGCTGGAGTTATATGCATGATACTTGCTGCTCTAGTGGCTTTCTACGCTTTTAATCTTCTATCTTTGGTGTTGGAACACCATGCACAGCTTGGGAATCGTCATCTTCGGTATCGAGATATGGCTAGTGACATTCTAGGTGATGAGTCCTAGCTCCATTATATATGAATATCCAAACTCTCCCAAAATTTCGTCTTATTTAGTAATAACTCGGAGAGTTATAAACAAAATGCCACACCTTTGAGAACAATTTTCGTGAAATCGGTGATTTTGTCAGGACCAAGATGGAGCAAGTATTTTGTCGGGCCACTTCAGTTTCTGACATGCTATGGTGCTGTCATTGGCTGTACACTTCTTGGAGGTCAGAGCCTCAAGGTCAGTATGATCATCTTTGTCCGCATGGACTTGTACGTCCAAAGGCACTAGCCCTAAAAATTGAAGCAATTAATAATAAGTAAAAATCATGAAAGAAAGTAGAGGTGTATATTTTCCATTCATTCTAATCTTACTTTAGGCTATTGATAATTGGATCTTTTTATTTTGTTGGATTGGTATTTCTGCAGTTCATTTACTTGCTCTACAACTCAAATGGAGAAATGAAGTTGTACCAGTTCATCATAATATTTGGAGCTGCCACACTGTTCTTAGCACAAATGCCATCCTTCCACTCTCTGAGGCATATCAATCTTGTTTCTTTGATCCTTTGTCTTGCTTACAGTGCTTGTGTCACAGCGGGTTCAATAGACATAGGTAAGATCAGAAGAGAGAAGTATGTGCCAGAAGTCCATCCCTCCATTTACAATCAATTATCATCGATGAGGTAACTATGTATCCTGCAGGACACTCAACCAACGCACCTACAAGGAACTACTCCACAAAGGGATCTCAGCTAAATCAATTTTTTGGGGTAATCAACGGTATTTCGATAATCGCTACAGCATATGGATGCGGAATTATTCCTGAAATACAGGTATTTCCTAACGTAGTTGCTTGTAGGTTGATATTGCTTCAGGATCTGATACGCAAACCAGCTTACAGTGTCGACATATAATTCCTTTGCAGGCAACTTTGGCCCCTCCTGTAAAGGGCAAGATGTTCAAAGGCTTATGCATCTGTTTTTCGGTCATAATCTCTACGTATTTCAGTGTTGGCATATCCGGATATTGGGCATTTGGTAATCAGGCTGCAGGATCAATTCTCACCAGTTTTATGGACGATCGCAAGCCACTGCTCCCTACTTGGCTCCTTCTACTGACCAACATCTTCACCCTTACGCAATTATATGCTGTCACTGTTGTAAGTTCGTTTCTCTTACAAAATATCACTATGGATAGCTATATTTGTAGGTGTCAAGTGTTAACTTTCTTTTAAGTTCTATGATCTCACATCTCTTACCGGGTGTGATTAACTTGCAGATCTACTTGCAACAATCGAATGAATTGTTTGAGACGTTATTCGCAAACCCGAATATAGGTCAATTCTCCATACGAAATGTCTTGCCAAGGTTGATATCTCGTTCCATGTCAGTAGTGTTAGCTACACTTCTTGCTGCGATGCTACCTTTCTTCGGAGACATCCTGGCAGTGTTTGGTGCATTTGGAGTCATTCCTTTAGATTGCTTCTTGCCAATGGTTTTCTACAATCTCACATTTAGGCCATCCAAGAGAAGCCTAATATTCTTTGTTAACACATTAATTGCATTAGTCTCCTTCGTGTTGTCAATTGTTGGGGCAGTAGCATCTGTAAGACAAATAGCCCTTGATGCCAAGGCTTACAGCCTGTTTGCTAACGTGTAAAACTAGAATGAAAACAATGAAAAGTATTGTTGTCATATTAAATATATATATATATAGTTAAAAAGCTTGTAATTAATCCCAAGATACAGATGAGTTAGTAAAAGGCTCTCCTAGCTTAAGTGAGGTCGTGGGTTCGAACTACCCTCATATATACAGTCGTTTAAAACTTGAGGCCAGAGCTTTGTCTCCCGCAAGAGACTTACCCGACTCAAGCAGGGATCAGTCTGAAAATGGATAGCTTAAAGGTGTCTACCCATAGTTAAGACTCTCCTATGATACCTTGTGAAAAAAAAAAAGCCTGAAATTTTTGCACTTAAATTGTACGGCCTTTATTTTCTTCCGATAAATCAATACTTGTTAAAAACCAAAATAAAAAAATCATTCATTTAAATCAAATATTTAATTAGTATTGTATACAATTATATATGTTCCTATACAAGTTTAGGGTTGGATTGAAATAAATTAAATATTTATTTCAGATTAAAGTAGTTAAAAATGTTTAAAAGTTTGCTCAATCATTATTCTTTCCATGCAAAGATTGCCGTTAATCCTTTATTTGCGCTTTAAGAGCAAGTCATCGTCATATTAGAAATAATATCCTTTGTGGTATACAATATAATAATGTTTACATAAATAAAATATATATTGAAATCCTTGTTTTTCTAATATTTTTATTTAAACATCCTTTCGATGTATAACTAAAGTTCGATTACAAGTTCTTTTATCAAACCTATTTGTAACTCTAGATATGAAAAGTTATTAGTTTTTTAACAAAAGTAAGAGTTATATATTTGATTTCATGTAAATTAATTTTTTACAAACTAACTTCACAATTCTATGCACTTCAACTAAGTAATATCTCCTGAAGAATTAAGAACATGACAAGACTTCTAATCAAGTTGTCAAAATTCTCAAAATTAATTTTGATTCTCTAATTTCTTATAGTAATCGTAGAATCAGGTCAAATTCTAAGAAAAATACTTTAATTAAAACATGAATATAAATTTAGAACAAAACCTCACAATGTTACAATTAAAGTTTTGAATCTTCTTGAATCAAAATATTTGAGTATAATTATACATGTCCTTTGTTCCAACACCA
Organism: Erythroxylum areolatum; assembly: GCA_024520975.1. Lineage (NCBI taxonomy): Eukaryota > Viridiplantae > Streptophyta > Magnoliopsida > Malpighiales > Erythroxylaceae > Erythroxylum > Erythroxylum areolatum. The sequence goes on along the minus strand of JANIJH010000225.1, from coordinate 35,235,408 downwards.
AAATAAAATAAAGATGAAAGATTGTGAGAAAACTAAGAAGAAAATGAAAGAGGATGGTTTGAGAGGTGAAAGACATCTATCTTCTTGTTTTTCTACTCTAAACCTAATCTAATCCTGAGTTATAAAGTTTCCTATCTAAAACGAATCCAAATCCTTACATAATAGAAATGGAAAAAAGTTTCGTGATTAAGCTCAACTTTTCAAAATATGGCATTAGAAATGATCTAGTCTTATCGATTGTAATAATATGCCCACTTTTTTCAAAATTTGTGATTTTCACCAATAATACTCCACTTTGATGAATCTCCAGTTTTCATCTTCTAAAACAAAACAAACACTAATTTTTCTATGTAATCACAAAAATAATATAAAAAGAGATAATTCCAATTAATATATCAAAATAACATCTTATCAAATTCTCCTACAACGAACTCATGCTTGTTTTCAAGCATACATCAATCATCCTCATAACAACCTTTCATCTTCTTTCTTGTTATCCATAAATATCCAAAAGCTAATTCACATTAAAGGTTTAGGATAAAATAACAATCGAGAGAGTAAGCACTCATAGGATACATTATTAAAATTAAAGTACAGCGTCTCATCAATTCCATCAAAATGAAATGAAACAAGACGACACCCTCTCATAGATTTCACTCTATACATTCAACGTGCTTAGGATTCATTATGTTCTCAAATCAAAGCATAGCGAGTTATTTTCATAAGCTTGCTCAAGAATTATATCTTCACCACTTAACAAGAATGAACTTGATGCATAAATTAAAGGGACTTGATTAGTGTTATAACGTGACCTGGGTAAGATATTATAAAATAGTTTTTAGGTTAAAAAAAGTGAAAGAAATCATACAAACTTATTCCCACATGTTTTAACTTAAATTAATCCAATACTCATTTGATTCAACTAGCATCCCTTTTAATCAGTTTTTTCTTTTTCTTTTTCTTTTTCTTTTTCTTTTTTTAAATGAACATCAAAGAAGAGATCCTTTCCTTTATTTTACTTCTCCTCCAATATATAAAAAAATGAAAAATCCAAATAATGCAACCTGAATCAATTTATTCACTTTTCATGGAAATATTCAAAATCCTATGTAAATAAGCTCAATGTAATTCTTTCAATTTTTGGGTTCAAAAGTATTAAGGCATCAACAACAAGGAGGGTAAAAATGGCTTAAAACAAGGTTATTATGCAAGAAAAGAAATGGTAAGTCTTAAATTTGTTTTTCTAGAGATAAAAAGTAAGGTAGGCTTGTTTAGATAAAAAAAATAGTTATCCTAAGTATCCTTATCATCTTTATGCACAAACTCATCAAAAATGTAGTCTTAACATGTATTCAAAAGAAATTTCTAGCATAAATAAGATATGCTTGATAACACACAACAAAAAGATATATATGAGCACAAGTGTGATGGATGCTCTTAGGCTAAAAGCTCACGTAGATGTCAAAAATACATCAAGTCTTGCACATTTTTATTTAAAAAAAGCAATGAGATATTTAAAATAATTTAATGAAAACAACAATCATGCTTGCCTCTCCCATGCATTATTTCTTAAACCAAAAATGCACCCTAACTTAAGAATTATAACAACAATAAGAAAATTATGAGGCTATTATGAGGAATAATCAACATATGAACCATAGTATCATGAGTCCAAGCAAAGTCACAAAGTTCATCATAATATAAACACTCTCTTGTCCACACCTAAATCATTCATTGTCCCTAATGTATGCATAAGATACCCACATCTCACAAAAATAATTAACACAAATAAAGCACAAAGTAGAAGTCTTGCTTGAGTTGGGACCATTTGAAAGGAGATGTACTATAGTACGTGGACATAGAGGTACCACCACTATAAATTGGAGCAAAGCATTCAAATTCTTCTCAATTTTAGAAAAATTAAGTTATAATCTTTCTAGTGGAAATGATACTTATGTCAGATTGGTGGAGCCGAAAGATAAAAAGACGATGGAATGTCACAATCCTTTTGTTGCGTTGATGACGAACCGCTCTAGGGGTGATCACATGGTATAAAATAAAACGTTCTTCTTTGTTGCTTGAGTGCCCCCATCCTAGTTAAAAAAATCCATACCTAAAGGTTCCATCTCACAAGTGATATACATGTTAGTGTTATTCATATTAAGCAAACTCATATTAATAATCGAAGGAGTGATAAGGGAACTAAGACATAAATTCTTGTTAGAAAAGACAACATTGTTATATTACATTGGCAACCAATCACCTAAAATGACTTAAACTTTGTTTACCATAAACTAAATAAAGAACAACTCAGCTTTAGTGCAAGTATAAGTTGTAGACTTTCGTCCTTAATAATTAAAAGCTAAGAAACATTGTATATAAATCCACTTCATCTCATTAATATAAATACCCTTAGATTTACATGGATGATAAAAAACGGGTTAGAAGGCATTGATTTTTGTACTTGAAAAGAATTAAACTCACCATAGCCTACAATAGATTCTTTGTACTGAGTCAAATTAACATATTCTTCATTTTTTAACCCTAAGGCTAAATTAATATCAACGACGCTCTGTTTGCATTCGACACCCCTTAATATATACTATATCACGTTAGGAGTAAGTAAAGTAAAATTGTCCTGTTTATCAAATTTAAAGATAGTATAAAACTCCTAGCTAATTTAGTAAAGACTAGACAACGAATCAAAAAAAATATTTCCAACTCATGTTAATAAGCAAATCATCAAATTTTTCTGTAATTTGCAAATCCTCTAAGATAGTTTACATACTTACTGTAACACCCCACTCCTGCATGACCCGAACCCGACATCGAAGGTGATATCCGAGTCTGTGCCCCGCGAGGGTGGCGTGCTACATCACTCAATCAAAACTCAGTATAAATTTTTTTGTTTCCTTTAACACATACACACACACGTTATAATTTATGCGGAAAACAATTTACATAAACAATTCAATGGCCTCGGGGCCCTTTTCATAAATACAA
>JANIJH010000225.1:35218061-35232305 GCA_024520975.1 Erythroxylum areolatum | reverse complement strand
CATATGGAGGCCCTCTTATGCATAAATATGCCGAGACTAATTTATACACTCCTAACCCGTCCCAATTGACCAATTTATCCTTCCCATCGGTAATGGAATGTTACACTTACACACATTAATATATCGGGATTTGAGAGCAATGTACCATTGTTTTTTGTTCTTTAGTGTTGAAAGTGAGATAATCGTGCAAGTCTAACTTAGTTGGTGGCAAGACAGATATGTTTTTGGTTATTCGTGCATGCTTCATTTTAATACTAGTTTTGGGTCCTATAATGGATTGCTGGTGTGTAGTTGCAGTCACCGACGATTTTTCTTTTGGTACGATCGTGGCAGTAGCTTTAGGACATCCCATGATAACGAAAAGTATAATAGAAAACTACTTTGAAAAATAATGAAAACAACTTAATAATGATTAAAATTAAAATGAAAGGAAAGCAACTATAAGTAATTGATAAAAATAAAATAAAAATAAATAGAAAATTAGAACCATAAAATAATTAGTAAGTGTTGGTGGTGGGTTTGGTGTTGTATGGACACAAGTTGTTAGGGCTGAGTGATGTGTATAAGCTGTTGGAATGTTAAGTGTCTTAAACGCTCCTACTGGCTACCATTGGTGGGGTTGCGTTTGCTATTGACTGTAGCTAAAAGAACATTCAGTTGGTGTTGCGTAGTGTGTATGAGCGAGCACTTAGCTAGTGTTGCATGGTGCACGTGGCGAGCGTTTGGCTAGTGTTGTTGTGGTATTGTTGGCTTGGGTGTGCGTGGGTTGCTGTGGAGTGACGTCTACTATAGGAGTGGAGTGTCTATGATGGGGCTGTGCTGGGACCTTCAATATTGCCTAATAAAAGAGAAACAAACAAATTGGGGTTGTTTCGTTTTTTTTTAATTTTTTAATGATTTTTTCAATGTGTTTATGTTACTTTATTATTTTTATTTTTTTAAGAAATATGACAAGTTTATATTAAAAAAAATTATTAACATGTATAAGTGTGATCACACCTTATAAATGTTAGTATTCTAGAATTTTAAGGTTTCCATTCAAGAAAGTTAAATCACATAAGGCGTAATCTAGTCTTATAAGATTTTGTATTCTAGAATTTTAAGGTCTATTCTTAACAGCTGAATTACATAAGACGTAATCATGCCTTATGAAATTTAGTATTTTAGAATTTGAAGACTCATTTCCCCCTAAGCCAATAAACTTACTTTAAAAAAAAATGATCAAATGAAAATTATATATAACTAAAACAAAATTAATAAAAACTATCATATTTTGGGTTGCCTCCTAAAAAGTGCAATTGTTTAATGTTATTATACTTAATGTGGCTAATTCTTCTCAAACTTCTACATATGATGGAAGTCCCAAATCAAAATTCACCACACTGAAAACCGTCATCTCCTTATAAAATGGTTTCGATCTATGTCTGTTAACTTTAAAAATCTTCTCGGTCTCCAAACTTTTTATTCCTATTACACCATGTAAAAATATATTAGAGACAACAAAAGAGCCAAGCTATTTAAATTGTAACTTATTTGACATAAGCTTTAATAGAGAATTATATAATAACGCTTTTTATCCCACCTCACATTGCTTCCTTAAGATCATATTATCATGGAGAAATGTGGTTTTCTCTTTGTAGATTTTCAAATTCTCGTAAGCATCTAATCTTATTTCCTATAGCTCTCGCAATTGCAACTTCCTCTCATCCCCAACTTTTTCCAAATCCATGTTATAATGTTTCATCACTTAATAAGCTTTATGTTCAATCTTCAACTGTAAATGACAAGCTTTACCAAAAACTAATCGATAAGGAGACATTCTTATCGATATTTTATAGACTTTATGATTCGTCTAAAGAGCATCTTTCAGACATAAACTCCAATTCTTTCAATTAGGATTTATAGTCTTTTTAAGAATAGATTTCACCTTTTTATTTGATACTTCTGTATGTCCATTCATTTGCAAATGGTAGGCGGTAGCTATTTGATAATGCACTCCATACTTTTTAAACAAAGCTGCCACTGCTCTATTGGAAAGATGATTTCCTTGATCACTAATGATAGTTTGTGGAACTCCAAATGTATTAAAAATATTAGACTTTATAAATCCTGTAATAGCTACAGAATCATCAGTTTTGGTGGCTTTTTTTACCACCAACTTGGAAACATAATCAACAACTAAAAGTATATAAGAAAAATAACAAGATGAAGGAAAATGACCTATAAAATTAATACCCCATACATCAAATATCTGAACTATAAGAATTGGGGTTTTAGGCATTTCATTTTGATGAGATAATGCATTTATCTTTTGGTATCTGTCACAACTTTTACAAAACACATAAAAAAGCTCTAAATTAAGTCTCCCAATGCAATCTACTATTCAAAACTTTTCTAATAGTTCGTTAGGACCAAAATGACCACGACACAATGCCTTATAATTTGATCAGAATAGAACTTCGATAAGTATGGTTCATCCCAAATATAATATTTTGACTCATTCCTTATATTTTCCTTCCCAACTTATTAATTTAATAAGGTAAAGCTCCAGTAACTAAATAATTAACAAGGTCAGCATACCCTGGAACCATATCTTTCATTTGGAACAATTGCTCATTAAGAGTTTTAGAAATAGGTAAAATATCTTCATCTCTTACCAAACTACTCAAATGATCTGCTACTAAATTTTCTACACCTTTTCGATCCTTTATTGTCAAATCAAACTCTTGAGGTATCAGAATCCATTGTATTATCCTTGGTTTGGACTCCTTTGCCAAAAGGTATTTCAATGCTGCATGGTTAGAGTAAAAAATAACTTTAGAGCCAAACAAATAAGATCAAAATTTATTTCAAGCAAAAGCAATAGATAAAAGCTTTTTCTCAGTTGTAGAATAATTGCAATATGCGACATCCAATGTTCTTGAAGTAGAAAAGATAACATGACTTTGTTTCTTAATCCTTTGGCCTAAACAACTCCCACTGCATAATTGCTAGCAACACACATGATCTTGAACAGAAGATCCTAATTTGGTGGCTAAATAATAAGCATGCATTTTAATAGTACCTTAAGTTTGTCAAAAAATTCCGTGCAATCCTTAATTTCCAAAATCAAATAGATTGTCTTTTGTAACAACTTTGATAATTGTATGACAATCATGGAAAAATCTTTAATAAACTTATGGTAAAATCCTGCATGTTTAAGAAAAGATTAAACTTTCCTAACACTTGTACTGTAAGGCAATTCCACGATTAAATCCACTTTTGCTTTATCAATTTCTATATCCCTAATGACATCAAATGCCCTAAACTAATGCCTTAAATGGACAAAAAATGGAAAGGGTCAACTCCTTGTCAATTAAATGTCACGTTAGTGACCTGACATTATGTTTATATTTTTTAGATAGAAAGTAAGTCTCATTGTCACATTATTATTTTTTAAATTAATAAAAAAGTGGATCTCATAGTCACTTGATAGTAGTAAGCGTTTATACGGTCACACTTGCCATATGACAATTAGGCTCATATTTATACATTCTAAACAAGTGAGGCCTACTTTTTATTTACAAAATAAAAAATAATGTCACATTAGCAACCGAGTTGTTAACCTCATCAAATTTTTTATTCACTTAAGATTTGTTTTTGCATGTTTTGAAAATACTATGGTTCAATTTAAACACTTTGAAATTTTAAGATCTATTATATATTATTGTTAACGTTAAAATTCAAATGCACTTTTAGTCTTTCTTTATATCAAAAAGTTTTCACGTTAATCTCATGTCTCATTATTTGGTTGAATTTTCTTTATTTATTATTATTCATGATCATGCATTAGTCTTGAGATATTTGGTTGGTACTCAAAAGCTGTTTAATTTACATATTTAATATTTGTTCCATTAGGTGTAAGAATGCTTCAGGCTATTCACTGGTCTTTTCAAGCTCTTAAAAAGAAAAAGATAGTCGAAAGAAAAAGAAGAATTGAGCTCAAAGAAGAAAATCAATAAATTTCAAAGTTGAGACGTCTAACACGCACAGTTTTAACTAGAAAAGGTTGAATAGCAATGGAGCTCCGCAATCGTGATTGAAGAGCTTGGTATGTGCATTGATACTGAGGTGAAGACTGTAGCTATTATATCAGAAACAGTGGGGGTTAAGTTGTCATTGACTAAACCAACATACTTCACATACCAAAGTGTACTATGAAAGCTTTATTTAACAAAATCCTTCACCATCCTCAGCTGGCGACTGATGGGCATCAGGAGATTGCTTATCATCATCTGATGCCTTTTTGGCTCTCTCCTTCCATCGTGCCCATACCCACTTCAAGATGAAGAACCCCCCAAGAGCATAAACCTGATAGTGCACCAAGTAGCTTCACTGTTAGAGAACACAATTGTGGTTGTAGTTTTACATTCAATCTAGAGCATTCAAACCTGGGCACACAGAGAGATTGAAGTGATACTTAAAATGCCACATTCACATACTCTTCAAGAAAATGTGAGAAATTAGCAAGGCCGGGCTCAGGGTTTTGGCAGATAAAAAGAAGAGAAGGAAATGCCTTGCACACTCTCATGCACTGGTCCGCCTAGTTCGAAATGACAATTTGAGTCTTGTTTGGATTTAAAGTGATTGACTTATTAAATTTGAATACGATAATGTTACTGAAGGTCGATAGAAAGACCTGTTTCCTTCGTAACCTCTCACATTCAGTTAAACTAAACTGGTCTAATCAAACATTGACATCCAATTATAATCGCCAATGAGGGTTTGTATCAGGATATATGTGATGCTAATTGACCGCAAGAAGAGTGAAAGTTATAATGGAAAAGAACACAAAACAACCATAAAATTCTAATAACACAACGGAGAATGCAACTTACCGGGAGAACGATTAAGGGATGCGAAATCTTTGCTGGCTCTTCAACCTCAAGCTTCAGTGGAGGAGGGGTTTCCGGTTTAGGCTCTGCAAACCTCACCCTTTCCGGTTTATGGCTTGTGTTTCGTTTGGCTTCCTCGTTGCTAGCAGCTTGATGGTCAGGTTTTGGTTGGAAAAATGGAGGAAACTTGAAGTCAATTTTTGGGAGGAGAGAAAAGAAGTTGTTCCGCGCTTCTGGGTCCTCTTCCTTGCTTCTGATTCTGGAGGTATCCACCATGGTTGCAAGGCACGCAGGTTTGATTATTTGGATGAAGAAAAATAAAAATAACTGATGTGTGGGTTGATATAGGACGAGTTCAAAGTGGAGGAATTTCTTGAATGTGCGAGACTGGACGAAGCAAGTGTTTTATACTGGAAAGTGTTGGATAAATTCGTAGATAAATGTAGAAAGGACTTCAAAACATATAACAAATAACAATTCAAGTTTGAAACGCTTCCCAAATTAATCAATAAGTTGTAAATTGCAATTAATTTGGTTATTTGAATAAATAATTAAAATAATAAAGGCTTTGATAAATAATGTAATTAAAATTTATTAACATACATAAAAATATTATTATTGTTTCAATCGAAATGACCTAAAATGCAAAAAAGAGAGATTTTAAATTATATATAACAATTAAAAAGAATTCAAATTGAAGATATATATTATTGTGAAAATTGTTGTCCGGTGCTTCTTAGTATGACTCATCGACACTTGAATTTCAAATGCAGAACATGTCACATGCCATCCATTCATGTAGACATTCCTCCAATTTTCAAGCTTTCTTTCATTATCTTACATCCATCTGCTTGGTGCTGCAGGGGGTGAGTCTTATCAATGCAACACAAGAGTTTGTTCTCAAGAATGATCTAGGGTCGCTCTAGATCATGCGAAGAACAGTGGCCATTCTAAAGTCTCACGATTTTGTTGTCCTCTTCCAGAAAGGTGATTCGTCTTGAGCTTGAAGATTCAGAGTTTCTGCATATCATTTTGTCATACTTTTGCTTTAAGGCCAAAAAAAGAAAAGACAACAGAATTTGGAAGCTGAGGACCACAAACAATCCAAAAACTGGTTACTCACTTTCTGTTGCACACTTTATATCGCTACCAGCACCAGGTGATGCTCTCTATGTTACTTACTTTTATACAGTTGTCCACACCAGGTAAAAGCTCTCTATGTTGCATATTCTATGCAGTTGCTAGTAACGAGTTATTGCGGGAGGAACTCAAATAATCATTGAATCTAACAACAGCCCAATAACAACCTTATTTTGAATCACCTGTTCTGAAAGAGTCTTAATTCTTTTTAAACATGTCCCAGCCTCATTTTCTCATCTCTCTCCATGTTTCTGGGAAACTATATAATTTGCCATTTGCATTACAATTCTATTGCATTCAAAAGAAGGCCAAGTATAAAGAGTTCTGTTTATCAAGAGCAACAAATGAGTAGTGCAGCTAAAGTTGACTGATCTGTGTTGCAGCTTTTTCACCTTTCTGCTTAACATATTTGTTATAGCAGGGTAAGGACAATGCATTCTGATCGTGGTTTGATTTACTACTTACTATTGAACTATTTAACGGGAAAGCTAGTTTGTGAGCGCAATATACGTATCAATCTTGCAGCTTAAAATCACTTGCACATATAAGCAACAATGAACAACACCTGCAAAGAACTTTTAATTGTGTTACCAAATGTCTTTCAAGGATGCCACAAAGATCACCCTATACGGAGTCTTTACATATGAGTTCCAATCCATTGTGGTGCCCAGTACAAATCGTTTTTAAGGTGCTTCCCACGGGTACACGATCACACTAAAGCGCCTCTGAAAACCTCAAATCTGCTGGACCAGGACCTAATATTCCTTTCTGTTCACTTATCTTTCCTAGTCCAAGAGGAGGTGGCTCCAGGATTCCACTTTTTTCCTCTTCTCTCCACACAGGTCCTTGCCACTCCCTCTGCAAATATATATATATATAAAAAAAGAGGTGAACTTTGGGCGATAACCAAGAAAGTCCATCATACTCATTTGATACTGAGTGCACGTTCTTTCCAAATTAAAGAAGAGCACATAATTGGAGGAGACTCATAATCAAAACACCGAATTATGCAGTCTTAAGCTAAATTAGTTAACCACTTGCCTCATCATAAGTGTAAGTGTCATCCTGCAATAATGGGGTCGCAAGAGGGGGAGCAACATCTGGGTTGGGCTTCTGGAATATATATGTAGTATACAGACCTGCAAGATGGGAATATTAAAAGATAAAGAAATAGTTTTAAGTGCCAAGCTGAAACTGCACGCCATAAAAGAAAAATAATGCAGCACCTAGCACATCATATGATCGAGGAAGAAGTCTCCCTTTGGCATCGATGAGGTTTGGACCCAAATTCATCAAAATGCCTGCAAATTGCATTCTTGAAACAAAGGCAGTATCATTGTGGTTTGTTAAACATCCAAGTGAAGTAAACCGAGTGGTGAATTCTAAATGCTTAAAGGTTTGCCTTGGTCCTATGTTTTCAAGTATCATAATGTAAAGTTAAATTCAAGTGCCTGTTTTTTTTTTTTTTTGAAAAATAAATTCCAGTACCTGTTATCATCATAAAACTCGGTCAAATTCTGAATCTCCACATACTCCAGACCAGCTTCCCTGGCCAACCTAGGCAAAGATACAGTTTGAAACCATCAGGCCGCATGAAAAGTGAACAGAAATAAAACACAATATTGCATACAAAACTCAATCAATTTTCCTATTTAATTAAGCCAACTGATAATAAATTCAGATAAAAAAGCAACCTGATCAAGCTAGGAAAATGAACCAAGCAATGGGTTTCTGTAGACATATCATGAGCAAATTTTAACTGGTATTTCTTTCCAAACAATGGGAACCTGACTTCAATAAAAGAGAACAAATGAGAAAAAAATAATTTAAAAAATTTGAACCAACTGTATGAACTAAGATGCATACATACTTCTCTTCCTCAACTTCAAAGGTGATCATGTAGCTTTCTGATCGAATGCAATTGGGAACGATGTTTGGTTTCATGCCACCACTTCTATTGTGGTATGCTTCAACGTTCTTCTGATACTTAGCCCTACATGACCATGATATCATTAGTGCAATTGAGAATTCTCCTTTATTAAGTCTCCGTTTGTAACCATGAATATATTGAAATCTAATTGAAGATCAAATATATACAAGCCTATCACAAACATGTCTTTTTATTAAGTCTCCGACTGTAACCATGAATATATTGAAAGCTAATTGAAAATCAAATATATACAAGCCTATCACAAACATGTCTCAAAGACAAGATACACATACCAGGACCCACCCTTAAAACATAAAGGAAACCATAACTATTGAACTACAAAAACATTAAAAAAATGAGTCAGCTTTATGGATTCTCCGAAAAGTCTATGGCACCTTGCTATATATCATTCACTAATACAATACAGATGTGTATGTGCATTCGTGTGTGTGTGTGTGTATGTGTGTTTGAGATAGAGAGACAGAGAGTAGAGGCCATGATCTTTACACCTCTGTTCTTTTACTAGAGGACTCAAACCAACTACCATGCGACAGAGTGTCAGTTTAGGCCTGAAGATTGCTTAAATTGCAGCATTACTTAAAGAGATGACTGAACTAAATACTTCAAAACAAAACCATCCTCATACAAGCATTAAATACTACAAGGATAATATGTGATAAGCCATCATCAGAATCTGATGCAAATTCTCAAGTCCAGAAATGCAAAGTCCAACATAGAAATGAAGCTAGCAAAAGCAGAAGAAATAGGAAATATCATTCCTAAGTCATTATTCATACCATATGGTAGATGAGTCAGGAGTAATACCAAAAAAGTAACCCCCAGGTTTAAGCAATGACGAAACATTATGCAGGAGTTTTCTTGCGCTCTCTTCAGTTTCAAAACACAACTGCAAACAAAGTTGAGATAGCTGTCAAAATCTCAAGGACAATAATGCCGAAATAGATTAATGCATTCATCACCTTTTCCCCATAAGAAACGGGGAAATTATCTGATAAAAAGGAAAAGAAATGGAGAATGATGTGTCAGAAATAGATTAGGAACCTGCAAGTTCTGTAAGCAGCAGACTATATCAACCTGATTAGTCTTCTCCTTCAGATGCAATTCAAAATTTTCCTGTACAAGCAAATTATTGCCAAGTAAACTTTCAGAAAACAACGTAGGCTCCTAAGGCAATCAAATCATATCCTGAAAGACTCACGTCATGGCATAAAGCATAGCCCATAATTCCTGTCTTAATGCCAATTGAACCCATTGTAAAGTAGTGCCCACAATTTAAACATCAAGAAAACCCATAAGCAGAATATTGGAAGATTCAGGTACCAGAGTATGAGAATTACAAATGAAGCTATTATCGGCATATGTGTAACACAAGCATGACTAGATCACAAAATTCGTCTATTACATAGTCGATATGAACATTCCAATTGAACAGGCGTCAAAAGACCACCATTACTAGCTTCTCTAATATGAAGGATAACCCTCCATTCGTTTCAGTATAACCCGTGATGAACGACAAAAGAGTGCCTAAAGGTGGAGGCATAATTAAATAGACATGTTGTGCAAAAGAAGGAGAAGCTCACAGAGCAAGGGTCAGCTTCGAAGAAATCAGCAGTGCAGTTTTTTCTCCGACTCTCCCATGCTTCTTTCATCTCACTTACTCCAGATGACGATACATCTACATCCAAAACAAAAATCTTTAAATCGCTTCTCCCCTCCAACAAATAGAGACGAGAAACGAACACTAAGAAGAAGAAAGAAATATAGACGAAAAAGGTTGCCAGAAGCGACCTTTTCTCAGAAGCAAATATACACATCGTACCGATTCCAATATAGTGACCAATTTGAGCAGATTCCCATTTGTCGGCGTCAGCCCCAACTCCACAGTACAAATCACAAACCTTCATTGAAACCAAACCAAAGCCAAACCCTTAATAGCCACATAAATGCACACAGACTAAAGACTGTTTGATAACCAGCATAGAGAAAGAAACGGAGAAGAGCAGAGACAGTGGCATAGGGGTGAGCGAAAATCTTGATAAGGGCTAACTTGGCAAATTCGTAGAGACGATGGTGAGTAGATTCCGTTCTCGTCGGCATCACAAATGCGCTCATCGACTTGTCAGATCTTCAAGAACTCTAGGTAAAACCCAACAAGAAGCCAAGTGACAGTGTGACTTGTTTCGGACTTTGGACCCTCGAGTTCGCAGCAATGCATCCAGGTTTTAGTTTTAAGACAAAACAAAAGAGCACACCTTTACATAAAAGGCTGCGCTGGGAGTGTACAACGAAAATATGGTAGAATTATGCAAATATTCTACTTCCACCAGATATTTTATTAAAATCGGATATTATCTGCTCCTAGAAGGGTATAAAAGAGGCCCAAAACCCAATAGCTTATAAAGTTAAAATACTTTTAACTTGTGAAGAAGATGAACCCACTAGAAGCGTCACAAAGCGAGAGTCTGGTTGAAGAGGCGTTAAGGGTTCTTAATACGCCGGACCCTTTTGAGAAGGCGAGGCTAGGCGACTCCGTCGCCTCTCAATGGTTTCAAGGAACCATTTCTCATGCCTACAACCCTTCTCGGGAGTTCCCTGTACCTGATCGTCCCGCTAGGCTTACCAATGTATTATTCTATCTTTTGGTTACTGAGCATTCTTTTTTTTTTGTGTTAATTAGGCATTTCATTAAAAGAATAATTAGGCCTTTGATATAATGCTTGACTAGTGGAGATTTAACGTTGTGAGTGTGCAGCTTAAGTTGGTGGCACCAAGCTTAATGCCAAAGCTGGGGAAAGCTGGTAGCTTGCGGAGCAGGCAGGCCATTGTCCATAGCCTTGTGCACACTGAAAGCTGGGCTATTGATTTGACTTGGGTACTCGGCTGACTCTTGGACAAATTTGTTTATACCGCTATAGTTGGCCATTGATAGTCGTGTATTATCCGGCATATGGTGTTTTGAGTTTGACGTTGTCAATCCAATGATACTTTAGGATATAATTGCTCGATTCGGTAAGCAAGAGGCCATGCCAAGAGAGTTCTTCACTGATTTTGTAAAGGTGGCCCAAGACGAGGGCAGACACTTCACTCTTCTTGCTAAAAGATCGGAGGAAATGGGCTGTTCTTATGGAGCACTACCTGCTCATGATGGTCTATGGGACTCGGCTATTGCTACGTCCAAGGACTTGTTGGCTCGTTTGGCTATAGAGCATTGTGTTCACGAGGTGCATTTCTTCCCCTTGGCTAATTTTCCGACTTGTTCACCTAGAGTACGATTGCACACCATTATCTGGAAAGCGGTCACCGTCGATGGAGCTTGAACGAGTCTTAATATTAAAATACTGTTAATTGGGATTACAATATCTTGCAGAAACTCTTACTTTGTCCCGGGTGGAAAAATAGAGTGCTTAATGAAAACATTTTTGCAGCATCTGATTTAGAATCCCATATCCGAGTTTGCGAGTTAGGTTCATTTAGTTGTATAAAAATTCAGTTCTTCTACATGATAGAAAATTTGGTGGGGTTTCTATGCAGGCTAGGGGATTGGACGTGATGCCTACCACCATCTATCGATTTCGGAATGGTGGTGACAATGAGACGGCTGATTTACTGGAGAGAGTGGTTTATCCAGAAGAAATCACCCATTGTGCTGGTGGGGTGAAGTGGTTCAAATATCTTTGCTTGAGGACCAACAGAGATCCAGCTTTGACCATTGGAAGCGAAACCATGATGGAGGATAATGAAGAGATAATCAAGAAATTTGGCACTATAGTGAGGGAATATTTCCGAGGACCATTAAAGCCACCATTTAACGAGGAAGCAAGGATAGCTGCTGGTTTTGGACCTCAATGGTATGAGCCACTTGCTGACAAAGACATGATACATCAGAAAAGCCGATGATGAATTGCTTATAAAGATAAGATTCGGGAGGACAGAAATTTTTATTCATAGCTTTGTTATGTACCGTGGCATGTACCCATTTTTCATCTAAAGCTTTTATCTTCTCAAAATCTACTGTTGTGTCGACTGGCGTTTTTGTGAGGACCCGTCAGCTCATCGATGTCTAATGTTTTTACTTCATACATTTTGGAGCTTGGAGTTAATAAAGAATGGATATTAACGTTTCGTGAGTTAATTAAGCAAAACGCATGGCCTTCAATATTCTTAAGCCATCAAAATATTGAGTTATCTTTTCTATTGCCTAGTATCTTTAGCTTATTAAAGGCCAGAAAGATGCCATCAAATCTCTCAAAATTCCATCATAGAGGTTATGGGCATTTATCTTAATCAATTGTCAAACGCCTTCTAGTTTGAAGCATTTCATCAGACGGGTATTAAGTCCTTTGATTTCCACACTTTATAGGCTTAGCTATTTCTGTTTGACAGGTTAGAAACACGAACACCTACTCCCAAATAATTAAACAGTTAAATCTGGACAAAAGCGTATATAGAAGTTTCACATTACTGTTTGAGATATTTCATTGAACGAGTTCCGCGCATTTGGTTTTATGGTATTTGTGGGCAGTAATTAATAAAGAATCAGATCATATATGTGTAACAAATGTTTATTGATGTCTCATGAGGTCTAGAAAGAGACAAAACATACACATTTTTCAGCCTACAGCACACATATATGTAAGCAACAGTTTTGGATAAGTTTTAGCTTCTTCTTTTTTCACCAACAATCATGTCCTTTTATGCTAAACTTATCCAAATTCCAGATTTGCAAATGTTTGGAGCAATATGACCCTTGCAAACATTCGGATTAAGATAAACAACTTACAATTAACATAATTGACAAACTGGCTTAGCCATTTTATAACTGTCATTTTGCAACTATCACAACCAGAAACTGAAGTGGTCTTTAGTTCGTCCTAAACTCTAATTTCAGCTACTATGATACCACAATCATCTAATTTATAAATGTGACTAAATTTTGCCAAAATGGACAATTTACACATTTTCCAGATTTTTTTAACTCAATAATTATTTTATATAACTTTGTTACGTCGACTTCTTGTCAAATCATATCATCGTCATGTTGCCAAAGTTGCACACGTTGATGTCTATCAAACACCAAAATGAAGCTCTCACACTTATGCAACCCATTTCCAATTCATCTCTAAACTCAAATATAGTAAATTACAAAAAAAATATCAAACTTTCTTTAATTTTTTAATTATAGTTCGAACTTTAAAAAATAACAATAAAATACTCAAACTTTCAATTTTTTGTAATTCTAGCCCGACATTCATGTCTCCGTTATCTTTGTTGACGTGACACTATCACGTCTCCAAGAATCTTAATTAATTAGACATGTCAACAGAAGTTAAGATTCAAAACCTTTATTAATTAAATGACGTCATTTTGACGAGAGTAAATCCTGTCTTTCGACTCCTCTTCCCAAATGCACGAAATCCCTTTCGTCTGTTCTCTCAGACGTAAGAAATCTCTAAATCTTTCGATAATCTTTGCCCTTTCTTCTGCTTTACTTCATAGACAAATTATCTCATTTGCCGCCTCCTATGAAGAATCAATGAGCTAACACCTTATCTCAATTCTTACTCTGTTTAAAACCTCTTTGATTTTATAAAATTGGTTTCTTTTTTGAAAATTGAATTCTGGGTCTCTTTTATTTCCATTTTTTTAGCTTTATTTTATAGAGAATGTGGTGGTTGTAAGTTAAATATTTTAATTTTGTTAACTTGGTATCGTAAAGATTGAACCTTTTTTTTTCTTTTTTCTTTATATGATTTTATAAGTCTTCTGAAATTGAAGTGGAGAAAAAGAGGGATGATTTAAAATTAGGAGTTGAAGGATCAGATGAAGCATGGAAGCAAACCCTAGTGGCTTTCAAAGAGCAAGCTTTGAAGATGCAAAGTGTGTCACAAGAAACTTACGAAGTTTACTCTAAGAGAGCTAAAATCATTCTTGATGAAACTTCGAAGTAATTAAAAATTCAAGCTGAAAAGTCCAGGAATGATTTAGGTGTCCTAGCTAAGGAGATTAGTGAAGAGGGTCAGGAATATCTAGCAACAACTGCTGAAATGTTGGGACCCGATCCGGAAACCAAATCCTAACCGCAAAACGAAACGGAAACGGCCGAAAATCATAAGCGAAAGCGAAGAATGGTATTTACAACACGAAAGTAAATCCAATCTTAAAGCGAAAGAGTCAGAAACAAATCAAAACGAAGCAAACTTCGAAACGAAAGCGGAAGCAAATCGAAATCGAATACGAATACGAACGAATATGAATCGAATCAAAGCAAAGAAACGAAAC
>JANIJH010000225.1:35166297-35195024 GCA_024520975.1 Erythroxylum areolatum | reverse complement strand
GTAAGGAAAAACAAAGCCCTAACTTCTCTTCTTCTTCTTCTTCTTCTTCTCTTAACCGAAAGTCACTCTCTCCCTCTTTTTTCTTTGAAGTTTCGTAAGTCTCTTAAAAGACTTAGGGAAAATTGTTTCTAACTTATAAAACCTAAGCTAAAACGTTATAGTTTCATCATTCCCTTCTTAAAACTTGAAAATTTCGTTGCTTTTCTCTTCACTCACGGCAACTCAATGCATGTTTCATTTCTTCTTCATTTAATGGCATTAAAAAGGCTAGAATGCCTCTCCTTATAAGCCTTAAGCCTTAAAAACATTAGTGATCTACCTAAATTGCCCTTACACCATCTTATTCCTTTAGATTTTAACAACTTATTAAAACTCTAATTTTAACTAATTCCTTTCATTTAATTTTCATTAACTAAGCACTAAAAACCTCAAATTAATTACTGAAAAGAATTTAGGCAAACTAAACCTAAAAAAAAATAAACATGCTTATTTACTAAGAAGGAGGAATCGGGACCCAACAGATATAATGCAAGACTTTCATAACTCATAATTCAAAGCATATAAGGATATTTATGTTAAACTCAGGCTACACATTGCAATTCACTAAAAAGAAAAACTTAATCCAAGTATACATTTCTTCACTCGCGCTACTTGTTGAAAAATGATTATCAATTCATTTTGTGTATGAGATTACTTTTGATGTTTAACAATTGTACGGTGAAGCCAAATTTAAAGTAGCGTTTTAGAGTTTCAAAAGATTGGAATTTGAAATATTAGCTAACGTGTGAATGCAATTAGGCATGAAAGAAATTGAAATAAATTGAGTTTATCTAGTAAAAAAAGAAATAGAATTTGGTACATTATTATCATTAATAAATTGAATATTTTTTCTAATTTTATAAAATTTAATTTAGTTTGTTTATTAAGAATTTTAATAAAATGCATAGTTGTATTGTTCTGGTATTACCTTACTCGTATTTATCTTTTAGTGCATTAGACTTTGGAGGAATCAAATTTGATACATGAGAGAAGATAATTTTAGATGAGAAAATATAAATTTATCATTTAATATATTGGGATTATATGATTCTAATGATGATACTATTTTTTATGACGAAGACTTTGTACTAAATAAATTTGAAATCTAAATAATTGTGTAGGTATGTCCTGAAATAAAATTTTGGGCTTATTTCTTTTGCTTATATTATATATAATATATATAAATATAAAACTTATAGCCATAAATGTATTATTTTAAATTCCACTTTCACCTTGTTAGAGTTGCATCGACCAACTCGATAGCTCTTACCTGGCCAATGTCATAATTAAAACAAGTCTTGTTAATTTATTAACGATACGTCATAATAACTTAATAAAAGGCCATTTTCTAATATCACAAGGTGTTAAATAATTTTAAACAATAGTACTTTATGAAACAGTAAAATCATCAAATAAGAATGTAACTTTTATCATTAATAAAGTATCATATATTTTATTTAGGGTTTGATGAAAGCAAGTGTCGAGGATAAAGTTCCCAAAACCAGTGCTTTTCAGGAGCACAGAACTTTCATTTTTATATTATATTATAGAATAGACATGGTGGAAAGAAATTCTCATTAATTGCTTGTAAGATGAAGCACACTAAACAAGCAGTGCAACAAGTGCCCCCTATAGGCCATAACCCTGCAACCAGAACTTAAAATTATGCATTTATGCAGAAGTGTAAGGACAAGGGTTAAAGGACGAAAGCACAACAGCCAGAAGACCGCTACAAATTCAGTTTTAGGCAAGTGATAATGGTCGAAGGAGGGCAGCTTTACACCTTGAAGTTGAATTAGTGAATTGAATCTCTTTCAGAATATAGGCAATCCTTGTCTAATCTGGGGGTGTTGACCATTTCCAGAATCCCCACATAGGACATAATGAAATTAAACAATACTTTGCCAAAACCATAAACAGCATATCACTGGTTCTGAAGACTCTCAATTGCTTTTTTCCACTGCCATGCTCTCTGTTTTGCATCTTCAAACGACATCACCTTCTTTGGCTGAACCAGTATAGATATGGAAAAGAATTACATATAAGCAATCATCCACAGCTACACTTCCATGGTCAAAATATTGTACTCAAAAATGGTAGGACGCAATACTAAAAAAGCTATATTTGAAGATTATGAAAATAAGATAGAGATATTACAGCATTGCACATTGGTACGGTAGACTTCTATTTACAACATAATCTCAAAATAACTCTAAGTCCAAAAATCAAATAATTTGTAATTAAAATGAGGAAACTCATACGCAATAGCAGAGCAAAAATGACCTACCGTACAGATCTTGAAATGAGATGGACTAGTAACTTGGATGCTGAGTTCATTGGAATTATCAGACCAGATTATGTTTCCCTTTATGACTAATTTTGAAGGATCAACGAAAATTAATTTTGGCTTGTTGGTGAGTATAAGTTGCACCTTCTTGTTAGTCAATTTCTGCAGTTTCTTTACCATTGAGATCATAACAACAGATTCGTCTGGATCCAAAAATTGTTGCCTGACAACAGATACAGGTATGAATAAGCCCATGTGGATAGGTAACATATAAACCACTACTTTAGAATTCTTAAGGCATTATACTGGCTTTAAAACATAGAAACAAAGTTATGAAAATAAAAGCTTTAGAGCAAACTTAGAGCATAAATTGTCAAATGTTGAGGTACCATTTAGAATCAAAGGAGTCAATTGAGGCCAGCCTAGTTATATGACCCGATGGTTCAGTGGACTGTGAGACTCCAAGATTTCCATCATTTTGTATTGCTGAGCTGTCCCCAATGTGGGACGGGTTCCATGAATCATTATCATTTTCATAATCACCGTCTTCAGAATGGGCCTGAAGAGGCAATCAAGAGATCAGCAGATTTAACTGATAATTTGACGGGGAAAAATGAACGGTAAAAAGTAAATCCTTCCACACATATCCAAGCTCAATGACAGTTATACCACTTGCTCCAACGCAAGCTTTGGAGGGGTCCTTGCTCTTAAATTATTCCAATCAATGCCCTTAAAGAAAGGATGCATCTTGAGGGAAGGATAACCATCAGGTCCAGCACCCGGTCTTCTACAGGGATCTGTATCCTATATCATGATTATAAAGCAAATCAGAGACTGCAATGATGAATTCCAAAATGCGGAAAGTGGAAAAAATGGTAGCTTGGTAACTTATGCAAACCCACGCCCTGCAGCTCATTAGGTATAAGATTACCTAAGCTGCATGTCAATTCTGATGTATATCAAAATGTTAACAAGATCCAACACCCAGATTGCAAAGCATAACAAACAGACAGGTTCATAAAATGCGTGAACTCTAATAGAAGTTACAAATCACCAAGTTCCTTTTCATCATGCAGTCAAGTATAGACAACAAACACAGATTGATTAACCTAAGTCTTAGAGCAATTCCTTGAGGTCATCAGCTATTCTATAATAGAGTAGAATAACACAAAAGTATTAGCAACACAGAAGCATTGATCGAAAAGAATAAACTGCTAATTTTTCACACCTAATCTGCTAAACTTTTTATCTCTTACCAATAAGCGATCAATTAAATCTCTCGCTTCATCTGAAAAGTAACTAGGAAATCTAATGTCGCGGGCTATAATTCTTTGGAATGTGAGCCATTCACTTGCATCTTTGAAAGGTGAAGTTCCAGAAAGCATCTGATACAAGGTGCAGCCAAGTGCCCAGAGGTCATTTCTGTTTAATTGGCCAAAAGAGCAAAAAGGGTTATTCCATAGAAGCAAGATATTGATAGGAACAAAAAAAACAATTTTAATTTACTCTCCAAGGGAATGTAGAGTTACTTGACCAGCATATTATGGATAGAAGTCTCTTACCCAAAAGTAGCTGGAGAAGAGTTCAGAACCTCTGGAGGCACATAAGCAGCAGTGCCCACAAATGTGCAAGCCTTATCATCTGGACAGGGTGTCAGATGGAAACATATCAAACCCAAGACTCAATGGTATAGCCGAAAAACTTCAACGTAAAGAAATTGAAGCACTACCGGAGGATGCATTTGGGAGAACAGTTATGCGGCAATCCTGCATGGGCTTCACACTTCCAAAATCAGCGATTTTGATGTGCCCTTCTGCAGTAAGTAGCAAGTTTTCTGGCTGCAGACAAGTAATTCTTAGTGCTTTTTCAAATGAGTAAACAATGTGAAAATGTACTAGCCGTTACCTTGATATCTTGATGAATTAATCCCATATTGTGTATGTATTCAAGAGCATCTACAACTTCTGCGGTATAGAAACAAGCTTCATCTTCAGACAACCGGCCTTTCTGCATATGTGCAGATAAACTGGAGATATGAAAATATCCAAACAAGCTAACACCACAGACCACTTAGCAAGGAGAGGATAAAAGAAGTAAAGAATAGTTGTAAAAAAGTTTTTATATAATTGACTTACTCTAGTTATTTGATCAAAAAGTTCTCCACCTTCACAGGATTCAAGTGCCATGTCTGCACATCAACAAGAAACGAACATCACATGTTAATGCTCATCTTCTGATCTTGAATAAATCAAGTGAAAGCCCCAAATAACCGTGAAGAATGCAAAATCAAGATACATGGCCTCAAGGAACCCACACAAGGAGAACGTATCTTGAAAAGTAAAATACAGCTTCACAACTCCAGGATGATCCAACTGATCAAGCACGATGCGCTCCAATTTGACATAAGCAGTTTTATTTTCTTTGGTGATGAATTTTTTGTCCATGATCTTTAAGGCAAATACACTCCCTGTGTCCTTCTTCTTCGCCCTTACTACCTGATTCATTAATATGACTGTCAGAGAAGTAATATGCGAAGATAATCGCAAAGTCGATAAACCACAACAAAGGAATATATGAGAACCAACATCTGCACACCACGACCATTACACAACATGAAGGATATTCTACTTATGTTCCGAAAATTTGGAGTCTCCGTTGTCCTTACAGATCAGCTATTTGTTTCCTCTTCACAATCAATTCTTCATTAACCATATAAGAGCATAAACACCTTATATACCACTACGGCACTACGGCATAGAGCTCAGCTCATACAACCAACCTCCCCCTTAGAGAAAATTCTCTCTGAACTCTAGCCAGCACACTTTCCTATGGTTATAATTCCTAAATGGTCAGTACAGAAATACGTTCTCCTACGTGTTCTGCATGCGAAGAAAAATTCAAAATTTCTATTGAATCATATCACGGCCATTATTAGCTTTAAGCAAGTTAATTTAAAAGGAAATATAAACTTCTTAAACTGGTACCCTGCAATTACCAACAGTCGCGTAAGTAAAAGAATCACAGACACGATATTTAATCACAGTCATCAAAAAAAAGACAAAAAACCCACCAAACTAACTAGCAAAAAAAGAAAGCCAACAATTCAAAGAGGGCAAATGACGCGTTGAAACTTGAAAGACAAAACCTTAGAATAAGAACCAACACCATAGATCTTGCCGAGCTCAAAATCCTGAATGGAGAAATTCTCCTGAGGAGCCCTAAAAGCAAAGCTCTTAGATCTCTGAACATTCCCATTATTAGAAGATGTTGAAGAAGAGGAGGAGAAGGAAGAAGAAGAAGAAGAAGAAGTGTTGTTGCTTTGAATCCTTAGCTTTGAATCAAAATCCTTCTCCATTGCCAACATCCCTATATCTCTTTCCCTGTGTTGCTTCTCTCTAATCAAATTATGGATAATACATAACGATAATGACAGATAAGCAACAATACCCACTTTCTCTCTCTAAGAGAAAGAGAGGAAAGAAAAACAAAAATTGCCTCCTTAGAAATCTCAGGACGGGAGTTTCCAAGTCAAAAGAGAAGGCATTGGATGAGAATGTGAGGGAAAGTTTGAGTCTATATTCTCTGAAAAAGAAAAGTGAACAAGATTCTCCTCAAAGCTCAAGGACTAAAAATAAAAAATAAAACTTGAAAACCCTAGAAACTTAGAAATAATTGAGGAGGAAAGGGATTTGACGGAGGAGAGCTGAGTGAGATTTGGGGATTGAAGAGAAGAACAATGGCACATGGAAGGAACTGAAAGACGATTACCATTCATTCATTTCTTAGATTCGAGCTCTTTTATATAATTGAAAATAATGTAAATTAGTTGGCATGATACTAGAATCTGACTCTGTTAGCTGTTGCTTGTTCTTCTGTTTCCCTTTAATGAAAAAGAACAACTTTGCTGGATTCAATTGATAACAAGGAAAATCAAAGTCAAAGAACAGTAATAGCAATAACAAAGGGTGAGATAGAAATTAACCAAGAAGGCATTGATCCAGTTTTACTAGAATTCAAGAAGGCATTGATTCAGTTTTACTTGTTTTTAGTATATCTCTAATTAATAAAGAGGCATTAGTTTTGGTAAAGCAGTTCTACTAAATGAATTATATTTAATAACAAATAGTATTAATTCAAGTGAGCATAGAATTTTAGGTCAGGCACCTTTGTTATGCTCTTGGTCCATCAATTCACTCACACTCCCTGTGTTATTTCTCATTCCATCCTTATTGTACGGTTCTTCTGCCCTACCTTCTCTATCTAAATTCTATCTCATTTAATCTCAACAATCTATTTGTACGATAAAATTTATATGACAAGAATTTTTTTTTGGTCGAAAAAGGGGGAAGAAAGACTAAGGACGCAGGTACACCATAGCCGAAGCATCAAAGACTAAGCGATGGGAAAGACCCGGGACAGGATGCTCCCAAACCGACCAGTGTTGCCGATTGCGCGCGCTGTGTTTAGCCAAAAAGTCAGCACATTGGTTGCCTTCCCGAAGAATATGGGATACAGAGCAGACCCACCCTCGTCGCAAGAGGTGCCGGATATCGACTATAACAAACCAGTACGCATGAGAAAGAGGGCATTGGCCCGTAAGCAGTTGAACCGCCTCAAGCGAGTCCGATTCGACAAGAACACGACGATAGCCCCGAGTCCAGGCAATCTCCAAGCCCTACCGGAGAGCAATCAATTCAGCATACAGGGCGGTAGAGATACCAATGTAGCCCGAGTAACCCACAAGCCAGGATCCAGTCTCGTCACGAATGAGGCCACCATACCCCGCCGTTCCTGGGTTACCCGACGAGCAGCCATCCACATTGAGTTTCACAAACCCCGGGGCCGGAACTTGCCAGGACAAGATTAGGAAAGGAGAAACAGGACAAAAGATCTAACCGTCCCTTGCCCCTGCCCTGTTTCC
Source organism: Erythroxylum areolatum (assembly GCA_024520975.1). Taxonomy (NCBI): domain Eukaryota; kingdom Viridiplantae; phylum Streptophyta; class Magnoliopsida; order Malpighiales; family Erythroxylaceae; genus Erythroxylum; species Erythroxylum areolatum. Next base: position 35,187,777 of record JANIJH010000225.1, on the reverse strand, counting down.
TTTGTTTTTTCCCAAGGGCAGCTTGTACATTGTAACAGATCTTACATTCTCAATTAGTGATTTCCAGCAGAAGAAAATTCATTTTTGCCCATCTTGCAATAAATTATCCATGAATAATAATAATAGTAGTATTACATTTACACGTAAGGGTATATAGTGTAGACATTAATTAGGGTTCAATATATTAAAATAAATAAATAACTGAACTGAAGATAAGCCCTAATATACATGTTGCAACAAAGCATACAAAGGGGAAGGATTAGTAAACCAAAATTTACATCAACTATCAAAATCTTGACAAGGGGCCAGATGAGGTAGAGAAGAACACACAACATAGATTCTAGATTCTCATAACCTCCTACTATAAATCCCACCCATCTTTTCGACCATCAAACTCCCACTTTCTACCACCTAAACTACCATACATGTCTGAAAATTGGGTCAGGCAATTACTTCTTATCCTGTAGTGCTCTTGTGTATTCCTGCTAATGGCAGCACCTGAAAACTTGGATGTGTCTATGGCCCATGCAGGTCTCACGTATTCAACAGTCTTGGATGTGCTCGCGTTTGCATATAAATAATTGAGCAGCACATCCTCACAGTTGAAAAACTTGTCAACCAGCTCTCTCCCTGCCTTAGCTCCCTCGCCCCAATACATTTCAGAAGCTAATTTAGCGTCAATGAAAGCTGCCCCAGTAAGAATCATGTTATAACCTTTGTGACTCCGAGCATATTTCTCAGCCCTATACTTCAATGGACTTCCACTGATGAGACGGGGATAGAAGCCAACTATTCGATCTGGGTGTTGACGCCAAACATTGAAGCCACGCTCAATATCGTCACAACTCATCATAATGTCATCATCAAGCTCAAGAACAGCACGAGTGTTAATAAATGGGTCCTCCTTGAACCGATTATTCAATGAGTTCCATTCCTCAACTCTGATCCTAACCGGTACTTTTGACTCCAGTTCACTTATTTTGGGAGGCACTCCTTTGTTCCACACTACAACAATTTCTTTGACTGACGAGCACTTTGAGTAATGCCTTACGTACAGCTTCAAATTCCAAAGCCGAGCATCATAGGTCATCGTCAACAAAGTGAACTGAGAGTAGTGACCATTTTGAGGGTAAGCCTCTTCAGCACGATTGCCTCCATAGATATATTTGACACCTGAGCACATCAACGCAATTCCAACTACAAACAGGAAAGCCAAAACCATTCTTCCTGTCCATGTATTTGGCCTTATCTTTCCTCGCAGAGATAAAGGTGCTCTGTTTAAGCGGCTGCAAAACTTTCTCAACTTTGAAGAGAAATTCGTTGATCTTTCCCAGACGAAAGATATATCACTTCTCTTGCCAGAATAATGTGAACACCAGGTCAGAGGGATGATACACTTCACAGCTCCAAGCAATACACCCAACAACACAACAATTGCAGCAACAGCTGCAATTGAAGCACAACCAAGGATAAACCGCCATGCTGAATCTCCTGAAGGGACATGGTCTCCATCCATAACCGCAATCCACTCTCCAGAATTTAGATGCTGCACATCAAGATGGTGGTAACGAGCACCATTCCAAGCATTTCTCCCTTTCTTGGGCTCTTCAAAACCCAATGAAATTTCAACCTCTTTATAATCATCTATTGTAAGAACTTCTACCTTGAAGACACGCACTCTTCGCCCATATGTTTCACCGCAATCTTGGCCAACACGATAAAGATTTCCATCATGCACAAATGGTCGACCCCCATTTCTCGCTCCCATACTCTTGTCAACATTATGAATGGGATTCTTTTTATGTGGTTTCCAAGGAGCAAGAGGTGAGTTACTATACCAGATTTCCAGTTGTCCATTCTTTTTGGCTCTGAAGCCACTATGATCTGAACCAAAAAGCCAATATCCTCCATTGTGATTAATTATAAAGCAATCAACAAGGGGCTTTTTTATAAGAATTTTCTCCAGTGTCCACTGCAATGGAAAATCTATTGCTCGATAAAGACGAAGATCCCCTTTCTGACTGCTCTCAGGCATCATGTATATCTGCAAGAGAGAGTACACGATAATCAGATGGAGTAAGCTTGTCATTCAACTATAATTTTCAATTGTGTATAGTCATAATAACTCCCTCGAGTCATAAAGTCTTATTTTCTAATGCAAAGATTGTAAAGTCAATAACAAAAAGATGAATATTTTTAACAAGATCTGCTTTGCCAAACAAACCAAGACCCCTGATGTAAAACTATCCAAGATATCTATGTTAGCACTCAGCAGTAGCCAATATAGTATATCAGCTTGCATAACTGCTGTATACTGGTGGATATTGATAATTTAGAGCTGAAACAAATGCAACTGTGGTTTCATGCAGAAGAGTTTGCTCTTACTTGGCCAAGGTATTCAAAAACATAGGGATAAGAAAGATGCCAGTCCTCATCCAAAGCAATACCCAACTGTTGCCATGATGCTCCTTTGTCAATACTTCTGGCAACTCCAATATCGCCTTGCATGGTGATTGAATTCTTTGTTTCATAAAATAGGAACAGAATATTTCCCTGAATCAAGTCAATACAAACAAAACAATGTCACTTTCGTAACAAAATAGTGTAGTAACGAACCCTGTCACTAAAAGATGACAAGAGAGGACAAACATATAAACTGCCTACATAGGCTCAATGTTACGGTTCACAGCTTATTTAATGCAATCAACCTCATTTGAGTGGTATTCAGCTCCAGTTACAATAGTATCATTTCTAATTAAAATTAAGAGATCACTTGCAATTTAATAAGCAATTGCAGAAATACTATGCATAAGCCAATAAAACTAAGGAACTCCCATGGTCCTAAGCAGTCAACCATTTACTAAAACAGAAATGATTTTTTATTGTATCAAATCAGGCACACGTTAAATTCATAAACTAACAGTTCACCTTCATCAAACACACGTCAGATCATAATGGGACTAGCTTGTCAGATACATCCCTACCAACTATGATATTAACATGAGACATGCAAATCTCAAGCTGATTGCTGATAAGCAGAAACCAAGCAATATAAAACCCACCTTATCTTTAGCAACATAAAAAAGAAAGTTCCAATAGTTGATAGTTATCACTAAAACTGATCCGTACAAGAACAAACAACCACAAAAAATTATACTATTGTAGTCCCTCTTAAAACGTTTTCTTATACTAAATTCTGCTACATTTAAAATAAAGGTGTCCACACTAATGGCTGAATGCAGCATGGAATTGCCTTTACCATTTACCTAGGGGGCATATTAGACAACTAGAAAGGACATATAGAACAAATATAGATGGCCAATCAAGGAGAAGTTGTTGAAACCATGACAATGAAATGTTTTCCCCCTCACAATGTATTAAGTTGACATAGTTGTCTCTCTTATATTTACATATGGCATATGATTCATATGCAACTGAAAAAGACATTCAGCAATCTCATCCAAAACCTATTATGGTCATGGCAGCTCATCCAATGAGCCAAGTTCACTGCATGACTTGTCTGTTATCTTTCGAGGTTTACATCATTTTACTAGAAAGATAGTAATGTATAGTTCGTAGTAATTCATTGTACAATATTACAAGAACTGCAAAATCAATAAAAGAGGAGGGAGGAGGACAAGAAACTGAGAAGCATGCAATACAACTTGGTAAGCCCTAATCCATGACGGTCACAAATTTGTAAAATGACTCCTTCAAATGTATATGCTAATACTTTTAAAACACAAAACCTGTAAGAGGTGAACACGCTGCCAAAATTTATAATGTCAAAGCAGAAATTTTTATCATTTAATTTATTCCTTCATCAAAACCATCGACAAAGTGCTCCCAAATTTCCATAACTTAGGTTCATATTTTCACCATTCTGCAAAGCAATCGGATACTTAGTGTAACCAAACAATCACAAACATCGTGGAGTCTTTTCTTTCATTAGTCCATGACCCCAGCCTTAGTTTGCTATCAAATTAAGAGTCAAATAAATGCATACACCAGGTGAACAATGACTAAAATGGTAGCAACAGCCAACAAAGCCAACAATTTGCATCCCCAACCAATGTTACATATAAGGAAACAGTACAAGAAGATAGTGCTGCAAGAAAGAATAGTTGTATCTTATACCAAACAATTAGATGCAAAAATTTTACATTACTTTGTACCTACAAAGGAAACAGAATCATGAAATATGGAAAAGACAAAATTCAAAATATAAAAAGTGGAAAATAGATAATTATATACCTGAACATAAAGGAAAGGATCAGCAACAAAATTACTGGGGAAGTTAGCTTCTGAAACTGAAGCACAGGTGACAACTGGGTTTGCCACCGGCCACGCCGAGCTCTCATTTCTCCATACATTAAACTGATCCCAAATCAAACCAACAGTCATATCAGGCAAAGGAACAACAAAAAGACCAACATTAATCCATAACAAATATAGATCTTTTGTCTTTTTTAACAGGCAATTGTCAGTAAATTAAGAACAAAGATCAAACCAAGGCGATCCGTAGAACAAGTTTTTCTATTAAAACATTTAATTCAAGGGTCTAAATACATCTACAGGGAGTCGCATTGAAAGAGAGGATCAGACGGAAACCAGCAAAATACCAACTAAAAGTACCAAAAAGTTCTCAAAACCGTCATTGTTCCAGAGAAGTAACTAGAATTAAAATCCTTAAGGAAGTCAAGAGTCCCAAACATCAGAGTGTTAATCATTGTAAACGAACCAAAATGAAAGAAAATAATAATATAAATATACGAAAGATTGTATTTTTCTTCGTGTAGGAATTATCGAGAACCATTTTCATCCTTCCCACGATCAGGAATTTTGGAAAACCAATTTGACAGAAAATCGAAAAGAGAAAAAAACAAAAGAAAAAGAACTTACAGCTTCAATTGGTTTAAGAGAGAAAGGAGAATCCCCATAAAAGACCCCTATAGACCAGGAGCCCTCATTGTCCTCTTGACAACCAAAACAGCTCAACTCTGCGCCGGTACCACAACCAGGATGTATATATGACTTATTAAACGCAAGCCAAAGACAGAACATACCAATCGATCCGTACAACACGAAACAGCCCAAAAAGAAGATAAAGCCCGAAGAAAAAGGAGACAGAAATCTAGAGTAGTGGTTCTGTTGCTCCCATCTCCACCTACACCAGCACTTCATGCTCATGTCACAGCAACTCCCTCCTGACGCACCAATGCTGCTGGCGCCGCCACTAACTCCACCGGAGCCACCACCAGCAACGATCACTGAAATTCCCATAATTAACTGCAACCGAACCACTTCACTTCACAAACTAAGATTCCTCAACTCAACGACCCATTTCTTATCTCGGAAATCAAAACATGCCCGTCAAACAAATTTGCATAAAGTTTGATTCTTTATCCTTCCTTTTTAAAGGTTCCTTTTTCCTTTTTGGGTTTCTCGGGCTTTAGAAGCCTTACGATGCTGGGATGAGCTGTAATTTTCTTCAGTGAAAGTTGCAACTTTTATTCCCCTTCCTTGTCTTTTAGTGCAAAATTGCCAAGTTATCGTGCAGATTAAAAATCTTGAAAGACACGGCCGCGTGTTAACACCTGTTAAAGTGTTGCTGGTGGTCGTGGAGGTGGAGGAGGAGGAGCAGTCTCCGTCTCCGAGTGTGTAGTGGAGAGAAAAGGCAATCCCTGGCAGAGTATAGATAAACAATTCCTAGAATATCTCCATACATTAGGACACCTTTAAGGTTTGCGTCTCAATACACCTAGTTTGAGAGGTATCAAATTCTTAATAAGCATTCATGTGTTTAGTATTTACGTACATGTGACGACGGAAGCTTCAGAGGACTCTCTGGATGTTGAGACCATGTGCGGACAACGGGCAGTGGATTCCACTCTCCGAGTTTGAAGAGTAGATGTGGAGTTGTTTTACACGTGGAAAGTGGACCCAATATGTGAGTGGCTTAGTCTGTTAATATCCGTGGACTTTTTCTCTTTTCTATTTGGACAGAGTCAGTGGCAATTTGAATGAAATTACTCTCTTTTTCGAATGCCAAATTAATCCATGCGGTGTTGATTAATATGGGAGTATCATTTTAAATATTTTTTCAAATTACAAAATAGTATTTAATTTTTAAATTGACAAAATAATCTATTTATAATTTTACATTAATTATGTCTTCAAAAAACACAATAAAAGAAATTTGAAATTAGAATAATCTATTTATTTTTATTAATATTACATTTCACATATTTTACATATAATAATAATAAAATCATTTAATCATCATATAAGTATAAAATTAAGAAAAATTATAAAGTAATTAAAATATTTTCAATATAATAAATAATAATATAACATAATTGCATTTCTTCTCCTAGAAAATCCAATGATGGTCACAAAAGTGTCTCAACTTTAGAAAAGTGGTAAGGTAGTCAAGGTTTTGGCAGCCATGGCAGCAAGCTTCATCCATGCCTCGACTTTCCAACATCATGGCATTCCTTTTGGAACTTGATCCTCTTCTCCTCCCTCTTTGCCTACTCCTATACCCTTTACCTAAGTTGTCCTATTGTTCATGTTTCTCTTTCATTAGGTGAATCTTCTTCTTCTTCAATCAGCATTCTCCTCCCTCTTCCATTCTCCTTAAGCTTCCACTTCACTTGCTACACTCAAATCTCCTTCACTACCTTCCCTTACTATTTCACTTGCTGCACTCAAATCTCCTTTACTACCTTCCCCTACTATTTCAACTACTCATAATCTCCTTCCTACTTCCACCAACGTTGTTCCTTCCAACAATTTTGAATGCAAGCCTTTGTGGGTTCAAATTGTAGGTAATTTGAATCCAGAAGCTAAGCTCTCTTATTTTCCCTCCCAGCATTACTTTAAACCACCCAATAGTCTCTCCCCACATCTCCATTATGCATATTGGAGCTTATAAATGGAAATCCACTCTGGTTGGTTTCTTTCTTGATAAAAAAGTATTGCTAGCAACTAGAAGACCTTGGGACTTCTTAATTCCATGGTTAACAATCAAGATATTTTCTTCTTCAAGTTTAACTCTCTTGAGGCAATGGATGCAATTATAAAATCTAGCTCCTGGCACATTCATAATAAACCATTTCTCATATAAGCATGAAGACTGAGTGTTAAACTTGAAACTAGGTGGACTAACATACCTATATGGCTTTGCATACGTGACATACCTCTTGAGTACTGGACCACTAACGGATTTAGCTATCTCGTTAGCTTAATTAGGAGAATACTATGCATTGATCAAGCCACTGCAGAAACAAAAATGATCAACTTTGCTAAAATATATGTGGTTGTTAATGCTTATACTGAACTTCTTGAGGAGATTTCAATCATGAAATTTGATGACAACCTTGAGCTTATTAAAGATAAAGTGAAGATCACATATGCATTGTAACATCTCATGTTTAGACATTAAAATAGTGAATTGAGTGTACTGTAAGAAATTAGAAGTACATTGCATGCTTATACATCATTGTATATTCACACACATGTGAATATTTTATTTTTGATAAATAAAAAAATATACATGCATTCATTGACATTTTTCGGGTATAATTGATTTATAAATGTGATTAAAATGTGAATTGTGAATTATTTACGTTGAAAATTTATTTGGAGAGTATTATGATTATTTCAGAATTTTTGGTAAAGGGTATTTTGGACTAGAAAAATGAAAATAGAAGATAAATGAGAGTGTGACAAATGGCTTATATGCATGGGTGACATGTGGCAAGATCTCCTCAACCCACGTAGTCACCTTGTTTTGTAAGGAAAATTTTTCTACAACTCATTCTCGGTTGTTCTTCACCGCATACATCAACACCAAACAAAAACTCTCTTTACTAATACATCACCGAAACCCGTCCATATATATTGTTTTATCACTAATTATTTCCGTTTGCTTGACCCACCAAAAGCTTTATCTAATCTTACTGTTGGAGTTTTTGCTAGAAACAAGTAAGTTGAGCTTTCATTTTCATGGTTATACTAAGGATAAATGACAAAGAGATGATGTTTTCATGCTTGTAGATGGATGCATGCGTAAGTGGTGTAGAACTGTATGGCTATAGGCTCTATGTTTTTAGATTGTAAATTGATGTTAAAAAAATGCAGAAAAGATGTAGAAAGTGATGAAAAATCGTAAGTAATGTTCTATTTTTGGGTGTTATATTTGATCTAGCATTTGAGATGAAAAGAATGAAACCATATGATGAAATGAGATTGTTGATGGATATTAAGAGGCATGCAGAAACATATATGCAGAAAAGTTGATGAACATATGCTCTCTTTTTCATTGTATATGCTTAAATGTTTGGGTATTATTAGAGATGGATTTAAATGAGGCTAGAGTTAAAGAGAATATAGAGCAGTGTGGTGTTGTGTTTTAAGAAGGATTAAGATGATAGAAAAACATGGATTGAAGATGGAAGATAGATACAAAAAATGAAAGATGCAAAAAATTGGAACATGCGTGCGTGAACAGTCCAGTTTTTAATATTTATGTATAAATCTTGGAATTTTGATTTACTTGTGTTGGGTTTTAATTGAGATGGAAGTAGAAAAGGTAATTTATGTGTTAGTTGAATAAGTTAGGTGTGTGAAATCTGGAAAATAATAAAGGAAGAAGAAGAAGAAAAACTGGATTTGGTGAAGAAGAAGAAAACCTACGTTTTAGAGAGAGAAGTGAAGAGGAGTTGCACCAAAGGTTTTCTGTAGAGAGACTGTTTTAAGCATCTTTCATTCATTTTGTTATAACTTTGTCTGCCGACCTCCAAATGACTTGAAAATTGAATCAATACACTCCTACGACATTTCTTTTCCTATCTATACAAAATTTAAAGCCATCTAAATTGATTTGAAAAAGATTGATTGGATGAAAGTGAGGAAATGTGTTGGAATGTTATGAATTGGAGAATTTTCAGTGAACATACTTCGTTATTTTGATTATATCTTGATCTCTAGACTTCCAAATGAGTTGATTTTTGATTAAGATAAAATGTGAGGCATACGTATACAACTTTCTTGAAGAAGTCGAATTTTAATTCTGTCTCTAAGAGTTTCAAAATTGGCATAGCATGAAATTGAGTCTTGGCTTAGGCTGTAGCACTACTAGGGATAAAAATCATGTCCTATGATTATTGAATAAACTGTATTGATGTAGGCCGAATTAGACTAAGGTGTCTTCACTAAAGTTGTAGCTTATTCTCTTATATTTAAATTGGTATAAAGTTTGTAATTTTTGGATATTGGAATTAAGAGATATGGGTTGTACAACTTGAATGCATGATCATAGCTAAAATTTCAAATGTACATAGTCTATTGTTTTTTAGCATAACTCATAGAATAATGAAACAAATTGAATGATTTTGGTGTCATTAGAAACCTAAGATACAAAGGAACAATTGCCTAGAAGAGAGTATTACAGAAATACATCATTTTCTTGATCTTATTAATTATACAAAATTGACCCGAATAGGATGCTTTTAGCAAAAGCTAGAATAGTGAATAAGTGTGTGAATTTTGGCACAATTGGATTACAATTGATATGTACATCAATTTGTTCCAAAAATATACCCGAGAATTTATCATTGCATATCCATGATACATGATACATTTATATATGTGTTTACTTAATTACATAAGCAATACAGTAATATGAAATTGTGTTAATGTATATAGGAGAGCAAATAGCATGACCACATCCTGATATTACCATAACGTCAAGGAAATAGGCTTAAGGGAGCAATTGTGAGTAACCTAAGATGGTCTCACTTTAATTTGATCTGATATTACTGAATTGAATTTGATATGTGACGAATATTTACTGATTATGTACTGAATTTCGGGCATGAAATGTCCGAGGAGATTTGATGCATGTGAATATCATTGGAAGTGCTAATTGTATGTGAATGAGACTACCTACTGATTCTCAATTAAACGTGATTAAATATCATGACTGACTGTATTAACTGAGATAATGTGAACGAAAGTGATTGATTGTATTGAATCAACTGTGGCATGCATTTCATTTCAACATATATAATATAAAGGTAGTTGTGACTGGTGTTGCTACTGACTCAGACTGCTACTGAAAAGAGCTTAAAGCTTAAACATATGTGGTTAGAGCCTAAGGCTCACTGTGATAAACGAGCCTAGTGAAACGGGATACTAAAAAAGCACACAATCATAACAATGTAAAAACAAATGTGAGTCTCATACATATAACATTCACATATGATTTGAATCTATTGAATGATTTGTAAAGCTGTAAGAATATTATATGTTTGAATGCACGGTATTAAACTAATGATTGTGTTTTATTCAAATGTAATGAAGTGATAGTTTGATAAAATTGTTTGACTGAAATACAATTTGTTGTGATAGAACTTGATGCTAATCAAGTTGTTATGAACTATGTGACGATATGTTTCTAATTGATTGTGTTTTATAAGATGTGTGAACCATGGAGGATGATTACTCTACTGAGTTCGCTAAACTCATCAAAATTGCACTGTTATTAATTTCAAGTTCGAGAATGAGACGACCTAGCTTCTAAGACTCAATAGAGGCATATTTTGTGCAACTTTAATGATCAATCATGGCTTAAAGGTTGGTCGGTTAGGAATTGAAGACATAGTCTATTATTGTCTTTTATGCATTCTTCATATTTGTAGCATATTGTGTAGACTGAGCTGTTTATGCTCATAGAACAATGTTGTATATATATGGATGATGTTGAACTTAAAGCTACAATGTACATTATGGTTATGATATAAAATGGGGAGATTTTGGATTTTAGAAAATATGTGATTTATGATTTTAATTACGATGCCATGTGATATAATGAAAGTGAGATAGTTAACATGTCATTTTTGTCAGGCATGTGCATGTGTGACCGAATGACGTGTGTGCATGTGTCAGATGGAAGTAGGGTGTTACAGGCATGGAAACCCCCTACTATTGAACCAATAAAAACTTAGGAACCAACTGGCAGAGTGTTTAAAACATGTAGTTTTGAAGAACTGATAGGAGAAGTTCAATTTCTCTTGTTGATGACTCAAGTGAGAATCCTTATACCCTAATAGCCATTGATAAACATAATATAGAAGGTGTTGATCATACCATAGATACTAATAATCATATAGGAAGCATATTGTAGATATTACTCCTATTGTATAGGGAAAAGCCAGTGAAACCCCTACACTTGTAATCACTATCATAACTCAAACACCTAGTCTTAAAGATGACTTTAAATTTGTATCAAAAAGAAAGTCTAGAAGGAAGAAGAACACAACTTCTTCTACTTCCTAATGTTAGTCAACATATGGATCATTAGGGGTTTAAATTACCCTATAAAAAAACGAGTGATCAAATAGTTTATTACTAAAAATAAGCCCTCCTTAATGGGTATTCTAGAAACCAAGATAAAGAAGCCTAACAATTGGGGGTTCATTTCCAATTAAGATTATCACCCTAGTGGAAGGATTTTAGTAATCTACAATAATGATAAGGCTGAAATAATACCATTACTAATCAATTGATTCACTTATAGGTATTTTCTAAACATCTCTACAAGGTCTTGGATATTTTTGTTATTTATACTTTCAATTAGGGCTTTGAAAGACTCTCTTTATGGAGCAAGTTGAAAGAGTTAGCACATGGTATCAGCTCACCTTAGCTTTTGGTAGGTGATTTCAATTCTACCGTTAGTCAAGATGAAGCTGAAGGTCATTATTCCAATTGGCCTATTTTTATATTCTAAAGAACTGTTTAGCTAATATCCAGGTTTTTGATTTGCCTTGGGGGGATTTCTTCACTTGGAGTAATAAGCATAGTAATAATACTTTCTTAAGGAAAAAACTTGATAAAGGTGGTTACAACACTTTCCCAACTTTGGTGTATTTTTCCCCAATACAAGCATCTTTGATCACTTTCCAGTGGTTGTTAAGTTTGACTCAATAACTTCCTCACTTCTATTTCTAGTCTTTAGGATGTTATAAGATGAGGCTTAGCTACTCACTTCTATTTCTAGTCTTCAGGATGTTATGAGAAGAGGCTTAGCTACTCTCTTCTTTGGTTCCAGACGATTCCAATTTTCTATGGAAATCAAAAGCATTAAAGATAAAGTCAAAACCTTTGACAAGGCAAATGTGGGGAATGTCCATTACTTGTTAAACATAACCAAAGCTACTCTTAACACAACTCAAAACAATTTATACAACAATTCTATCTGTCCAAGGCTTCAAGAGGCAAAAAATATCGCTTTAAATAATTATTCCAAAGCTGTGAACTTTGATTATTCCTTATTGAAACAAATATCTAAAACTAAGTGGATTAAAGATGGGGGCAAAAATACAACCTTCTTCCACAGATCTTTCTCTTCTAGGAAAGCCTCAAACAAAATCATTGCTCTCGAAAGTAATGGATCCTTCCTCCAAACTTAAAGCCAATTCATTAATGAAGCCACCTATTATTTCCAATCTTTATTAGGTTCTACTTCTTCTGCCTACTCCTTTATGGAATTTATTAGGAAATAGTTCAACAAAAAGTATACTCAAAAGGTAGAGGCTCTAGCATCTCTTGTTACTAGATCTGAAGTTGTGAATGCCTTAAAATCTTTGACCCCTAAAAAAGCTCCAGGCCCAAATGAGTTCAACATACAATTTTTCTTATAAAACTGGTCCATTATAGGCAATTTGGTCTTTGATGCAACATTATGGTTTTTCAACCTAGCTTTCACCTACCTAGTGTCTGGAATATGGAATGAAAGAAACCAAAGGATATTCAATAACAAAGTCAGCACCAAGGAAAGGTTGTTACAATTATTCATGGAATAATTAGAACACACATCTTCATTTATAAGGGGAAATACTCATTCAGACAACAACAACTCATCAACTAGAGAATCAATTAACTTTCCTTTATACTAAACAAGATTACTAGTGTTTTACTTATAAACCTAGTTTTTGAATTTTCTCTTGCATCACTTGACTTCATTTTTTAAAGATGTTATTGTAAACATTGTGAATACTCTTTGTTTTGCCTTTGATGGTACTAATATATTCATTATTTTTCAAAAAAATAAATAATTATTATATCAAAATATCAAATAAAAAGAATAATAAATATCCATGCTCCTCTAACTGTTACAATTTACAACAAAAGTTTACGTCAAGGAAACAATCAACTAAAAGTGAAACTTGAAATAAAAACATTTACAGTTTATTTAAATTGCATATATGGAATTTAACATATACATCAAATATAAGTAAAATTAAAAGAAGAGGAAAAACAAAAACTTGAAAATTCTTTCATTCGAATGCCTGCTCAAATCATATTGACCCTAATTCTCATTTGGTAAAATATTTGCATCATTGAGAAGAGCCTTATCTTCACTATCATTGAAATTCATTGCACCAAATAACATGCTAATACTTTCTAATCCAATATTATCTTCCAAGTCACTCTTATCTATCAAATATGGCTCTTTAAAAACTTAACCTACCAAAAATCGACATGGTCAAGGCAAATTGGATATACAAAACTACTTATTCTATTAAAAGTCCTAGTAAATAAATAAAATAAAAATATTAAGAAATCACAAGAAATTATATCCAACTTAATAATGATAATAACATAGCTTTCTCGAAGCTTTAAATTGTATCAAATAAAGACCAAGTCATTCGTTCTTTTGTGCTCCAATCTATTCCTTTTCTTAGAATGGATGAATTTAAATATGCTCCAATTATTTTCACACCCTATTGCATTCACACCTTGAATCAAAATTTGAATTATAAACCTTTGCAATTCTAGAACACCAAATTCCAAATTGGTCCCACCAAGTAACTATAAGACAGCAAAAGTAGCATTATAAACAAAATAAAGTGATGATTAATTTTTAACAAGTAAAAATATATATACTTAGATATGTTTGTCTCTTTGACAAATAACAATTGATATCTTAAAATACCAAAAGCTTCCTTTTAAACTCCATTTGTGAGCTTAGGAGATCTTGTATCATCTTATAGGCAACAATTGTTGTAATAGTTAATAGCATTCACCTATTAACTTCAGCTTTATTTGTAAAACTTGGTGGTCTGAAATAGACACTAGGATTCAAAAATATCCTACCTACAAATAATTGAGCGTAAAGTTACCTTTTACATCTCTCATTAATGATTGTAAGATCATGTGTGCACAGAGAATACCTAATTTCCATATTGGCCTTAATTATTTCCTTTGCCCTCTCCATAACATCATAAAAATAACTTATTGTTGCCTTCTCATCACTATCAACCAAACACCAAATGCTCACAAACTCGAATGACAAATTGATATTAGGACTAAAATTCATTATCATTAAGGATAATTCTAGTAACCTCCAATCCATTATTAGACCTAGTATACTAAGATGTAACCCAATTATTACTTGTAAACATGTACCTCAACTCCTTCATCAAAATAAAACACTGAAGCAATATGAAATTAGTTGCAAATATTATAATAGCAGGACGATATAAATTCCTGCATTGATGAAATCATTTCTTATTAGATTTAGCATTTATGCACGATTGTAAATAAACTTAGTAACTTTTATTGGTTTCTGAATAGTCTAATCAATAATAGGAAAATACCTAACATCTCCTATATTTTCCAACATTAATGCAATGCAATATGTAGCACAAGGAATCCTAAAAAAAGAACTATATTTGTTTTGCAATTTTCTTCCAACTGTTTTATAAGTAAGATCATTGTCCATAATAAACTAAACAATATTTTTTGCCCTAACTTCACTCACAACTTCATCAAATATATGAAATAGAGTATCAACATTCATAACAGGGCTAAATGCATTAATAAAGTTAGAAAAAATTGTCCCCTTTGCAGAATAAACCAAAAAATAAATAATAGGCTCATCTCTTCTATTTTCTAACCATCACACACGATTAAACACCCATAAGTAGCCTAAGTCATTCTTCTTTCATCCAAATAATTTTTTATTTCATAAACAAAGCTACTCAGAAGTTTACTTTTACAGTCATCAATTGAATGAGCTTTGTCTCCTGAACTGTAAGAGGTAATAACATTCTCCATAGGTTGATAATAATAAGTTTGGGAAGCATTAGATATTATAACTAAGTCGTACCACCATCTAGCCATTGCAATATCCATATTATGAGCCATTTCTCTATATTGCAAGACATTACAGATTAGAGGCTAAGCTCTATGAGTTGTTCATGGTGCAAAAAAAATTAGACACTAGTCTTTTTGTTTTCCTACCATCATGTGCAACATTTCTTTCTTATTGGGAATAATACTATCATCTTCAATGTCTCCACTATCATCCTGATTACCAACAAGAGGACTTCCACTACCAATTTTCTAGTTCAATCTTTGCCTTCTATCTTTCTGATGCTGATATTCTTCAAGCAAAGTCTTCATTTTTCGTTCCACATCATGACTCACTTTTCTTACAAGGCTGCATTTTACCTTTGGTCCTAGCCAAATGCTTCTTTAATCTAGTGATTTCCCTAACTTTTAAATATTTGTTGCAATATAAACAAATGGTATGATTCTTCATTCTAAGAATTAATTTAGCATAAACCCAAGTTGGGTCATCAAATCTTCCTAAACTTGAAGTAACTGAATTATCAGGAGTACTTGAACTTTCTTCTATTTATTTGTAAAATAAATGAAGGCATATGTCGAAATTAAATTAATAATGTAGATGAAACAATTTGAACATTAAGTAGAAATATTAAAAAGTCAAATGAATTATTCCAAAATCTAAACTGTAATAGTTTAACACTCAATAGTCAATAGACTTAAATAAATACCATTCATAGATGACTTACGTCTCTAAAGACATAAAATAGATAACTTCATAATAAAATATCTTTACACATCATAACAAATGTAGATAACTTCATGGTAATAATAAAGGTTTTCCCAAAAAAGATTCATAACATTAAATAAAACAAAAGTTGTGGTTTAAATATACCTTCCTATTTACTAATATTGACAAGATGTGAATAATTCCTATTCACATTATGAATATGGAGATTTGTTTAATTGTTAGACTAATGAATTAAGTATACTTATAACAGATCTTAGAAATCACTTAATGTAATTATGAAAAAATTAAGTTAATTTAGGTTTAATATAATTATAAAAATTAAATTTCCTAATGTTTAATATAATTAAAAAAAGTAAGTTACCTTATATGTAATTAATAATAAGAATGATTAATTATTAATATATTATCCAATCCAAAGTACATATAATCAAAATTAGTAACAAATTGAATAATTATTAATGTTTTAAAGCGAGAAAAATAAAAGAAAAAAGATTATGACCTGCAAACTGTGATTGATTAATTTTCTAAGCTTCAATAAATTGATTCAATTCTCTTAATTGAAATTACCTAAAATAGAAAAGAGAAAACACAAAAACTTTATCTAATAAAAATTTAAAACTTAACAATCCTTCCATTAATTATAATTAATCAACCCTATATATTGAAACCAACCGACAAAACCACACAAGGCCATACCACAATAGCCACACATATAAGGCCACACTAGACTAATCACATGTATAAGGCCACACTAGTCACCAGCCAAATGCTCCACTACTAGACCAGACCACATGCAACAACACCAACCATATGCATTATACCAAGACAATCAGATCCACTCATACGCACTAAACCAGACCACATTCACCAACACCATCCACGCACACCAGACCAATATAACTATGTCAACCCACATGCACTAGGCCAAACCAGACCCATACACACCAACATTAGTAGCATATTCTCATAAACATAATCTATATTCCATAAGCCAAGCCACATCACCTATAGGCACAACACAACTTCATAAAGCTACAACGTACTTACACATACCAGAACTGACCACGCCACCACAAGCATAATACACTACTCTAGTGTCATAAACTCACCATAGCATACTATACACATCACACAAATTTTGTATCCCAAGTTCCAAACCAAGAGCAGAACATAGACAGGTCCATAAAGGAGGTGAAATGACAAAGTTGTGAACGCAACAAAGAAGTAGAGCAAGTGAATAGATGCGCAATGACAACACTTTGAAGATTGACGATGGATACGAATGACGTGATTTGAAAAATTGAAGAATAAAGAGTCGAAGCTGAAAAAGAGAGCAAATACTAGATAGCAGAAGAAATTTTTTCATTTTAGTATCATAATTTTCATATGTTATAAATTAGGACTGGTATTCACAGATATTTCGAATATCGATCATTACCTTAGGCCTTCGAAAATTACGACACATATCAATTAGTACCGGTCAGTATGGTATGGTATCCATTTCTTTGTACTAATTAGTAATTACATACAAAAAAAAGGGCTTACTAATAATTTGAATGCGTTACACCTATCAAAATAAAATAACTAGACTACTACTATAGCAGTGGTGAGTCTAAGTCGATCCCACAAAGAGTGTATGTAAATTTTATGAAATGAAATTAACTAGTGTTTAGGTTTAACAGGGAGT
The DNA here is from genome assembly GCA_024520975.1 of Erythroxylum areolatum. NCBI lineage: Eukaryota > Viridiplantae > Streptophyta > Magnoliopsida > Malpighiales > Erythroxylaceae > Erythroxylum > Erythroxylum areolatum. The sequence continues at coordinate 35,170,201 of JANIJH010000225.1, read as the reverse complement.
TTTGATTTTTGAAAGAAGAAAATAAAATGAAACTAACTAATAAAAACAAATAAAGAAAACACACAAAAAAATGATAAAAGCAGGAAATTCGATAGGGACCCGGTTCTTTGGTTTAATATCGGCATACACCCTAATTAAGCATATTTTATTAATTTATTATTCTCAAACCTTTCCTAGAAGCCATTGATCGTGGGTTAATAATTAACCCGAGTTTTTCCTTAAATTTTGTTTAATCAAGATACGATCGTTAATTAAACCTAACCACCGAACAACCTAGGATACGATCTCTAGATTTGATTAGGTAGTAGCATTACGAATTAGAAAAACTGATTAATCAAGGCAACAATCACATATGATGCATCATTTAACCTAGGTCATGTTATCTCTAATGATTGCGAATCATTAATCGCTACACATGAATTTTATCATAACAATTACGGATTATATCAAAATTCTAGCAATGGTTTGCAATTAACGATTCAATGAATGCATTAAAATCATCATCTCATAATGCCCAAGGGGTTCATATACAAATAACCGAATAATAACAAAAATCTGATTATCCATACACAAAACCCAAATCAATTAATATAGGATAACACAATAAATTCCTAATGAGAGAAAGAAACAACAAAATAATAAATAATACTTAACCCGTGTCATCGGCGTCGATATCGCCTCCGAACCGGTGTCAAGACGTCTAGCCCTTCATAGGTCTTTCTTGAAAAAATGCTTCAGCCCCCATTCCAATCTCTAGCCAAAAACTCCTTGATTTCTCCTCACTGCCGTAAGCTCAGTCTCCACGCCTGTGCTGTTGCTACTTTCCTCTCACACCTACAGCCCAGCTAAGCTACCCTCTTTACTGATTTGCTCCTCTCCGCTGGGTCCCTATAGCAAGATGGGACAAATAAACCATAAGGGTTTATTGTCCACGTATGCTGTTCACTCTCCATGCTGCCCTTTTCACCAAACAATGCTGCACACCTTTGATTTCCCACCTTTTCTTTGCTGACGATCTGGTCCTATTTGCAGAAGCTGCGGATTCCCAGACGCACGTGATCACCCGTACCTTACAGACTTTCTGCTTGGCCTCAGGTCAGAAGGTGAGCCCCGAGAAGACCCGAATCTTTTTCTCGAGGAATGTGCCCCGTGCGACAGTGCGGCGGCTCAGTCAAGGGCTTCGGCTTAATTGTATGGCTAACTTGGGCCAGTATCTAATTGTCCCGTTGAATCATAAGCGCATATCCAGACAGACATTCCAACATATTCTGGATACGGCCCAAGCGAAGCTCTCCGACTGGCGTGCCCAAACTCTATCTCTGGTCGGTCGTGTTACCTTAGCCCAGTCGGTTATATCCGCTCTTCTCATTTTTACGATACAAACGGTCCGCCTCCCGCGTCAACTCTGTGATGATCTTGAAAAACTCATGCGTGATTTTATTTAGGGCTCGACCGACTCTCAGCGTCGGCTCCACCTGGTGACCTGGGACACTATATGCCAACTGAAGTCCGCAGGAGGTTTGGGCATCAAATGCATCCGCCCCACCAGTGATGCGTTACTTGACAAATTAGGCTGGTCGTTGCTGGTCAATCCATCCGCCTTGTGGGTTCAGGTGCTTTGTGATAAATACCGCTTGGATACTCATCATTTGCCTCACACTATTGTGAGGTCCCGGGCTTCCGTGGTCTGGCGAAGCATGTCGGCCGTCTGGTCACTTATTCGTTAAGGCAGCCGTTGAGTCCTGGAGAATGGCCACCGTATTTTATTCTGGCTCGATAGCTAGGTGGGCGGCTGGGGTCCCCTAGTCCACCTGGCGACCACGGGCATCCCTGACAATATCCTGAATGCTACGGTGGTTGACTTCACGGATCGGCGAGGCACCTGGCTCTGGCATGAGTTTCAGTAGTATCTCCCAATAGTGGTCTGTTTTGCTCTCACCTCCATCCGGCCCACAATTGACGAAGGGGTGGACGACCAACTAGTTTGGGGCCCCACCCCCCATGGGAGATTTACGGTAGCGTTGACTTATGAGTTACAGGAGAATACCGGAATCGCCCAGCAGCCCAATGTGTGGGAGGTTATTTGGAAATGGGCTGGTCTCCAGCGGATCCAATCCTTCTTGTGGCTATTGGCACGAGGTAAACTTCTGACGAATCGACAACGAGTCATTCGTCATCTCACCACGGATAGCAGCTGCCCTTATTGTGGACAGGACGAGACCACGCTCCACGTGGTGCGTGACTGTCCGCAGGTGCGCACCTTTTGGCGCCAGTTCCTCCGGGAGGTGCTAGGGTAGGGTTTCTTTCACCAGGAGGAGGGGTCCTGGGTTCTATCCAACCTTACTAACATGTTGCATTTTCACCAGGTCGAGTGGTCTCTTATCTATAGGGTAGCCTGTTGGTTCTTATGGACCTGGCGGAACAAAAGCCTGTTCGAACAGGGCTTTATTTGGCCGGAGGCTGGTAGTCTAGTGGTTATGGAGTATATTGATTGGATTTCTAGAGCTCGTCTAATGGAAACCTGTGTTTTCCCGGGAACCACTATGCCTGTGGGGACTCCAGTGGGCTGGACTAAGCCGATGGAGGGTTGGGTGAAATTGAATGCAGATGGTGCAGTCCCACTCGAGGGTGATCGGGCGTCGACCGATGGGTTACTTCAGGATCGGTATGAGCAATGGTGCCAAGGCTTCCAACAGCGGTTGGGCCGCAGCTCCCCACTCATGGCAGAACTCCAAGGCGTCCATTCCGGCCGCACGTTGGCTTGGGACCTGGGTTATCGTCGCCTTATCGTGGAAGTCGATTCGTTGGAGGTCATTAATATTCTTTCCTCTTCCCAGCGTATTCTGACTGAGGATCTGTTGTTGGTTGCAGGTATCCGGGGGCTCTTAAACCGGTACTGGGAGGTTGTTCTCCAACATGTCGGGCGTGAGGGGAACCAGTGTGCTGACAGGTTGGCAGCTTGTGTCATTTTCTTAGATCCGGGCCTACTCATCCTTTGGGTGCCTCCAGTGGCCGTCCAGGAGCTTCTTCACAATGACGCAGGCGGGGCTTTGTTCCCCCTTCATATGTGGTCGCCTTTTGTACTCTTTCCTTCGTAATAAAAAAAAAGTTCCTCCTTCATATCGTTTTTGCAAGCTCTTTAAATGCCTTTTGTCTTTTCTTGTCAAGTTAGTGGGACACTTATCAAAGGAAGCCCACTCTTCATTGCTTTTCACGTTTTAAGATCCTGAAAGGCCTTTTAGCTTTGTTTATGCTTTAAGGCAACCACTTGTCCACAAATCAAGGAAAGCTCTAAGCTTAAATGTTGTTGTCTTCATTTTTTATTTATGTCGCCACCAAGCTATAATCTCTTTTTATTTTGTGCCTTTTCCTTGTTAAATATTTGCACTCTAATTTACTTTAAAATCTTATCTTTTTGGTTTCAAATATATATGAGCATATCCTGTTGGACCCCGTCTCCGAGGCCCAACATTCGGACCCATACAAGCATGGAAGACCCAAAACCGAACACCAACCTACCACAATTAGAGAAACTTTTAATAGAAAATTTGGGATTTTCTTTTTAATAAAAATATTCCCCTTAAACTCACGGTTCTAACGCCACTGAAAACGCTCGATTCGGATTAGCAATGAAAAAGTTATGGCAAAAATACTATTTCAAAGTAAACAGCCAAAATTGGGCACTACCGACTTCAGGTCGAAATTTGAAAATGTTAAAGGCTTAATTGCCAATCGGTTCCTTCATAAAACTTGTAGGTTTATGTCTCTAGTTTAATTTAAAATAAAATCGCTTTGATCAGAGCTCTGTAGCTCTAGTTATTTGAAAATTTGTAAAACACATTCGGACTTGATCAGCCGACCTCCACACTTTGTTTCATGTCACCTTTTTCAAATTAAAATAAAA
>JANIJH010000225.1:35139927-35159366 GCA_024520975.1 Erythroxylum areolatum | reverse complement strand
TCAAGCTTCCAAATCTTCTAAGCTTCAAAATCTCACAAACTCTCTAACTCCCTCCACCATACACGATCATCATCATCTTCTTGAGGGGGGTAGAAGGTTTGGATTTTTAGTGAATAAAGAAGAGAAAACGAAGGTGATAAAGAGTGTAAAAGATGGTCAAACTTGCAAAAAGAAGCAAGGAAGAAGAGAGCTACGAGAATTGGTGGGAAAAATTCTCACATATATCACCTATAACACTTTCAAAGAAGAAGCATCGAGAAATACCAAAAGGAAGGGTGGGTTTTTAATAAAAGAGGGGCATGTTGGCATGTTAGGCAAGTGACAAGTGTCACTTGCCACATGTCACACTCTTAAGCCCTCACTTAGATTCTTTCCAATTAAATTCCCATTTCTACTTCAATTTCTCCCCAAATTTCCAATGTCTCAAATTAATAAATCTTAAACTCATTTATCTAAATTTTCAGTGCCATTGAACAATAATTTCTACTACCGGTAAACAATCTTTCTGCCCCTTGGCATTTTTCTTAGTCCGAAAAATGCCCCGAAATTTTAGAAAAAAAATTCTCTAAAATTCTCTAACAATTCTAAAACCTCAATGACCCTCTCCAACTCAATTTTCAAGCACACAAATCACATTTTTCAATAACAATCACATTTATTAACAATTATACCGGGAAATGTCATGAATGCATGTACAATCATTTTTATGTACAAAATTTACTATTCACGTGTATGTGTATGTTATATTATGCATGAACATGTAAAGGCGATTCTAAGCACTCATTAACTACTCCAAATTACTATTTTACCCTTCCCACTAGTAATAGGATGTTACAAAGGACATCCATACCCATCAACCCTATACCTCATAAACACATCCTATAATCACCATCAAGGGGAGCATGATACACACTCTATATCCCTACTCTCCTACCAATCAAACATGAAACATAGGGATAAAGCTTATATCCAACAATCCCTTAGTACATAAAATCTTACCAGAGCCACTATTAATTAGATTCAAGATGTCAACCTTGGATACCTATGATGATATATATGATAATGTCGACCATATAAGCCATTATAGGAAACTTATACAATTTCTTGACATAAATGCACAATAAAAATATCAAAACCTTAGTTTCCACCTTGATTGGAGTAGTCAGATTATAATTTTTTACTTTTGTCCTTATCTTAATATCTACTTCCTAAAAAATATCTATAAGATTTTCGTTATGCTTCATAAAAAACAAATGTAGGTTTTAGAATTTGATATTCTTAATATTAATAATCCAAATGGTAAGGTGTAAGATATTATCTCCAATGCTTTAGTTTTGCAGATATGTAAATCCCCATTCTTACTTAATAGACTTAAGTCCTGCTAACCCTTGTGGAACTAAATGTAAAAAAAGAAAACTTAAAGCTTTAAAGAGCTACAGATTAAGGTGTGAAAATATATAGATGTGGAACATGCTTAATATATTATGAAAAAAAGATTGAAAATATTTTACTTATAAAGATTTATAAGTTTTAATTACAGGTTTATGGTGTAAGTGTAGCTAGCAGAAGCAAGTATAGGGTTGTAAGTATTAATATTAACCCCTTTCCTATTATTTAACCATCGAATTAAATTGTGAATTCACTTGAAAATTAAAGAAAAAACTAAAGTTAACACAATAATGAACTAAGATAAAGAAAATACTATGAAAAGTCAATATCAAATAAGTAGTACTTAGGTGATGAATCCCCTCAAAATATCTTTAAAGTAACCATTTATCATGCAATTAAACTATTGATTATTAGACTGTGAAAATATCTTAAAACTAAACCTTTATAGTGTAAGTAACCCTTTCTCAAGACTATTAGCAACTAACCCTCGATTGATTCGTGAATTTCATTATTATGTTTGACCGTAATCCAAAGGATTTATGTCGACCTATCTTTAGGTTTGCTTGCAACTCCTTCAAATTATGATAGATGCATTCACACAAAAATTTAAGATTTAAATTTGTTTGGTCTTTTCCTTAGTCATTAAACTTGTAATTCCTTATGAAGGATTATAAGAATAGTTTGATATAGGCATTGGTGCAAGTTAATCTTCATCAGTTATGCAACCTTTTCTAACTTAAGATTAAGTGAATAAATATTGTTAAAGGGGCTAAGAAACCAACCAATAGAACTGTGGAGACAAAATTGCATTCAAACTTACATTTTGCTATTGCATTTATACTTTATAGAAAGAGAAAAACATTAAAGCCTTCTAAGATTTAAATTAGAAAACTAAAAAATTATATTTGAGATTCATCCCCTACATGGCTGATTACATAACTCCTTATTTAAATTGTTGAGGAAGAATCCACCACTATGGAGCAAAGAATAAACAAAATTTGTCCAGCACTTAAGACAAGCATATTAGAATCCACTTCCTTTAAAGATTTCTGCAAAGGCCATGCTAGTGGTCAGTTCAAGGAGTCAGAAAAACACTACCACACCATCTATAAAGAAATCTTGGTAGTAAAAAGGGGCATCGAAAAGTTCAATTTCCACCTCTACCCTTATCATTTTCTAATTGAGATGGACAACACATCTTTTCCAAAGATCCTTTAGCCTATCAAGAAGATATAGCCTAATAGCCAATCACTTCGTTGGCAAGATTGGTTTTCACGCTATAAATTCACTCTCTACCATATCAAATGTCACCACAACATCTTTGCATATTTCCTCTCTCAACTAAGGAAACCAATCCAATTACTCTCTCTCTCATACTTAAAAATCCAATTCCTCACATCCTTTCTATCATGGACTTTCCACAGTATGCTAGGATTAAAAAATCCCTTCCCTCTAATCACTAAAACTCCTCCAACCACACTAAATGACATTACTATTCTTCTTTGAAAATTTTTGTTTTACTACCTCCATCTTGTTCTCACAACTCTGTAGATTCCACCACATCCCATCACTTTGATACAGTAACAACTTATCATATCCTCTACCATCTTTATGATTCCTTTTTTTAGCTAACAGTGTGGCACTTGTGTTCTTTATCTACCCAGTATGCATGCCCAATTTCCCTCTCTCCTTTGCATATAGACAAACATATTACTAATCCAGCCAATGCTAGCTCTCTCTTATGGACATTCTTTGAATGGTTTCAACCTCTACCTAAATGACCCATTCAGCTTGCATGTATCCTATATAGATATCAGTTATGGGATATTCCTTTGTTTGATCAAAAATCTTAGTCTATCTTCATCATCCACCACCCATATAGCTTGACTGTAACTAGATATATTTACATTATTAATCACTTCCAACTTTGGCGCACTTCTAGTGATAGGTAAAAATATCAAAAAGACTTGCTAAGTGATCTATATCATTTCTTAGATCACTTAAATCATCATCCAAAAAACACCAATCCAACTATGTGTACATTTCTAGGTCCATACCCAAAAGACTTTGCTCTTTAAGAGCCCATTTCTCTAATTTCTAAATATCGGTTCTCTATTGACCAATTTGCTTACATTGGTTTTAACATTATGGTGGGAGAACTACGATGTCCACATGGCTTTGAACCCAAGCAACATTTTGAAATTTAACAAAGCTCCACAGCTCACTAGCTTGAACAATCTAACCCCAAACTCCCTAAACATTTCCAAGATGCCCAAGATCTATGGACTCCAGTTTAGACTAAAACAGAAATAGCTCATTTCCATATAGAGCTAAAAATAGATGATAAGATGTATGATTCTGATGACAGTGGTGGATCTCGATCCCTTTCTACACCTCTCTATTAATATATTCTTTTTTATCTTTAATAATATTATTAGGATCCAACATTTTCAATAACTCTTACTTTTATTACGAACTTCTATCTTGTAGTTTGAATTAGTGTACTTTGTAAGAATCTTTTGAAAACGTTGTTTGTCCTCATTTACCTTGCTTAATCTATAAAAACAAGGTTTCTCTTTAGTTGTAGATCATTGAAAAAATCAATATAAAATGATGTGTGTTTTATATTTTATGGCTTCTTTCTAAGTTCTCCCTCTTCTGAAAGCTTGATTCTTAAACAATGTAACTATAGTCATAAAGCAAGACAAGTATGCTTTACATATGTCTCTTCATAAGGATTTTGTGTATCAGAAAGTCTTAGACTATAGATCTTGTTTGAAGTCTAATTTCTCTATAGGAGCCCATTTCTCTAATTTCTAGATATCGGTCCTCTATTGACAAGTTTGCTTACATTGGTTTTAACATTATGGCAGGAGAACTACGATGTCCACTTGGTTTTGAACCTAAGCAACATTTTGAAAATTAACAAAGCTCCACAGCTCACTAGCCTAAACTATCTGAGCCCAAATTCCCTTAACATTTCCAAGATGCCTAAGATCTATGGCCTCCAGTTTGGACTAAAATTGAAATAACTCATTTCCATAAAGAGCTAGAAAAAATAGATTATGAGATGTATGATTCTGATGATTTTTGCACACCTCTATTAATATATTCCTCTTTATCTTTAAGAATATTATTGGGATCCAACGTTTTCAATAATTCTTACTTTTGTTATGAACTTTTGTCATCTATTTTAAATTATTGTACTTTATAAGAATCTTTTGTAAAAGTTGTTTGTCCTCATTTTCCTTAATCTATAAAAGCAAGGTTTCTCTTTAGTTGTAGAACATCGAAAAAATTAATAAAAATGACATGTGTTTTATATTATATGGCTTCTTTTTAAGTTCTGCCTCTTTTAAAAGCTTGATTCTGGAACAATGTAACTATAGTCATAAAGAAATACAAGTATGGTCTACATGTGTCTTCATGAAGATCTTATGTATTAAAAAGTCTTGGACTATAGATCCTGTTTGAAGTTTAAAGCTAAACAGGAAAAGATTGGTTAGTTTAAATTTCTAAAAGGCAAACCTTGAGAATTGATATCCAAACAGAGAACAAGGACTTGTGTCTCGGCTAGCATATCTGAAATCTGGGCTATAATTAATTTTTGTTTATCTTTGGTCTCTTATAAAAATCTGTTATATAAATCACCAAACTGGCATATAGGTTGAAAACTCATGATACAACTTCGTTGAGACTTATCAGTAAAATATTCCATAAGCTTAGGAGTCATAACGATGAGAGTCTTTCTTCATTCATATGATCTAATAATATCATGTACTTTTGGTTTCTGCTATCCCCATATGTCCTCTAACTAGGGGTTGCCCAGATGGTATATTTCTCTAGTATTATATAAGATACGAAAGTATATATTCACTCGACTGTTGTCTAGAGCTTATAGCCCATAGAATAAAGTAGATGTGCCTTCTAGAGAATCCCTTTTTTAATTAACGGTCAGAAAATAAAATTTATTGTGTTTGGTTTAATATAATTAATTAAATTAATATTTTTTAAAATTTTAAAATTTGGTCTATTAAATCTTTTGAATTAATCCCTTAATATAAACTCAACTTAAAGGTTACTAAGCTGAAATCTACTATATTAATTCAAATCGAACTAAATCAAACTAAAATATTTTTCCCAACCTTACTTACAAGGACCTTTTGTCATACTAATATTACTTCACCCAATGGTAATATTAGTGAGGAATCGATACAAGTTTTCCCTGGGGAAATAAATTAATACGATTGTTCATTCAGTCAATCAAAATTTGATTACTCTCATGAATTGGTTAATGCAATAATTAAACCATTGACTGGTGAATTGAGCCATCGTGTCAGGAACATGGAATTAGGCAATCAAAATACCAATAATATCAGGAGATCAGCACCTCGTTTCCAATCATTGCTTGTCTATTATTTTCCAGTCATATTCAGCAAGCTCTAATTATAACAAAAATAATAATATATATTTATGGAAAAACACAACTTTACATTTGTTTCCGATGAAAAACTTTACAGTAACTATTATTTTCATCAGAGCTAAGTTGTCCAAAAAGAACTATTAGCCGGGAAATTAATGTTGGTTTCACCGTCCCCACCGTCGAGAAATTCGGCAGGAACTAAACCATTAACTACACAACAACTAGGAAAGTCGATTGTTATATGTCTAAATCAATCAGTTAAACTGATAGCAATGGCCACATTTATTATTTCAATCCGCAATTCGTGAGGTTAGTACTGAAGCTCAAACTTTGGCCACCAAATATTGAAATCTAAAGAGATATACACTTGGCAATCAATCAAGTAAAAGATGTATGTGATGGCGATCAATCAAGCTCCAATGGTTGATATTTACTTGTGAAGAATATAAGCAAAAGTCGAGGTTCTAACGTAATGTTGAGTTGATTCTTAAAAAGGAAACATTTTCTTTGTTGCCATTCGATCGTAGACATGTATATGCCAAAGTTAATGGTTTAAGTTAGGGTAGCTCGTCGAGTCATAGACGGAATGGTGTATTCTGGCTCATCATTTCTTTTTTTTTTTTTACCACGAGTCAGATCAAGCCGATCCATAGTTTACTCATAATTTGGTCAATTCAGGTTAAAATGGAATCAAACCCTTTTTTTGACATAGAGAGTGGGGCTGGAGGATAATGATCATGATGATACTTGCTAACGACCAACTGGAAGGAAGAGAAACGTCCATTCTTGTTTAGCAAATCTAAGATAACAACAAAACTGGATAGGGATTCCGTTGCGAGCACACAGACACCATCGTATAGTTGCCCTGCCCTTAAAAGTTGAACTTAAGTGATGGAATAAGATTTCAGATTCTTACAGTATGTTAATGAAATGAAAACATTCTTACTATTGTTGAGAATACAATCGTAATTCAAAGTCTAAAAAGAACAACGACGATTTGGCAGGCTTACTTCTGGAACGGAATGACAAAAAGGTCCTTTCAGTTCATAGAAGTCAGCCTTCTCCAGTGCGCGTGGAATAAATACTGACACACGCACTGGCTACTGCATCAGATCAGATCAGATCAGATCGCAGGATCTGTACAATTCCTTTAGGATAAGGTTGCCGTTGTCGATTGATTTTTCTCGTTGTTTAATTCTTAATTATCAGAGGAAAATGATGAATAAGGTTGAAAGAGAAAGGAACCAACTCATTTTATGTGTTGCTTCTTTGGCGATGTTATGTATCAACTGTTATTTTGGGTCATTTAATATATTACTATTGCTTGCACGTGCTTCATTTTTTTGGGGTGAATGAAATATACACATACCAAAAACAGAGGAATGAATTTATGATACACATCAGCAAACAACTTTTTAAGAGGAGACAATGACAATTCTTTCATTTTGTTTTATGTGATGGGCCAACACTTGATGAGTTCCCATCTCTGAAAGCTTTTATCTTTCTCTACAGTTGAAATGCATTTCCCATGTACTCAGCAAAACCACAATAAGCTAATAATCACAAATCTAAACAGATATATACAGAAGTAATTTAATTTGACCATTTTCTATGGTATGATTAGTAACTAGAAAAAGAAGTTGTTCGAATTAATTAAATGCCTGAACATAAACCATATAAAAGTGGCTCTACAGTAGGCTGCAATCAAAGAAAACAAAGGTTAGGCTGCAAATTTCAGTAGGAGATAAATAGGCTCAACCAGGATTGAGCCCGTTCTAATAGGTAACAACAAAACCAAACCCAAATGTGGAACCGAACTTCAAGCGCAGCGATCATATTACCGATTCTAATATTTGGTGCTAAATATTAAAAATAATAATAAGCTCATATTTTGTTATTATATGATTTATTTTGTAAACAATTATCTAAAATATTTTATATTTTATAAATAATTAATAAATTTCTTAGTGATTTATAAAATTATTATTTTGGATAATTATGGATGATTTTTATAATAAGAATAAAAAAATTAATACAAACTTATTAATTATTAAAAATTAATATAAAACATTTGTAATTTTAATGATCATATTATAATAAGAATCAATATCTTAATAAAATTTTGATAATATTTTAATAATATCTCTCGTCTCTTATCTTTTATTCCTTATATTTAATTCACTCTTTTAAAAATAAAAGCACAAGATCGATTGTTTAGAATTTAATTGATTCGACATTCACTATTTATCTATTACTAGCAACTAAATAACTAGTCACTACAAGTTAGGGAATTGTTGTATCCTTTCTAATTGTAGAGGAGTGAGTCAGTCAAAATTAAAACTAACGTCGATTAACTTTTTCTCGCAGTCACATTTACTCGAGTATGGTACTGTAATTGTCGACGGTCCATCCGATACAAAACGTGACTGAGACCGAGAACCATATGATCGGAAAGGAAGAGCAATAGTTTTTTTAATCCCCATAAAGCCCTTCTGTCCCCACTGCCCACTTGGACTTATTTCGAACAAGAGCAACTAATCAATCAATGATGTTCAGTATCATTGATGCAAAACCTCCATGAAATTACTATTTTGGATAAGAATGTATGGATATGGTGCTTAATATTAAAAAAAATACCATTTTCATTTGAGCATACGATATTGCGACTCCACTTTCTTTTATCGAGTTGAAAGCAGCACTTTTCGGAGATAACAATGAGCCGGAGCTTGACTCCGACCTACCATTTTTAAATTAAAAATGCAATGCTGAGTCCAAATTTGAGTTCGATTGGAGGCCTGAACTTTCAAATATTTTGAATTCAAGATTCGGTTAAATCGAACCTACCCCAAAATAGTAGATGAGGCCACGGAGGACACCAACTGGGGCTTCATTTTGAGGATATTTGCTATGATCAATGGCGAACAGTTCAGCGGGACTGAGATCGTTAAGGCCATCAGAAAGAGTGTGGTGAGCGGAAGGCTTAAGTCTTGATTTATTGGATCGCCAACTTGTTGAGTTATGGTTGCATTTTTCAATACCTCTCGAGGCATAGGAAGGTGAGTACTTTGGAGTATATGAACAGAAAAACACGAGTTTATCTGGTTGGACCACTCAGTTTACTGGATACAAATCCAAAGGTTCGAAGAGATCCTGAAACTGGGTCGTGCCGATGTAAAGATCAATCAGGTTTGTGAAGTTGCCTATTTCAGGTGAAATTGCACTAGACAATCAGTTGTTTCAATGGTCTAGGGGTATTAAAGGATGAAGATTGTTAAATAGACTCAAAGGGACTGAACTCGAAGAAAAGTTGGGGACGGATCCTATATAAATAGATAGCTAAGATTTATAAAATAGGATAAGGATACGAAAAAATGGACAGAGAATCACATAAATGGATGACTGAAATTCATAGAATAGGATAAGGACCCGAAAAAATGGATAGAGGATCCTGGCAGAGAAAAGTTACTCCCCATATCTAAATACTGTAACCGAGTTAGCTTCCAAAGTTTACTCAGTATACACCTAGACAGCCTATTGCCAGAGAGGTCTAGAGTGTTGAGCTAGATTAACTTTCTAAGTTTAAGTGGAATATTTTGGGTGAAAGAATTAAATATTTAAATTAATAATAGGTGAAAAATTAATATTAAAGATTAATTATACTAATAAAAAATATTTTTAAGTTTTAATTTTTAAAATTTAATAGCAGTTCCTACTAATCCACATGCCATACACATGGTATTAGAATTTACTATTAAATTTAAAAAAATAAAAAAGTGTCATCAATATTACATGACACTAAACTAACAAAAGTTTAACACCCATAAATTTTACTTAATATCTATTTTGAACGTTTCAAAAATATTAAAGTTTGCCCTTGGATTATGACACAAGTGTCAAGATTTCATAATACACTTTTGGGTTCATACTTACGTTCTTTCTTAGGCCAGTGGTTCAGTTCCTCGTCAAAACTAGGGTAAGCTAGAACAAAAAGCTAAGTGGGAATCGTACAAAAAGCCAATTGCAATTACAACAAGCTACCTTATAATCCGAAACTAAGACATGCTGCAACAATGCTTGCTAAAGGCACAGAGATATTATCATCCAATACCTTTGTGGTTGGAAGCGACTCCACAAGTGTAGCCACCAACGAGACCATAGCAACCCTTGGCGTTGTATTTGCCCAGTCCAACTGAAAATATCCCAGTCTTGAGTAGTAGTACAGCATCCTATGAATTTTTTACAGAAAATTTCAGGTCAACTGCGAAACTTCTGTACAAATAACACATGTAGCTTTCTTTCATGTTCATGATTTACTTATAATATTGGGGACCCTCAAACGCACCCGATAGAAATCAGGAAACCGAAAACAAACATGGATATGCTACCAGCCCAACTCTTCTGCTGATTATAGGGAAGCTTCATTGACCCATACCTTCTTCCCATAATATCAGCCACACCTGAATGTCAGTAGACCGAAATTAGTAACAGGGAGGTTAAGAAAAGCAACAGGAACTAAAACCAAGCAACTGTTAAAGTTTTTACCGTCCCCACCACACATCATCGCCAAGGAGATGACCCCAACTGGGGACTCCCGCCAAAAGACCAGTGTGCATAAGATTAAAATGAGGACATAGTACAAAGGCCCTCTCAGCAACTCCCTGCAATACCCAAATTCCCACTTAACTCCATCGTTGGATTGAAGCAGAAGTATAGTTAACATCTATTGATCACGTACGCAGGTTTTCCTTCCCGAGTGACGGACTTTATGAGGCCTTCATCGGTAGCCAAAGAGAGGCCGTGGATGAGAAGCCTGAAGCAATTGGTAAGAGGCACCAAAGAAGCAAAGTATCGAGCTTCTGTTGAGGTACTGTGCTATTATAAAAATAAACAATGAATCTCAGATAGAAAACATTAAAGTCGCTTTCTTTTTGTTTCAAGAGAGATTAAAGAGAACCTGAAAATGGGCCAAGCAATCGCAAAAAGCAATCCGGACAATATATGGACCAGTTTTCTACTCAAATTCTGTCCAAGATAGTTAAAATTGAAAGATAAAAATAAACAGACAAACAAGAAAAGTGAGACCGAAGCTTTCACTGGTTGATTAATAATGAGTGTATTTTCACAGCGTAGGGACCACATACAAGCATTTAAGTTACCTGTTGAATAACTTTCCGTTCAGCGAGGGCATCGAAAGTGAGGACGAGAACGTAAGAGCCGGCGAGTACAGCCGCAGTAGCTCCGGCGTCCTGTAGGACGGCTCCAGCTCCAACGGAGAAGGCGGATGAGGAGGAGGCCACGGCGGCCGCATATGGCGCCCGATGGATAATGTGAACACGAAAGATGGGAAGTGTTAGCGAAGATTGAGAGAAAGAAAGCTTAGCAGAAGAGTGTAGGGTGGGACTGGGGCGTAGGATAGAAAGAGTGGATGAGGAGATCAAGATGCTCATGGCATATGGTCAAAACTTGACTAAAAAGCATTTGAGAGAGAGAGAGAGAGAGAGTTTATCTGGAGACTCGGGAGGAGCGTATCCTTGAAATCGTAGTTATTGTTTCGCAAAAGTTAAAGTGTTTGAAAGGATTCTAATTCTATTCTAATTTTTTTAATGTGTTTTAAACATAAATTTTTATATTTTAAATATTATTTTTAGCACATTTTAAATTATCTCAAGTAAAATCACTTATATATATTATTAATAATTCAATTTATTAAAAATTAATGATAAAAATAATATTTATTTTTAACAATAATAATTTAGAAAATTTAAATATAGTTTTGATAAATTTTGTTAAATATAGTTTATTAGTAAGATTAAATAAATTTAGTATTTTTTAGGATAAAAATTGTAATTCATTTTTAGCAATAAAATAAAATTTTTAATTAAAATATAAAGATAAATTTTAAATTTTAAAAAATATATTTTATTAATTAGATTATATGATAGAATTGAAAAGAAAACAATTTCATCAAAAATTAAAAAATGTCAGAGGGGCACGACTCACAAGGACAAAGTATTGCCCACAACCTTTAATAAACTGACAGATATCCAGAGTTTGTTAAAAAGGACTGGGCCCACATACTTAGATGAACTGGCATATAGTCGGTTTTTTCCAAAAAACTGACCGGTTGAAACCGGCCGATTTTTATCATTAAGTATATGAAAATAACTCGAACCCAAATGGAAGTGATTGGTATTTTTTTTGGGTTAAATAGACCGATAAATTTCAGTTTTTGGTTTCGCATCCTTCATTATCTTCAACCGCAATTTGTTGATGTCTTGTATAGGACACTTCCGGCTTTAAGTCCATTAGTTATGATGCAACAACTGCCAGTTATTTGTCAATTCCAAAACTACGGAATCAATTCAATTCAGTTGTACTATCTTGGTTTCCATCGTAGAAAAGTAACTGGATGGATATTCTGCTGGAAATGAGAGGGATACATATGCAACTTGGTAAGGGTAAAGTAGCAAAGAGGTAAACAATGGGGAACAGATGGATATTCTGCTGGAAATGAGAGGGATACATATGCAACTTGGTAAGGATAATGTAGCAAAGAGGTAAACAATGGGGAACAGATGGATATTCTGCTGGAAATGAAAAGTGATACATATGCAAGAACAAAACTTGGTAAAGTGTAAAGTAGCAAAGGGGTAAAAAATGGGGAACATAGTTTTAGTACAAATCATGCGGTTGCTTTCTTACGAGCAAATCTTTGCAAGGAAGTAGGAAGCTCATTTACTTGGCTGATTTTCTGTTTCTTTTTTGTTGGATTGTCCTCCATTTGCTGGTCAAAGAAAGGCCTCTTGGCTTTCTCAATAACCTCCTTTCTCTTCTTTACTCGCTTACTAGGCTTATTTCTCCCCTTTGTCTTCTTCTTGAATTCAACGTTCTTTGCTGCCTCAATAGCACCTTCAATCTTGGCTTCTACCTCCTGTTTTGTTGGTTTCTCTCTACTCTTTGGAGGCCTCACAGTACCAATCCTTGAAGGGTCCAGCATAATTGTCTCGGGTGGGAGCTTGTCAAGAAGAGAACGGATTTCTTTTTCTTGCCGTTGTTTTGGTGTTTCAAATGGGTTTGCCAACCATGTATCAAAGTTGGGTTCACCTGAACCTGGTATGAGAATTGAAGACCATCCCATTGAGTGCCCTATGCCCAGTACGTCTTCATATGGTCGAAATAACACCTTTCCTATTTGATACCCTTTTACCATAGAATGATTAATATATCTGCTATAAGTCTGCGATCCTGAAAAATCTCCTAGAATCTGAACGAATGATCCACTTGCAGCAGCCAGCAAGCCTTTCTGACTGAAGTCTAAGGTCTTTGCATGGCCTGAGATAGTTTGGATAACCTCGAATTTCCTCACGTCCCATATCTTAATTTTCCTTTCCTTGCCAGAAGTGGCCATGAGATGTCCATTAGGATGGAAGGCCATTGCTGTGATAGGCCCTGGATGGCATAACATCTTGACCAGAGGAGCTGCAGTTGTGGGCTTCCACATGCTCACAGTACCGCCTGAATGACCTAAAGCAATAACTCCATTAAAGGGATTGACCTGCATCACATCTGTTCGACCAAAACCTGTTCTAAAATTAGCTACCATCTGACCAGTCGTAATATCTTGATAATGAAGCTGCCCATATTTATTTATTGATGCCAGGAGAAAATGATTTCTAAGAAACTGAAGCCTTGACACTGCACCATGTTCCTATAGCACGTGCGTACAATCTTTTAGTACAATTCACAGTATTCCACAATAACAGACAGTACTTCTTACAATAATAGGAGGGACCCAAATAACATTTAAGTACTGTAACATTTTAAATTTTATTGATAGGATCATCATTTAACTAGCGACTCAATAAATTAATAAAGGAAACAAAAGAAGCAAGGAGCCCTCCAGAGCTGCAAGACCAGCTACGGTTTAATGTTTTCACCTTTTTAGCTTTTTCTTTTTCCCCTTCAAGAAGATGAATGAAAGTTTAACTAATTGCATTCTTAGAAGTCCAAATGCATCTTCTAAATGGGAACAAATTATCCCCCAAGTATAACATATGGCTTGCTTATTAACTATTTATCATGAAGGTAATTAGTTGTCTCATAAACAAATCAAAAGGATAGAAATCAAAAGGATAGAAAAGACCAAAGAAAGGATATAAACTCCCTCTACAATTTACATGCCAAGCCAACAAAAAGCTTTTCCAACTAGAATCTGTATAAAGTTAAATAAGTTGTACAGAATGTTCCTCAAAAATTAAAGCCAAGATATATGAGATACCAAGAAAAAGCTACTAATCTATAAACAGCCAAGTGATTAAAAGTGAAGCAGACACAAGTAATCATTAATCAAAAACTTTTTAAAAAAATTTGGCATGTTCAAAAAGTGAGGAGCTTACTACAGCTTTTAGATCCATCACAACTCATCAAGGACAGGACAGGATACTGACCTTTAAACAATGAAGTTCAACACCGTCCCTGTTATAAATATACGTGTACCTGTTACCATTTGAAAACGTTAGCCACACCATTCAAATAGAACTGCAAGACAATCAAAACAGTCATTTTTGGGCGACTTGTGTTTGACAAGGCATTGCAACAAAATACTACTAAAACCCATAACTTTGAAAATCTCAGGTATCTAATGTTAAACCTCACATCCTAATAAAGCAACAATAAGTAAAATATTGCGTAACAAAAAAATGGCTGCCACTTGCAATTTAGTTTCAGTAACACCATGGAGTATAGATCAAGAGCCCTCATTCCTCATTAAGAGTACAAAATTCAGGAACTCAAAAACTCTAGGAGATCATACAGTGCAACAGTGGTATATACCTCTATTTTTGTACAGAGTTTTCCTTTATAACAAGGCAAGTCTAACTTATCATAGCAAACAACACTCTTTTATTAGTTTCTTCCTATTAAAATAAAACAACATACTTTTTCTGAGCTGCAGCAAAAAATAGCTCATTGTGCAAGAACGCAATGTCCCTTGTTGTTTCTCTAACCTGAAAGAACAAAACCTAATCAGTAAACATTTGTCTAGCCTTCTAGAGAAGAAAGCCGGACTTCCATGTCTTGATAAGAAAACCAAGTATCAACATGTCAAAAGGAGATCAATCAGTTTTAAAATATTCAACCTAGAAAGAAGACAATGAACAAAGGATAACAGTAAATATTTATAAATATATTTGCAACCACTTCATTTTCTGGAACAGGATAAGCTAATACTTAATATACATAGCATTATGTATTAATCTACAATAGATCCAAAATACCACATATACTCACTTAGGGGCATATTGTATTCACATTATGATGAAATGTCCATTGAACACTCAAACGAGTAATATAACACATAAAAGCAAATGCCAATCATGTACAGCTAGAAAGATATATGATGAAACCGTAGCAGAGTTATGAAACTTGTAATCTACAACAGTTCAACAAAACAGAAGAACAAGCCAGTAAAATTTATCATTGCACTCTAATCTATAGGCCAATAGATCAAGAAGAAAGGAAAAATAAGCTGAAGATGGGAAATAAGACCTATTAACCATCTGAGAAAATAATGTATCTAAGAAAAGTTTTATTCACTCTTTGGCCGTGCCTCACCAAAAAGCAGCTCAGCTTTCAAGAGCAAAGCATACCTGTATTTCTCTGATTAGTTTCATATCTTTCATGTCTACAACTGCCAAGTGGCCCTTCCGTCCAGCAACAGCCACATATCGACCACTTGGGGTGAAATCCAAAGTATATGGACCAAGGTCTGCACATCTCATTCAGAAAGATACATTCCATACAGTTAGGTAATTGTACTGATTTTAAATCTTTAGGACAGGAATAAAACAGAAAATTAACCCAGATACTACAGCATGAAGAGGAAAGATCGAAGGGAATAATACTTATTCTCCCTGAGTTTTAAAAATACTACAAGAGGAAGTAAACAATCCAGTGGAAACAAATTCAGCAACAGACACCTACCAGGTAACACTATATCGTACTGTTTCCTTGAACTGGAGATATCAACTTCACGTCCAATTGCTTCCTGTTTGATTCTCCATGTCTTCTCTAAGCCTTCAGTCTCTAAATACCCTCCCTCACTGGGCATAAGCCACTGTATTACACACGCAAACCAGTCAACCTCGCACATAAAAACCCAATAACACCATCCAAATTCCCTAATATTTTACACTGCAATCTCTCAAACCATACCGTAACATACTCATCATATTCCTCATCATCAACATAACAGACACAGTCTAAAGTTTCAGATTTTGTAATTCTAGAGAACTGATAAGGGAAATAAGAAACTAAAAATTGGTGACCAAGAACTCACTTTCTCAGTCTTGGCAGCAGCTTTAGCTGATATACCATGTAGCTCTTCTCTAACAGAAAGTTGACCCCTAAGCTTTTTGTCCTTCAACACCTGCATGCAAACGGGGAGAGACATTACAATGCAGCAAAACTCTAAAACAGTTTCGAAACTAAACATCCCAAGCAGAAATATTCAGACCTCCAAATTGGCACCTTCTCCTCTAAGATACTTCTTGACTTTAGCATCCAACTCATCAGCCAATTCCTGCAAATAAAAAGCATCTAGAATCAACATGTTAAGTTAACTATATACATAATATGGTAAGGTACTGGAATTAATTGACACCTGTTCAATAGGAGGCAAAATCTTCTCAGAATCACCATTCTCTTGCTCGACACCCATCTTTAAACTGGAGAAAACACTACCAAATAATCATTTTCAAACCAACAAAAGAAGAGATTTGAAAGGAAAGAAAGCCATTGGAGGCGGTGAACTGATAGTTAACTGTTCCAAATTAGGGTTTAGGCCACCTACACTTATAACTATGCTTATGTGCGATATAAGAAATCCGAAAGTAAAGAGAAACAGGGCGCACAAGCGAGGAGAAACAGGCGGCCACCGGTGAGGGTGTGATAGGAATAAGCTTACCAAGGGCTAGTATGAGAGGTTTTGTGAGGGTTTCCCCTTATTACAATAATTCCGAGGAACGTTGGTAGGCTAAGAAGCGATCTGCAAGGTGCAAACTAGCGTTAATTATTATTCAATGTTTTAAAAACTGGAATTAGTTTAAAGATGAACCGTATAATCAATAAAAAGTTTATTGAAATAAAAATATACTAATAATGCTAATCAATATATAATAAATAATAATAAATCCAATAATTTAAACTAAATCTAACATAAAAATAAAATAATATTTTGTATTATCATTTATTTAAATATTAGTAAAAGTTGAACCATTTTTTAAGAAACTTAATGGAAACGACTATATCTTTATTCTAACTTCTTTTTTAATGTTCTTTAATTATACTTTATTATAGTTTAAATATTATTTTTAACACATTTGTGAATTATCTTAAGCAAAATTACTTATATATAATAGTTAATAATTCAATTTATTAAACAAAATTATGATAAAATAATAATTAGTTTTTAACAAAAAATTTAAAATTTTCAATTAAAGTATGAAGAGAACCTAAATTTTTACAAATATAATTTATTAATGAGATTAAACAAATTTAATATTTTTAAGGATAAAAATAGTTATTCATTTTTAACAATAGTAATTTAAAAATTGTAATTGAAATATAAAGAAATAAACAAAAATATATAATTTGAAATATATAATTTATTAGTTAGATTGTGTGAGAGAATTGAAAAAAAAAGTAATAATTTTATTGAAAAGTAAAAAAATATATGAAAAACTTTTAAAGCTAATCAATTCTAGTCTCGGGAAAGAAGAAGCTTGTGAATTGGCTAATTAATAGATGAGCAAAATTTCGAGAAAAACT
Organism: Erythroxylum areolatum; assembly: GCA_024520975.1. Lineage (NCBI taxonomy): Eukaryota > Viridiplantae > Streptophyta > Magnoliopsida > Malpighiales > Erythroxylaceae > Erythroxylum > Erythroxylum areolatum. Next base: position 35,141,728 of record JANIJH010000225.1, on the reverse strand, counting down.
AATAACATTTATTTTCTCTTTTTTTGTGTTATTCAATTTTTCAAAATTTTAGTTCTTCACTTTTTTTTCAGAAAATAAGTAGCATTTTCATTCACAAAAAGTAAAAATTACAAAAGGAAGTGATAATCATCTCCAACAATTAGAGTATTTACAATTTGGCTAATTACAAAACTCATTGACATATATTTGGTTCTTCACTTTTTAAAAAAAATTGGCTGATTTTTTCAAAAAACACATGTCGGTTTATTTTTTTAATTAGTTGGTTTTCTTCAAAAGAGTTGTAAACATAAATTGGACCAAAAATCAGGTAGGTTCGTTTTTACTTCAGTTAAACGACTAGTTTAGTTTGATTTTTACCGTTCTTTTTTTGTTTTTGTCTTGTTTTTATTTATTTCAACTTTTCAACTTTCCTTTTTGAATAACAGAAACTTCATCCAAAAATTTACTAGTTTTTATTATTAAAATATTGTTTATAGTAAATATTAAAAATAAATATCAATGTATTATGTAAATAACAATGTTATTATAATCTGTTATATAATTAGTCTACTACAACCTAAAAACTTATTAATTCAAATTTGATTCATAAGTTAATGCTCATAAAACTTTTGAAGTTTGGAGCATGACATGTAAATAATAGGCCAATTTTTATACATAAACGAAAAACTAACATGCAAATGGAAAAACTAAGATAAAAGTAAATATCAAATAATCTAAAGGTCAACCAAGCAAGGGAATATATCATTCCTGTAACATAGTTTAGTGAATATAAGTATTATTCTCACAAAGATTAAAATTATTAATAATAATATTCTTTTTATTAACTAATCTAATAAAATGAATGATTGACTTTAAAGAAGTGAATAACTAAACAAAAATTACTGAGCTAAAATAACAAACTAAGAATGAAGTAATCAATTAATAAACAATACTGAGAGAATTCCTCCTAAAACCTTTCTATGCTTAAGTTTATCTAGATTCAATTACCAACTCTAGTTTCTTATATTGATAAAAATTTCAAAGTTATAACTATATTTTTTATCAAGAAATATAAATTATTCCCTTAAGTTGATTTACTGAAATCTCTTTCTAATCAGATCTTTTAAGAACACAATAACTTGTTCTATAAATTTCATTATTAAATTTGACTATAACATGGTCATGTCTCTAGAATTCCATGCAACTCATATTATTCATGTCACAGTCAATTCATATCTATGATTTCTTAATCCTTATATATGAAATATGAAATTAAATCAAAATGCTATTAAATTTCAATTCAAATATAAGAAGTAATCATGAATAATTTACAAGATAACTTAGATTTAGTTGAATTCTTGAATTACACCTCGATGGAAATCCCTTTTTAGTACTCCAAAGTTGCTCATTTCTTGTCTGAAGATGCTTTAATTCGATTCTCTAATGATTGATATGTGTCTCTTTCTCATCATAATAGTTCCCTTTGTGTTAAATTAGAAAACCTTAGAATTTCTGTAACATCATGACCAATACGGCTTAAACACAAACTCATGTTGCCCCTATAAAAAACTCTCAATTTGTAAAATTCACCACCAAGATGGGTCCCTAACCTAGATTTGTGTTAGAACTGTTCCTTAACAGTAAACATGAATTAAACATGGATCTGTATTATAGACCTATTGTTGGAACCCCTCCCTGATGAGTCACGTGCCCGACGTTCTACGTGACATCTGGACGCGCATCTTACGAGGGAGGAATTCCTCACCACGAAAGAAACTTCAAATCGAACTTAATTTAACGTCATCCGAACAAAACTTGATAA
>JANIJH010000225.1:35108855-35139827 GCA_024520975.1 Erythroxylum areolatum | reverse complement strand
AATCCTACACCAACTTATGCCTTTAATTTCTAAGAATTTCTTAAAATTCTAATTTTAACTAAATCCTTTCAATTTATTTCTATTAACTAAACACTAAAATCCCAAATAATTCTAACTAAGAAGAATTTATCAATCTAAACCTCAAAATAAAGAAAACAAGCTTAAAGCGAATCGGGGCCCAACACCTATTTTTTGGATCTTTCTCTAAAATCATGCTAAAACTTCTCCAACTTGACTCTAAATTGTCTAAATTCCTTCCCTCTCTATTAAGGAGATAAAACAAGGCTTGAGAACAAAAAGTAAGACACATTAAGTACCAAATCCTATAAATACCATCAAAACATAAACAAAAATGCTCTCAAGATTATGCTAAAAATACAATCTAATTAGCACTTATCATAGCCTATTGGAATACTAGTCAATTAGGGTATTGAGCTATTTGACAAGTTATGTAGGTAACCTTAGTAGAATGGATGAAACCACGTTTGCTATGAAAAGAATAGACTATGCTAGATTGTGTGTGGTGATTAATTTGTCTCAAGAGCTACTAATTCAACCACTTTTATGAGATGGACAAAGGGTTACGTAATAGTTGAAGATGTAAGTAGTTGATTCCTAGCCATAGAAGCCAACATTGAGTCACCAAGGAAATAAATAAAACTTGATAAACAAGCACTTCTAGTAAGGGGATTATTACAAACTAGTGGGATTGAAGACTCCTAAAGGAGATGGTGTTTTAATCTTAAAGATAAATACCTTCTCCAAATCTCTAAAGGAATTGCAGAAAATTTTATTTTGGAAAGTGAAAATTTATATTATCTCAAAACAATCTTAAAACTATAACAGTACAATAAGAATTATCCAAATTAACCCAGTATAGAAACCAAATACAATTGAAAAGGAGAAATTGTTATCATTTAAGGATGAGCTTCAGGGTCTTTCAAATTCCATCCTCATGTCTAACTTAGTCATTTTGCAACCAGCAATTAGTAGCTTCATAATGCTTGCTATTCCAGTAGTTGTTTTTCATAATAATGGACCATTTTATGTTTCACAATGTTGCATTTGATGTCATTTTTGAAGCTAAGGCTAAACTCTATTTGATTTTTATGCCTTTGAAATTTAAAGTCAACAACTCTCTTATCCAAGCTAAATTTTGCCTTATAAATGCCTTGCTTTCCTATTAACCTCTCTAAATATTCTTTGATTTTTTCTCCCAAATGGTATATGTAAGCAATTGAATACCATTATAAACATTTTCAATCTTTTTTGACACAATTTTAAGTTTTTTTTATCCATTCCACTATCTCATCATAAAAAGATTTATCAAAATGCATACTGGACAGTTGTTGGAGGAGCTGCCAAGGTATTGAGTAAAACTAGCATTTAAAGAATATATCCTATAATCTCCTCTTCTGATTTTCATGGGACACATAATTTCCACGAGATGTGAAATTTTGATATATCCTTAGTTCTTAATTTTTCAAGATAAGTAATTAAAGAATAAATGAAGTTTTAAGGCAATTTTCTTTTTATCAAGCAAGCTTAAACCAAGTCACCTTTAGCTTGAGAAGGATAAAAACTTCCAAACATGTTTGATTGTTGAAGGAATTGAAGTTGTGCTTAAACTAAATATAATAGTCATCTATCTCTTAACAAGGGGCTAGTGTTGGTAAGTTATCCTTAATTTTAAAGAATCTTCTAGAGTTATACAGAGGTCAAGACCAACTATCACTATTAATCACCACTTCTACTTTTGATGAATCAGAGAAGGAGGTTCTTATGGAATTATAGGATGAGAGTAAGTAAATAGCCTCAATTAATTTTAGTAATCGAACCAAAACCATACCTTTTTACCATTCCCCCACTATACACCTAAACTCCTTCCTAAGATGTCCCTTAATCCCATCATTTTATTAAAAGTTTAGGAAGCATTGAGCTTTGGTTGAACATTCCATACACCAGCATCGTTTAGATAGTATGCATAGATCCACCTCGCTTATATTGGTTCTTTTTCATCCAAAAGTCCCCAAATTATTTTAACCAATGTGACCTTATTCATAGATCTCAATGATCTTATTTGAAATCCTTATTGGTTTTTTAGACTATATATGATATTCCATTTAATTATAGCTTTAATTAAGTTGAATTCCTTATCTATACATAGGAAGTTTCTTATCAACCTTTCCAATGTTTTGATGATTTAACATGTATATGTAGGCATAAGGGCTAATAAACTTGCTTATGGTTAAGTACAACATTTATGAGTTATTATATACTAGTGAATGAGAGGACACAATTATAGTAAGTGCCTAATTTCTTTTGTAAGTATTCTATTAAGGAAATACAATCCTTACAAGATAGTGTTTTTTGGTGAGAGGGATTCCCAAATACATGAATATGATTTCTCTTTGATTGAATCCAAATATACCACTGATGAAAACTGCTACTTATTAGAGATATAGTAATTGATATTGTTAGGATCTATACTAAAGCTAAATAAGAATCAAAATTCCTTTAGAGTTTCTTTAATAGTTGAGGACGATTCTTGGTTAGCTGCATAAGGTAGTTGTAAATCATTTGTAAAAGGCAAGCTTGTAATATGTAGATTTTTGCATATCTGGTAAAACCTAAAGCTAGTTTCTTAAGATCTTTTAACTTTAATTTACCTTAACAGGATCTCTACACATAAGGTGAAAAGGTAGAGAGATAAAGGGTCCTCTTGCCTAAGCCCTTTGTGAATCTAGTATAATATGCATTTGAAAACATATCTTAGTAAGCAAAAGTTAGTATCATAAGTTAATCAAGGAGCCCTTAGTGTTAAAGCTAGTTTTATTAAACAAATATTTATGGATTGTTAATCCATTTAAGAGCAATGAGAATAGCCTAAATTTCCCTATCACCTTTGAGGGTGTGAATTCACTACAAATGATAAATCAAGACTTAGGAGGTCTAGTGAATGCAGCTAAGAGAAGACCAGGTAGAAAAGTTAGACCCATGATCTCTAATCTTCGAGCATCCCTATGATTTCATTTCTTGTATGGAATGTAAGAGGGTTTAATAGCCCCAAAAAGCAATAAGCTATATATGACTATATTATTTTAATAAAACCTATACTAATAGGTCTTTTGGAAACTAAGCTAAAGGATGATTAATGTAAGAAGCTACAGATCGTGGTTTTTCGATGTGTGTAAGTTTTAATTAATTAACCTCGATAATCCACAATTGCACAGGTCATTCGCATAGTACCTAAGGTGTCGATCCCACGAGAAGGGATAATCTAATCCTAAAATCTAAGGCCAAAATAAATCACAGAAATTCATATATAACGAAACCAAAACAAGAATGTAATTCAATCAAGCAAATCAATTCAAGAATCAATTACAAAAATATTAACAATTTAGCAATTACAACGCACACTTAAGAATTAACCTAAAGAACTATCAATTGAGAGAAAGGAAATTTTACCCATCTTTAACGCTAACCTAATCGATTATAAAATAATAAATTATTAGTTCTAGACGATCTTAGGGTTAATTACTCTCTCTCAGGTTATAACCATTAACCCTAACCCTAATTAGATAATGGAAGTTGCAATTTCTCAATTAACAACCTATCTAAAACCCTAATTAGATCTAAAGTTGTCTAATTAACTATCGAAAATGATTGCAAGATCTCTCTTTGCACAATTTACTGATTTGATTTAATTCTCATTCTATTAAATCTCCTAACTCTCTCAGTCTATCACCAAATTATGCAATTGCAAAAATTAAATCACAATAAATCCAGTAAAGCGTAAACAATCAAATTTCATTAAATCAAAGATAAAACCCCAAAGGTGAGTTTAGAAGCAACGTCAACATCCAAAATCCTATCATCAACTATTATTCTAATTCTATACAATAATAAAATTAAAAATAACAAGAAATACGAAATTGATGGATGACGGGAGGCAACAATGTCAAGAAACTCCTGATCTAGAAAGTACGTCGAATCGGCTTCTTCTCCTCTTCTCTCTGCCTTCTTCTCTTTCTCTATATCTCGATGATTCTCTCTAGGGTTTCTCTGAAAGTGACCGATGCAAAAGATCTCTCCTCCTCTTTGTCTTATTCTTTAAATACCTTTTTGTGTTCTCAATAGCCTTAGGGTTTTTTAGGTCCAAAAGGTTTGAAAAATCCCTCAAAACTTGACGTTTTTTTAGTGTCTATGCATCTGCTCGACGCAGGCCATGATCGTGAGCCACATCCGAGCCTTTTGTCATGATTGTGACAAGCAGGCCTCGATCATAGGCCATGTCCTAGGTTTTTGTCACGATCGCAGCATATGGGCCGTAATTGTGGGCTGACTCCAGTGCATCTGTCACGATCGTGGTCTGTTGTGCCATAATCGTGGGCCATTGTCTCGGTTTAAATGTCTCCAAAACTTGTCCATTCTTCGATGTTGACCCTGAAATACTAACAAACATATCAGGGTATCTCAAAAATATAATAATTAAGTTCAAAGACTTGTACTAACCCATAAAACAAAAACATAACTAATTAACAAATTAACATAATTCTAATCTAAACACATACTAAACGATTGAATTAACCATTAAATACATATCAAACTAAGACCTAAAATACAATGCAATTCACATTTATCAACATCCCCACACTTAAACGTTTGCTTGTACTCAATTAAATAAAACAACAAACACACAACACACAATGCAATAATGAGACAATGACTTTAACTTTATGAAATAAATTTAATTTAAAACATAAACATTCAAGTTATATCAAATCATTAACATGCAAAATTTGCATCTAGGGACTTTGAACTAAATATACATATTAATCCAGATCCAAGTGTTAATTTATTTACCTTTTTCAATTGAACATACACATTAATAATTCTTTGTAACTACTCCTAAGTACGTTTTCATGAAAAGTCAAGTTATTACAAGTTCGGTAAAGTTTTATTAAAAAACATTTTTTAAAAAATATTTATTTAAACAAGGACCTAGTCTTTTACTCAGAGGCAAACATTAGTGATGAATGTCGATTCGGTTACTCAACTATGTCATTTTTTATTAACTTGCTTGGTTAAAATGTCAATATAGCTTTTTTGTACATTTATGATGCGTGTTGATCCGGTTACTCAGCTTCATTACGTTCTCAACTGACTACTAGCTCTATTCATAACCCAAAGGTCAGCAAAATAGTAACTTATTTAAATTTAACAACACATTTTTTTTACCTTGTTGCTATAGCTACTCGTTTTTACGAAAAAATACTAGCAAAGCTACTTAAATCAAAAGACCTCGAATTATGAATGAATGTGACAATTTAGCGGGCTATAACTTAACACTAAATCCTAATTAAGCTGCATATTTAACCAAAGAACCCAATTCACTAATTTTATGAGCTAATGATTCTTTACATCCTAATAGACTATGTTCAAAATTAAATCAATTTCAATCCATCTAAGCCATTGACACATTGACATAATTCATAAAATGCAATCTAACAACTATCATATAATATGAAAAATTGACATTCAACGTAAAACATATAACCCTCCCCACACTTAAATAACACATTGTCCTCAATGTGAGAAGGGACAAACATAAATTATAATAAAATAAAAATAAAATAAAGACTAAATTTAAAAAGAAAATGGTTAGAACAAAACCTCACGGTGATGGAGGCAGGGTGGTGTTAGAGGTGACATGGGATGCCCTGAGCCTCGAAATAACGATGGATACGGTGTATGTCCTAGCTCTAACATCGTTGTGTTCAGGCCATCTCTTTCTTCTGGAGTTCTCCGTAAGTGTATTTGTAATTACTTTGGTGTTTGTGAAGATTGTATTAAGCACTTTCTTCCATCCTGGTTCTTCTGTTTCTTCTTCCTCCTCAGACTCTTCACTAGTCGAGTCCTCTTCTGCCTGCTGAAACGGCGCTGTACTCTAACTCGCCTGATTAGCCATGATCTTCACATGCATCTTTTGGCTAATATTCCGGAGTTCCATATTATGAGACTTAAGGATTTCAGCACATTATAGATGATGATGATTTAGATAGTCTGGGAGATGGACAGTTAAAACCACTACAATCCACACCATAATACTCAGTAATGGCGAAAACTAAGTACCCTACACCTAAATTGTTGCTCCTCTTGCGCAGAGTCAAATAATAGTGTTCAGCACATGTATGGAGGTGCACATTGGAATGTTGTGATCCATGCACCACAGCATGAAAAGTTTCTTTGTTAAACACTTATTGGTTTCTGATTTATCAAAAACTAGTTGACACATGAATTTGTGTAATTACAAGTGCTCATGGGTCCTTATGATATTGTTGTGGGCATTTTTGGCATCGAATTGCGCTAACTTAGTGAGCTCATTCCAATAGCTAAAAGCATGAAAATGATCGTGCTGATCGATAATGGAAGACTTGGGGAATCCACACATTTCGCACATGATTTCAATGTTCAGTTCATAAGTCCACACAAAGTATTTAGCTACCTTTTAGGGGCAAGTTTAACAAGTTGTCTAGTCGAAGCCTCTAATTTATGGATGTAGGCGTCTTGACTTTATAAGCAAGCCTCAGTCTTAGTAATAAACTTAGTCATAATATCCTTAAGATTCAGTTTCCTTTATTACTACTATTTTCAATTAAATCTAAATGGATACATTTATCTCTACTATCCTTAGTTGCCCTATGAAAAATTTAGATAGATCCTCAATCTTAGATTGTATGTGTTGCTATAGGGGATATTTTGAGGTTGGAACCTAACAAAATCAATTTGTTCTTATTGATTTCCCTAATTGTAAGTTGATTAACATTTATAATTAAGGTGTTCCCCACCATAAATGTCATAATTCATGACTTGCATTAGTTACATTACCACAATATTTTAGTTAATTTTTATTAAGAGTTTCCATGTTTGACTCTAATTTTACCGTTATATCAACATTATAGATGCCACCTGTTTTAAGCTTGGGTGTTAAATTCGCCTATTGATACTTGTTCATTGCTATATTGTTAGTAAGCTTTTACAATTCCTCGTAGGACTTAAAGATGGTGATTTGCATCTATTAGCTGCATCCTCAACTCTTGGTATAATAATGCTAAACTTGATCCCAATTAGTGACGGTCTAGCATAATCCCTAATTGTGGGATTTCCTCCTTAATCCGTGATTATGCTTAGTAGTTGTATTCTAAGTCTTTCTCTCATATTATGAAGTAATGTACATTTGATTTCTATATTAGGCTTAAATGGTAATATGGCACCACTCCTGGTCATACGCTAAAGAACCTAGACCTCTGATATAACCATAACCATAATATTAAGAATATAATTTTCTGAAATAAAACAAATCAATATAGAAAGGTGATTAGACTAACAGAAATAAAACCTTCCAAATGTTTGTCCTTAACAATGGTATTAAAAACTAAAAGTGATAAATATAAATGAAAAACAAAATAATACTAAAAACCCTAAGCAAGTGCACCTAGTAATAACTATCTTTCTATTATATTATATAAATAAATGAATGCTTAAGTGAAAGAAATAATTTTAAAGCATGAAATAACAACTTCGAATCACTAAAACAAAGAAATAGTTAAGAACAAATAATTAGTTGATAACTAAGATTAAAATAAGAATCCCTCGTAATTTTACCATGCTTGAGGTTATCTTAATTTAATGATTAACTCCAGGTTTTTCGATCAATAGGAATTTCAAAGTTACAATTGTACTCTTATTGTCAACATATACAATCCATATTCTTAAGTATTTTGACCAAAATTTCTCTCAAATCAAAACTCCCTAAATTTGATTAATTCATTTTATGAATTTATATAAAGATTTCAATTTAAATCAAGAAGATCATAGATCATATATTTATGATTCCATTCAACCCTTATTATTTATATTGTGAACTTATTATACATTTAACATTTTTGTGTTTGATACTTCAGTTCTATATATGAAACCAATGTTGAATCTTCGATGTTCCTTACTTTAATTTAACACAATAAATAAGCATGAACAATTTTCAATAATTCACAATATTTCACTAGATTAAAGAAATCAAATCAATTTAAAACATAATCATTCTAGGTTTTATCTCATCTAGATCTCTATCCCAATTAGTTCATAGAAAACAAAGGAAATTTATAAGATATAATAAAAACACAAGAATGAAGATTGAGTTCTCATAGCTTGAATCTTAAATGTTCCTAAATGTTTTTTTATGAATCTTCTTAGTTTTCTCTCTAGGATTGTTTTCTTCTCAATGTTACATGCTTTTCTTCATCTTCTAATTGGATTTTTTAGTGTTTCAAAACTAATATAAAAACTCTCTTATCCTAATTGTTGACCCTAAATTGCTCAACCAATATGACCTGAACACATGACCGTATTGTTATCCCCTAATGCTTGAAACCCTTTTTTTTTACATTATAAAACACCACTAACATAAGTCTAAACAAATTAGTGAATATATGCATAATACGGTAGGATGTTAACAACTCATAGAGAAACATAATGACACGTTGTTAAACATATTTTGGACACGAGACTATTTTAGAGTTGTATTAGTTATATAGAAAACTTGTCAAGGATAAAATGTGACTTTTTAGCGTATGTGAAGGGACACAGTACTGTATTGGTACTATGTCCTGAGTCCTCAACCATAAGTCAATAAAAATGGCTTCAAGTTAAGGGACTAAAATAAGAATTGAAATAAAATAAGTCACTTTAAGTACCAAATCCATGAAAAACATCAAATCACAAGCATAATGATCTAAAAAATCATGCCAAAAATACAATTTGTATAACATTTATCAATATAAGTGGCTAAATGCCTAACAAGTTGCAAGTTTGTAGTTGGATGAATAATTAAAGATCTCAATTGATGAGAACGATTTACTAAAATCTTTTCCAAAGTTGCCGTTTATTTATGTATAGTAAAATTAATTTTCTTAAGCACAAACAAATGCTTTAATGTAGGGGAATCTAATAAGTGTCAATCTTGTTATATTTTAGTATGATTTTTAAGAGTATTTTGCTTGTGTTTGGATGCTTATAAAGGATTTGGAACTCAATATTGGCTATATTTTCTTTGCAAGTTTTATTTTAGTTCCTTAACGAAGAAGGAATCAATTCAAAAAAGTTAAAACCGTTCGGAAAGTTTTAGAGTGATTTTGGATGAACACAATTTTAACGTAGTCCCATAAATGATACCATATTTATCCCTATATAGCCTATTGGTGTATTATACCATTTTGACAACTTGACACATGTAGGAACATGACTAAAACATAATCCCCTGGTATTCCACCCTTGTGTATTCTACTTTTTCATTAACTTGCCATATCAAGGAAGATGCCCGAAACTGATTTTGTATTTCATAACACCACCTAAACATAAACCCACATTCATTGCCCTCAAACCCATATTCACTAAGTGAAATCTTGGATGTGTGACAGATAAGGCACTAAGCTAAAATGTTTTGCGATGGAGGTGTTTGGCTCGACCATCACTAATAAGACTGATGAGATTCAATATCAATATGAGCAGGAATAAAGACTTTTCTATTGTAACAAGTTTATTTAATAACACAAATATTTTTAAAAAAAGAATGATATGAGTCACCATACTCAGAGTAAAGAAAGGATCGAGTGTGATAAGATTTTAGGGTTAAATTACTATAAATTTTTATAACATTTATCAACCAAAATTTTTAGCATATTTAAGAAATAAATAAGTACAAAAATATATTATTTATGTTTTAAAAAAGTTAAAAAAATATATAATAGAAGTACTAAAAATGCTTTTTAAGAATTAGACTAAGATATTTATAAATTTATTATTCATTATAAAATATAAATTAATTTTTGGATATATGAAAATTTCGAATTATTAATTTTAGAAAATTCATATACCTTTATTATGTAAAGGAAATATTTTTTAAACATAAAATTAGTTCACATATATTAATAAAATTTTAGATTATAAACAATTAGGGTAATTCTAATGAACTCTTTCCTTTTAATTTTAGGTTCTCTCTTTTGTTTTATTTTCTTTCAACAAATGTTAGAATTATACTTGATGCAAAAGTGCCAACTTAAAAAAATAAATACATGATACTTGAATAATTAGTAAATTCTTAATATTTAGGAACTAAAAATGAAAGAGTTTATGAAAGCCCCATAATTTTTGTATTCTAAATTGTAAACTTTAAATACGATGTGAAGTATTAATTTAAAATACAGAAATGAGAAGGAAAAATTAAAAAATTATTCTTTTGTTAAATAGTATTAATCACGATAATTATGTAGGAAAATTTCATGTACATGTATTCAATAATGTAAACTTACGTCAAGCAAGTTGAAAATTTTCAAATAAAGTTCATATAAATTGTTTAGTATATTATTTTATACTTAAAATTTATTAAAAGATCAAGAAATAATTAAAATTTTCGAATACAATGGCAATTACTCATTTTAATTTTAAATAACTTATAATTTTTTAATTTTGAAGAAATCTTTTCATTTTAGATTTTTAACGTAGAGTTATGATAAATATTACATTCAATGTTACAGTTTCTTAATCTTAAGTTTTTATTTTCTTTATCAACCTTTAAACTTGCAAGAATATTGAATAGGAAAAAGATTTAAAATTATAAACTCTTTGTTTTCTATTCATTTTTCTTTCGCTTTATGTTTAATTTCGTTTGCTATCATGTGTAACTAAACATCTTTAGTTTCTAAGTATGATGAATCTTAGTTTGTGTTACAATATGTTTTAATTATTTTATTTAATGCAATTGTTTTGATTGATATATTGTGATTCAATTATGTGTTTAATATATGTTCTAATAGATACGAAATATTAGTGGATAATTTGATTTCATAGCATAGAGATTAAGAAGTCATGTGTATAAATAAATTTACTATAATTAAAAAGAGTTGATTGTAAATCTAGAGATAAGTTGACATAAATTCTCTAAATTATGGTCAAATTTAATAGTGAAATTCATAAATCGATAAAGCAATCTTAAAAACTTTAATCTGAGTAATTCAGTTAATAAACCTAAGATTGGTTGTTAGTAGTCTCAAATGAGTTATTAGCATACTATAGAAATTTTTACGGTTCAATAATCAATAAAACAATTGCATAATAAAATGTTAATTATTTAATGATTTAAGGAGGATTCATTACCTAGAAACTAATTTTTGATATTAATTGTTTTCTCAGTAATTTCATTTGTTTTTGTGTTCATTTTTGTTTCCTACTTTAATTTTTGTGTTTAAGTTTTTATTTTCTTTATTAAAAATTAAAATCAATCCTTAAGTTAGATAATAGGAGAAAAATAATTATTAATAATCACTCTCTTCGTACTACAAGCTATAACTAAGATGTGCACTTGCAGTTAATTCAACATTGGTCTTTAAGTATAGAAAACCCCAGTCATAAATCATCCTTTATGATCAATTCACTTCATCTATTTCTTGTCTACTTATTTACTCTCTTACAGAGCTTGACAACGGCCAAAGATGGTGAATGGGTGCCTTGTACGGGCTTTAAGTTCTAGAAAAGAAGGAGCCTATATAGGAAGGAAGTTATTACAAGTGATAGTTGGAATGAGAGGGCCAAAGGCTTCTACAACGAGATTGATATTGACTATTATATTAATTAATTATTATTGTAATATTTAATAAAAAATAATGGTTATGAATAGTGATAAATCAATAAAATAATATTTTATTTAATAAATGAGATATAACTCTGATAAATTAATAAAATAATAATTTTCAATTTTAATTATGGTTATCATAATAAACCATGATAATTATGAAATTATCTATTAAAATTTTTTAAATAATATTCAATCATCTTATTTATTAGGATCATTTTATAGATAAAACAAAATTTAGGAAATACTTAATTATTATCATAACAATTTAATCAATATATTACTTACATTTAATTAATATAATAAAATTGTAAATTTTAAACCAAATGAATTATTGTTAAACTTTACAAAATAATAATTTTTAAATGTAATCAATCAATTTGTTTAATACATAATCATCCATGTAGTTTGCTAATTTTCAATCATGTCTAGAAATTATCACATCAATTAGAGTTAAAAAAAACTTAATAACAAAAAGTGAATTTATACATAAAGATCTCCCACGAGATTTTTTAAAGTAAATGGAATTACGGTTAATTTTATCACAATATGTGAGAAATTAATGTTTTAACTCCTTTTTATTGTTAAAGGTATGTACATAATCACACACCGTCATTAATCTTTTTCACTTAATTTATTTTATATAAATTTAATTGGATCTTTTATTTCAAATTAAAATCTTTTGTATGAATATATGAAGTTAAGGTGCAATTAAATTACTTTTGTTAGACAATTTTCTTATGGTGATACTTTTCAAAATTTGTATACACGTGTACATATAACAAATTATAGAGAATAACTCTTACTTTAATATTATATTTGTTGGTTTATATCATATATCAATCTGGTAATATATTTGCTATATTTTTAATTAAATGTAATCTTTATTTTAATTAATTAAATCGCAAGGTAAATCTCATAAGATAATTATAATTTACAAATAAAATTATAATGAGATCATAATTATTACATTTATATACAATTCTTAAATCATTCTTAGTTTTCGCTCTATTAAGGCTTAATATTACCACACCAAAAAAATTAGTATACAATATATTTCTTTCCTATAAAGGAAGCTATTAATCTTATGGACAAAATTATAAAGACACTTAAACAAATATATTAGTGTTTCTAACATGTTCATTAAAATGACCTAATATATCGATTCTATATGAAACATTATTTGTGAATTTGTCAAAATGCTCATTGTGAATAATTGTCTTATTGGTCATTTAACTTGAAGAATCCAAATTACCTTATATAAAGGTTATTCTATTTTAGTAATATTGAAGACCTATCAAAGTTCAAAGTAGTTCAATTGATAATTATTGGAATTAGCATGAGTTATACAAAGAAAGGAGAATGGGCTATATAGAATTCATCACACTAAACTTAATAAGAATATTATATTATTATTGATTACTATTAATTTAAGAAATATCTGGATAAGATGGAACTACGTACACTTTAAAAAATAGTTTCAAATGCCATTAAAATTTAATCTCGAATATTAGAGAACTAATTAATTGGACTTAAATAAAAGTATTTGCCAATTTTGTTTTAAAAACTCTTTCTCACCATCTAAAAAAGTAGGCTTTCTATCAAGATATTCTAGCCTTTCCGGTTTTATAAATGTAAACTATTTAATTAGATAAATAAAGGAATTAAATTAATCCAATCATGAATAGATTTAATATTGTATTTATATTTATTATCAACATATTTGAGAATTTAATAAATCACAAACAAAAAAAAGTAAAGAGAAAATTTTTTATTTAATCAAGCTTGACAAATTTTATAATTAAATATATGATACTTGATAAGGAAGGACCACTATTAATCATTAGATTTTATTAATACTCAATTGGTAGTAACTATAATTAAATATGATTCTAAATAAAATTTAATTAAACTTAAACTTAAAATTATATGCTATAAAAGATTAAGTACTCTTCAAATAGCCATTTATATTACTTATATAACTCTCTTATATATTATTAGAAGTTAAATATTTTAAAGTTATGATAATTTTTACATGATCTTGCAAAATAATAATAATAATAAAGCACCATATCAGATATATAATTAAATTAATTACTTTATAAATGAAGATAATGTTAGTTTTCTTGCAAACCATTAAAAAATTCTTTATTTCAATGAGTATGGATTTCGTACTATACCGACCAGAAAATGATACGAAATGTAAGCATATCAAACAAGTTATAAGTATCGTCCAGTATTGGCAAGTTTTCCTGGTACCAGCTAGTATTAACCAATACAAAAAATATTAGTATATGAGGGGAAATTTTGTAAATATAAAAATTGAAGCATTAAAATTAAAAAAAATCTAATCTAAGCAGGAGGCATCTGCCTACCGCCTCTCATACATGAACAGCCAACTACCGCCTCTCATACACGAACAGCCAAATCCTAACCTCATTTATGTCTCACTATCTCCTGAGTCCCAGCTTTCTCATCTCCTGGCATCATCTACTTTTGCTCCATTGTCCATCCTACTACTTCTCCATTGTTGTTGCTTCTCTGTCGGTGTTAGGCATCTTCTGTTAGATTATTTAATAGCTTATGTGACTTATAGATTTGCGTCCCATAAAAAGCACCCAAGATAATGACTATTGGGTATGAAATAATGAATCTCAAATTGGTCGTAGACCCTTTCCCTCTCTCTTTTAAAATACACCAACATGATGGTTGGTGAAAGAATATGATGGTTGGTGAAAGACTATATAAGTTTTTAGAAAACTTATGAATGGTTAATCTGAACCATTATCTTTACCATTGAAGATACAAAGAAAGGAAAGAAGAATAGAGGGAATAAAGCTTTCCAAAAACAATCATAGATACAGGTAAGTCTACAAACATCGATTCACAAATACATTACAATTGGTATCAGAGCCACGGTATTGTATGATTTGTTTTCTAACGTGCATCATTTCTGTATGATTGTTATTTTCTGTTTGTCTTTGTATGAATACAGTGTTGCACTGCCATGAAAGTTTTGATGAACTTTTGGTATTGATATGTAAAGGGTTCTGTGTTTGCTAATGGATAAAGATGGATTGTTTAAAAGGTCAAGAAACGAAAACTAAAAGGCAATCTTTTATATGAATTTCTGTTATGGTTTAGAATAAAAGTAACACACAATAGAGAGAATAAAAAATATAAAACGTAACGTCAATCCTCTACGAATGCTCTTGGTATGGCTTAGGAAAGTTTTTGTTTTGAAAAGAAACCATCCTCTGTGAATGCTCTTGGTAAGGCTTGCAACGATATGAAGAGAAAGAAGATTTAAGGATTAAAAAAAAAAAGAACGAGAAATGAAACCAATGGCTGAAGAAGATAAGGCACGTGCACATCAAAGGCAAGTGTCGCTGGTGTCAGTGGTGAGGCGTGTGCAACACACACACCTCACATGCCATAATTGGAAGTGATAGGCGTGTGTTGTGCACACACCCACCGCTTATTTTTTAAAATAAAATAATAATAATTTTATAGGTTTGAATATTGATCCTGTTTAAGGTATTTTAATTTTTGGATCATAACTCATAATTTACTTAATTGATAATTTAAATTAATTAATGAAGGAATCAATCAATTAATTTATATTACTTAATTGATAATTTAAATTAACTAATGAAGGAATCCATTAATTAATTTAGATTTATATGCATAAAAGTTGCGCCTATGTTTGCTATGCATAATATAATTTTTTTGTGTCATATTATGTTTTACTTGATCGTTTGACCATTTATATTATGCAATGCTTGGAATTAAATTTTCCTATTATATGTTGAGTGTAATACATGACATTATAGCAGTTTAGAATAGTTTGTTAGTCACCAAAGTGACCAACCTAATTAAATTAAATTTCGTCACGTATGATAATTGTCCAATTAAATATTTATTACATGGAAAGCTTGTTAGTCACCAAAGTGGCCTAGCTTGAAAAATTAATCATTTAGTTATGATTGTTTCAATTATTTATTATGATATGATGCTAAAAGAACATAAAGGTTGAACTGAACAATTAAGATTATTAATTACAATGCTAGGAGGTCACTCAAAGGTGGACCATTGCTTATAATTAATGACATTAAAGGGACTTTATCAACATATTTGGTTAATATGATTGCATATCCAAAGATAACATGCAAGTTAACTAGAATATGATTGATTGTCTATTATAGTGAACTATATTTGCATCATAATAGGTTAAAATTATGTATTTAAATTTCACCTAAAGAAGAATTTAAATGCATAATTAAAGTGTATTAGTTAGTTTGAATCTATTTAGGTCTATTCAAAGCAGTAATGCGTGGGCTATATGTTATATGTGTAGCATCTACTAATTTGTTCGTCTTAGGAAATGGTTTGATCAAGTTCAATGGTCTGAACTATGAAGATTGGTCTGAACAAATCCAGTTCCAACATGGTGTAATAGACTTGAATTTGGCCATAGTTTCAGACGCAAGGTCAACAGCCATAACTGAGACTAGTTCTGAAGTTGACAAGTCTTATTATGAGGCTTGAGAATGGTCTAATAGGCTAAGTTTGAATTTGATGCGAATGAAAATCACAAAAAAAATGTGAGGCCATCAATGCCTAAGACGGATAATACAAAGGAGTTCATGTTAAGGCTTAAGGAATACTCCCAATCTGATATAGCTGACAAGTCCATAGTAGGGACTTTAATGAGTGAGCTAACGACCAAGAAGTTTGATTGGTCACAACCCATTTATGATCATGTAACTCATATGTCAAACTTAGCTACAAAGTTGAAATCTACGGGTATGGATGTGAGTGAGTCCTTTCTGGTATAGTTTATTATCATCTCATTTCCTCTAGAATTTGGCCAGTTCCAAGTGAATTATAACACTATTAAAGAAAAATGGAACTTTCAAGAAATTAAAGCCATGTTAGTTCAAGAGAAAGGGAGATAAAAAGAAAATTAAGGAGCACTCCATTCATCTTACATTTCATCCAGGAGCTAATAGTAGCAAGAATAAACCAGGAAAGAAAGGTAAAAATAAGGACAAAGCTCTCAGCAAAGTTAATGAGGGCCGACTCAATAAAGATAAGAGATGTCACTTCTGTAAGAAGCCTGGTCACTTCAAGAAAAATTGTCCTAAAAGAAAGGCTTGATTCGAAAAGAAAGGTACATACTATGTTGTTTTGAATCAAATCTTATTGAAGTGCCTAATAATACCTGGCGGTTAGATTCTAGTGTCATGCGTCACATGTTAAACAGGGATTCCTTTCAATCCAAATCATAAATGGAACTGGAAAGTTCTTATATATGGGGAACATAATGAAGGCACGGATAGAGGGCATTGGGACGTATAGATTGATCTTAGACACTGGATGTTACCTAGATCTAGAAAAGTGTCTTTATGTTCCTGAATGTGTTAGGAATTTTGTTTCTGTTGCAAAATTGGATGATATAGGATTTCAATTTAAGTTTAGAAACGGCGTTTTTTCTTTATATAAATACAAATACTATTATGGTTTTGGTACTTTAATTGATTATTTATATCGTTTCAATCTTGATGTTGATTTTGTTGAATCTCTGTTTCATGTTGACCATATTATATGAAATAAACGTAGTACCCATAATGAATGCTTTGCTTTTTTATGGCCTAAAAGATTAGGCCATATATCCAAGGAAAGGGTATAGAGGTTAGTGGAAAATGAAATCTTACCTCCATTAGATTTTGTTGATAGGGATATACGTGTGGATTGTATTAAAGGCAAGCAAACCAAATATATATCAAAGCGCCCACAACAAGAAGTAGCGAATTACTTGAATTAATACACACTGACATCTGTGGTCCTTTTGACATTCTTTTTTGGAGTGGCAAAAAATATTTCATTACCTTTATTGATGACTTCTCACGATATGGTTATATTTATTTGCTACATGAAAAGTCTCAACATGTGGACATTCTAGAGGTGTTCGTTAATGAGATAAAAAGGCAGTTAGATAGAAAAGCAAAGATATTAAGGTCTGATAGGGGTGTGAATACTATGAAAATTTTAATGAAAGTGGACAATGTCCAGGTCCATTTACAAAGTTTCTTACAAGTCGAGGCATATGTTCACAATACATATTGCCTGGTACACAACAACAAAATGGTGTAGCTAAAAGGCAGAATTGTACTCTTATGGATATGGTTAGGAGTTTGTTAAGTTACAGTACTGTACCTTCATCACTGTGGATGCATGCATTAAAGACCACTGCGCATCTGCTTAATAGGATTCTTAGTAATGCAGTTCCTAAGACATCTTATGAATTGTGGACAGGAAGGAAACCTAGTTTACGAAACCTTCACATTTGGGGTCGTCTAATAGAAGTAAGGCTGTATAATCTACATGAAAAGAAGCTTAATGCAAGAACTATTAGTGATTTTTTTCATTGGCTATCTTGAAAAATCAAAGGGGTACAGATTTTATTATCCTAACCATAGTACGAGAATAGTTGATTCTGGTAATGCTCGGTTTATTAAAAATGGTCAAATCAATAGGAGTAGAGAACCATAAAAAGTGGACATTCACGAGAATCGAGTAGACACTACCAGATCAGACGTGATCTGACCAGTTGTTATTCCTCTTGTTGCATCACGAATACACAACATACTGGAACAACAAATTAATGTTCCAATTTCATAAGTTGAACATATTAATGACAAACCGGCTAATGATGTTCAAGTTACAAATGATTAAGTGATGTCACAAGAAGTAGCATTACAAAGGTTTGTAAGGTAGAAAAGATCAACTATTTTGAGTGACTATGAAGTTTACTCACTTGAACATGAATGTGACTTGAGCATTGATTAGGATCTAGTCTCGTTTAAACAAGCTATATAATATAGCAATTTTGAAAAATGGTTCAATGCTATAAAAGAAGAGTTGAAATCAATGGCTGACAATAATGTTTGGGAATTAATTAAGTTGTCAGAAGATACAAAGCAAGTGGATTGTAAATGGGTCTTTAAGACCAAACTCCCAAGGCAACATTGAAAGGTATAAAGCCAGATTTGTTGCCAAATGTTACACTGAAAAGGATGGTATTGACTATAAATAGACCTTCTCTCTAGTTTCAAAGAATGACTCTTTAAGAATTGTTATGGCCTTATTGGCTCATTATGATTTAGAGCTTCACCAAATGGATGTAAAGACTGCTTTTCTAAATGGTGACTTGGAAGAAGAAGTTTATATGGATCAACCGGAAGGTTTTATGGCCACAGGAAAGGAACAATTAGTGTGTAAATTAAAAAAGTCAATATATGGACTGAAGCAAACTTCCCAACATTGGTATCTTAAGTTTAATGATATCATTATGTCTTATGGTTTTGTAGAGAACACTATTGATCAGCGTGTCTATATGAAGGTTAATGGGAGCAAGTTCATTATATTAGTCCTATATGATGACGATATCCTTCTTGTTGTGAATAATATGGTTTTGTTACATGATGTCAAGAATTTTCTTTCTCATAATTTGGAAATGAAAGATATAGGTGAGGCATCCTATGTGATAGTAATAGAAATATTCCGTGATAGATCACAACAATTGTTAAGATTATCTCATAAAGGTTATATCAAGAAAGTATTAAAAAGATTTCAAATGAAAAAATGGTCCACAGGGATAGTTCTAATTTAGAAAGGGGACAAATTTAGTCTAATGTAATGTCTACGAAACGATTTGGAACGTAAGAAAATAAAGTCTATTACTTTTGCGCCAGTAGTTAAGAGCTTAATGTATGCTCAAACAAGCACTCGGCCAGATATAAGTTCCGCTATTAGAATGCTAGACCGATGTCAAAGCAATCCTAGAATGGACCACTGGAAAGTTGTAAATAAAGTTCTTAGATACTTATAAGGCACCAAGGACTATATGATCACATATAGAAAATCAACCTATCCCAAAGTGATAGGTTACTCAAATTCAAACTATGTCAGTTGTGTAGACTTATGAAAATCTACATTCGGTTATATGCTCCTATTAGCTGGATGAGCAGTTTTGTGAAAAAGTAAAAAGTAGTCTGTCATTGTTACTTCCACTATAGAGGCTGAATTTGTGGCGTGCTTTGAGGTCATGATTCATGGATTATGGTTGCGAAACTTTATCTTAGGTCTTAGTATTATCAACAGTATTACTAGACCGTTAAGAATTTATTGTGATAATTCTGCAACCATTTTCTTCTCTAAGAATGACAAATATTCAAAAGGTGTTAAACACATAGATTTGAAGTATTTGTCTATGAAAGATGAAGTGCAAAAATATAAAGTGTCAATTGAGCATATTGGTACTAATCTCATAATAGCGGATCCGTTAACTGAAGGCTTACTGCCTAAAACATTTATTGGTCATGTTGAACGGATAGGCCTTATAGATAAGTCCTTGTTAGCATAGTGTTCTGATCTGTATATATACATAGAATTGTTTTGCTCAAATTATTGTGACACTTGTGAATTCAATTATAGTCATATGTTTTTGCTCACTTGCTTGTTATCCAAATTATATTGTATACCATAATTATTATTTGTGCAATAATAATTACAAAATTATCCACTTAAAATTTGTTGAATTGAGTTGATTATTTGATACATGGAAGGAATCATATTGTATAACTTGTAACTGCCATGATCCCTTCATCTTAGTTCAATTATGGATTACTTGATAGATTCCATGTTAAAGTTTTATTGTTGAATAACCAAGTCATAACATGGGCTAAGTGGGAGATTGATAGATTATTTAATGGCCTATGTGACTTCTAGGTTTGAGTCCTATGAAAAGTACCCAAGATAATGGTTATTGGATATTAAATAATAGATGTCAAATGGGTCATAGACCCTTTCCCACTCTCTTTTAAAATACACCAACATGATGGTTGGTGAAAGACTATATAAGTTTTAGAAAACTTATGAATGGTTAATCTGAACCATTATGTGAACCATTGAAGATACAAAGAAAGAAAAGAAGAGAAAGGATAAATCTTTTCAAAAAATAATCATGGATATAGATATGTCTACAAACATCGATCCAAAAATGTATTACTTCTGCTCCATCGCTATCGTTGCTCTGTGACGCCCTAGTTGTGTTCTTATCCATTACTGCTTCCATTATTGCTTCTTCATAAATCATTAGTTCTTTTCCTATCGCCTGCTTCAACTTTTCTACTTTGTGTCCTCTAAACCATCTCAAACTCTCAAAGTCAAGGTTGGTAATGGTGATATTCAAAGATGCAGAAAGCATATTTTTTTAAAAAATACTTGCAAAAAGATGTGCCTTTTAGTTTCTATACAAAGATTAGAGAATAAAGATGCTTGTAGATGTTGGTTGGCTTGAGCACTGAATTCTTGATAGAAGAAATTGTCGTGGGTATTAAGTATTTGAGTGGCTTGTGAAATTTGTGATGTCCATCAACAAAGTTCTATATTCCTACTTTAACATGTCAGATTATTTGGTTATATAATTTAAATATAAATCAAGAATTAAATTTTAATTTTGTAAATTTTAACTATTTTTAAAAAATCATATCCAAATTATATAAATTAGTGTGATTTTTTTCATTTTATCTAAACTTTTGTTACAAATTTATTGAACTAGTTTCCCAAATCAATTAATATTACATTAACTTAAAAGGATTCATTTGTAATACAAAAATTAAAATTTAAGGATTATTTATATGTGCGTATGTGTCTTTCTTATGATGTATAGACGAAAACTAGAAAGAATGATATTAATAAAAATTAAAAGTGTAATATTGATAAAAAAAGCTAGAAAGTTGTGAATTTATGTTTGAATTATGTAATCATACATAATGAGTTATACTTGTAAGTTTATGGTTAAATTATATAATCACACAAAATAGATTATAGTTGTAACTTTATGATTAAACTATGTAATCAAACAAAATAGGTTGTAGTTGTGAGTTTATGGTTGAATTGTGTAATCACACAAAATGAGCTATAGTTGTGAAAATGCAGCAATGATTTATATAAGTTTGGTGAAGTTCACGTGCATTTTTATATCATATATTATAAATAAAATGGAAGGAAGTTCAAGTAATTCTAATAATTTGATCCAAAAAATGAAGAATTATATCATTTTTTTGTATTGCAACAAACATTGGAAAGATGGAAGATTCACCACATTAAAGAAGCATTTTGTTGGGATAAAAGGTGATGTGGAGTCTTGTAAAAAGCTGAGTCATAGAGTGAAATAGCAATGAAAGTTTTGCTTGAAGAGTATTAGCATGAGAAAGATAAAAAGCACAAACTAAACTATAAAATTGGTAGTGGAAGTTCTTTTTTCAGGATGATAGTGGAGATGTTAAAGGTAGTTTTCCTACCTAACAAGAAGGAAATGTTGGATTTGATGTGAGGAAAAGAAGAAGACAGACGTTTAGCTTTTTTACTTTACGAATAACTCCTACAACTCAGCCTTTAATATGTAGTGCCTTACAATCTAAAGAAGTAACTCATAATATGGACATTATAATGGCTAGATGGTGGTATGATTAAGGTATACCATTCAATGCTTTCTAGTCTTATTATTAGTAGTTTATGGTGGATGTTATTGCCTCTTACGGTCCAAGATATAAAGCTCTTTCAATTGATAATTATAGAGGTAAACTTTTGAACAACTTTGGTTATAAAATAAACATTTATTTAGATGAAAGAAAAATGACTTGGGCAACTTATGGGTGTTCAATCATGTGAGATGGTTGGGCAAATATAATATATGAGTCTATTGTCAATTGTTGGTTTATTCTTCTAAGTGATAATATTTTTGAAGTCTTTTGAAGCATATGACCTTATTAGAAATGTTGATACTTTGTTTTAGATATTTGATGAAGTTGTAAATGAAGTTGGGCCAGTAAATATTGTTTTGTTCATTATTGATATTGATTCTACTCACAAAGTAGCTAGGAAAAGATTGCAAAGCAAGTATAATTCTGTTTTGTTGAACTCCTTATGTCGCACATTGCATTAACTTGATGTTGAAAAATATAGAAGTTAGATGCTTTCCTATCATTGATGAAATTTTGCAAAAAGTAAAAATATTGATTAAGTTCATCTAAAATCATGCATGAGACCTAAATTTGATCAGTAAGGATTTCATCAATGGTAGAACTTTGTATCGTCCTACTATTACAATTTTTGCAACTAATTTTTTATAACTTTAGTATTTTTTAATAAAGAAAGAATTGAGAGAAATGTTTACAATTGATAAATGAGATGTATCTTAGTATTTCATGTCTAATGCTAGAGTGGAGGTTTCTAAAATTATACTGAAAGATCATAAATTTTGGCCCCAATTTTAATTTGTAATCCAAGTTTGTGAGCAACTGGTGAGAGTACTCAATCTGGCTGATAATAATAAGAAAGCAATAATTAGTTATTTTTATGATGTCATGGAGAGGGTGAAGGAAATCATCAAAGTCAATATAGAAATAGATCTTATTTGTACACACATTATCTTGCACTTATCAATGAGAGAAAGAAAAGGTAACTTTACTCTCTATTGTTTGTATCTAGGATATTTTTGAACCTTAGTACTTATTTTAGACCAAGTTTTACAAAGAAAACTGAAGGAAATAGTGGAATACTATTAACTATTATAACAATTGTTTGAGATGATACAAGATCTCTTAAGCTTGTAAGTGGAGATTTATAAGAATGTTTTTGGTAGTTTTGGAATACCCTTTGCTATTTGTTAAAAAGATAGACTTAATCCAAGTAATTTTTTTTTAAACTTTTGTTAATTGTTGGAACTTAATAATCACTTTATTTTATTTATAAGGTTAATTTTATTTTCTTATAGTTACTTAGTGACACTAATTCAGATGTGATGTTCTAAAATTGCAATTCAAAGTTTGAGTTAATGTGTGAATGTAATCGTGTGTGAAAAGAATTGGAGTACATTCATCAATTCCAAGAAAATGAATAGATTGGAATACAAAAGATTGAACAACTTGGTTTTTATTTGATACAATTTAAAGCTTTGACAAAGGTATATTATTATCATTATTAAGTTGAATATAATTCCTAGTAATTTCTTATTAATTAATTTTATTTGTGTATATTTCTCTTGATCCAATTTGTCTCGGCCATATCGATCTCTTAATTGATTGAAATTTTGAGAAACTGAGTTTGATAAATGAGAATGATTTAGAAGATAATCTTGAATGATAAAGTATTAACATGTTATTTGGTGTAATAAATTTGAATGATGAGACTCCTTTCAATGCTAAGAATTTTGTATCAAATAAAAATTGAGATTAATATGATTTGAGTGGATATTTAATCGAATGAAGTTCCAAGTTTTCATTTTCTTTCTTTTTTAAGTTTCACTTATATTTGATACATATATTAAAATTTATATATGCAATATAAACATAAAAATTTTAACGGTCAATGTTTTTATTTTACGTTTTGCTTCTAGTTAATTGTGTGATTCGACACAAGCTCTTGTGTAATACTTGTGAAATTATGAAACTTTATTATTCTTTTTAATTGATATTTTGATATAATTATTCTATACGATTAAATTGTGGCATTTTAAGTAATTTGTAATATCTTTAGTTTTATATTTATACCAGGATTAAATGATTTTTATATTAATTGCATTTATTGTTTACATGCGAAATATGTAAAAAAAAGTAATATTAATATAAATAAAAAGATTGTTTTTATTTCAAATTTCTATCACTATAATTTTTAGAGACATCATTGATGTAAAATTAAAAATCATATAACGCAATATATCGAAAGGCTATTTTTAATTTAAAAAATAGAAAGTATTTTACATTTTCTAAAATTACTTGAGATGACACTCGATATAGAATAATAGTAATATACAAAAATCAAATTTAATACCAGTACTCAATATTGACGGGGAATACGATATTCATAACATTAAAATTTAAATTAATTCCCCAAAAATATACGCAGATCGTATTCATGTTATATACGCGTAACGTGTCCAATTTTCCCTCGTCATGACAGCTCTTTTCTTTATTTCATCGCCTTTCCGGCGGATTTCACCGATGGAATACCGAATATCCACGAAACTAGCTAAGTATCTTCACATTGTTGACTTCACTTAATGGGTGAGGGACCCCACCACTGTATTTCCTGATTGCTTCCTTCCTTGCGGAAAATTAAATAAAAAAGGTACCGATTTGAGCAATTCAGTACCCTCCCTTTGTTCGAATCAGAGAGCAAAAGTTTCCACTCTATTTGTGCTTTCGTTTTTGTCTGTTGATGGATTCGTCGGAGAAAGGGACCGTGACATGCGGGTCGTGGATCCGAAGACCCGAGAACCTGAACCTGATTGTGTTGGGCAAGTCTATGAGGCGGGTTTCGTCTCCTTCGGTGCTCCATGTCTTTTCCTTCGACCCTGCAACCAATTCTCTCTCTCCATCTCCGTTGGTCTCTCCCACTCGCTCTCATATCTCATCCGTTTTTATTTTCCTTTTCTTTTCAACTTGTTTTTGGTGCAAAAGGTTTCGGTTTTGGTTTTTAATCGTAACATAAACGATGAGAGGTTACGGAATGAAACTTCTGCTTAAGTTGTTGGATAATATGTCCCTCAAGGGTTTTATTTATGTTGTTTGGAGCTAGAATTTGTTTTTCTTTCTTTCTTCTACATTTGATATGTATTGATTTTCGTTCTTTTTGTCTTCGTTAGGCTACGTACGTACTCGAAGAAACAGAGGGCGAGCCACTGACGATTGCAGTCCATCCTAGTGGAGACGAAATTGTTTGTTCTACGACCAAAGGTGGCATCAAGTAAGGCTCTAATGATCAATTTAAACTTTATGACCTTTATGTAACCTTCTTCGATTTAAATGCATCCAATCACAGCATTTGGTATTCAATGCTCGCATGTTCTCTAACAATAATAGGTTCCTGTATCAAGTTTCGTGGTAAAGTAGTTACTAGTCTTCGCTAGGCTAGGTAACATTTGTCATGATATCCTTGTTCTATAGTTTTTTCTTGAACAATTCTGTTGAACATGGATGCAGTTCAACCAACTGTTGGCTTCCTTCATTACTAAATTCCGAGTTTATGGTTTTTGCAAAGGATTACTGTTCGAGAATGTTCAAGTTGTTAAATGGATTATAAAGTTTGTGTTCTTCTTTCTATTGTGCGTAAATTTTGCGAGCTGTTCACTTCAGTTGGGGCTAAGGATTAATGATCATAGTTTTATAGATAAGATCTTGGGGCATCGTTTTAGTTTGCTTTGTTTATCTATAACTAATAATGTCTACTTCTCGGGAAAAAACGTCTATATATGATAGTCCATTTTCATTAGAATAGTTGCTTCAGATGCATGGATGAAATTTCAACTCCACAAGGGAATCCAGATCCTTCTTTGTTTCGTGAAGAAGAAGGATCCTTCTTTGTTCAGGATGATAGTAACTACTATAACAATTTTTTCTCTTTCCATACTTTGTGGTTGTTGTACATTTACCTAAAATTGGCCTGGTTTGATTGTACAGATTATTTGAGCTGTCTGGTCAAGAAACAAAGGTAAAGCTTGTGGCCAAAGACCTACATTCCCTCCAAGATGTTGGGCCACAGAAATGCCTAGCATTTAGTGTTGATAGATCGAAATTTGCAGCCGGTGGAGTGGTAAGTTATAGCATATGATTCAAGCATGATTGTTACTGGCTTTCTATTGTTTGTGTTTCTGAAGCCTATATGTTAGCCATATCCAGCTTGACATGTTTTTATCTTATTCAATGTAGGATGGTCATCTGAGAATTTGGGAGTGGCCAAGTCTGAGAATAATTATTGATGAACCAAGAGCACACAAGTCCTTTCGGGATATGGACTTCAGGTTTCTTTTCTTCATCCTAACAGTAAATGGTTCGAGTGAAAGTCAATGCTTGCACATAATGCTGTTGGCACCTCTTGGAATTGTCTTTGAAATATTTATAATCTCCTTATGAAATGCTATCGAATCCAATAAGCTCCTGGGATAATTATGTTCACTTGCCAATAAAATTTGCTTCTCTTGGGAATTATTTGATTGGAAGAATGTGGTAGAGTAATATGATCTTCAGAGTATTCCTTCATATGGAACTAAAGTTTGGATTTTATTGAACTGTTTAGATCTACTTCTTCCTTTCTATTTTTGAGTTGACTGAATAAAAATGTGAAGGGGATCAATTTTTGTGCTAAACTCTGAGTTTGTTTTGGCTCATGTTCCAGTCTAGATTCAGAATTCCTAGCGTCAACATGCGTTGATGGTTCAGCACGAATATGGAGGATGGAAGATGGTGTCCCTCTGACTTCTTTGGTCCGCAACCCGGTAGGGTTTGCTTCATATTATGATATTGATGATTGTGGCCGATTTTTCTTGTTACCTTAAAACCTGTTGTTATTTTATCTGCTGTAGGATGAAAACTTTGAATTGTGTCGATTCTCCAAGGATGGGACAAAACCATTTTTGTTCTGTGCTGTACAAAAGGGTACATCTATCAGTTTATGTACAATATTATTGTTATAGTGCAGAATGCAGCAATTTTTGCTGAACTACAGCAATATCACTGTACAGGTGATAAAGCTATCACTTCCGTCTATGACATTAGTACGTGGAAGAAAATTGGCTCTAAGAGGCTATTAAGAAAGCCAGCTGCCATAATGTCTGTCAGCCTGGACGGAAAATACCTTGCTTTGTAAGTAGTTGGCCTTGCCCATTGGAATATGTTGTTTATGCAAGTTTTTGTTGAAATTGAGTTATTTTACCCTTACAGAACCAAATTGTAAATTCACTTCGCTGTACCTTGTTTAAGTTAAGCTGCCATCTATTGATTCATCTGCAGATTAATTGATCATTGTCCACTTTACTAGTATTTGATTTTCCACCCAGAAAATATTGATTCTACAAGTATAGATTACACAAGCAACAAACTTCATCATTAGAAAGTTATCCTTTATGTTGGTTTTTGACACTTTAATTGAGAAAAAGAATTAGAATGAGAATATTTTGTAATTTTGAATCAGAACTAAACCTATTCTCACAAGGAGCTTGTTAGCCTTGGTTGGTCTTTGCAAAATCAGAAAGGATAGCTGAACTTGGTGATCCCAATAAGTTAGTTTGGGAGTGTATAAGTTCCTAGAGGGGATACCTAATATGCTCATTGCATATTTATGTGTGTTACTTGTGCATCTATGTGAAATATTCAATATTTCCAGGTTGTATTTGGTAATTGCAGTAATGTCTCCGAGAATTTAGCTTGTAAGTTTGAAGTAAGAGAGCAACATGTTGTGTCTATGATATTTCGTGCTAACTTATTCATCTTCTTGCTTCTAGAGGAAGTAAAGATGGAGATGTCTGTGTGGCTGAAGTAAAAAAGATGGAGGTTTGCCACTGGAGTAGGAGGCTCCATATAGGCACATGCATTTCAAGTCTGGAGTTCTGTCACACCCAAAGGTTCATTTATGCAGTATAATGTTTCTTGAACTTGTAGAGAAGATAGTTGTATAGCTTTTCTAGTAAAACAACCACCTGCTAGGATACTGAGTTCAGTATGATATTGCAATAAGTTTTGAAAACGACAGTTAAAATTTTGAACTGCCCAGTGCTATATTTTTGTGGTGATAGCTATCTTAACTTCTCATAATCCTTCTCTACCATAAAACTCGTGAATTTTATACAGATACGCTTTAATTTTTTTGTTGTATCATCATCCAAGTTTCCCATTCTAATTTACAAGGTACAATACACTTTTTGTTGTTCCTTGTTCTTGATACTTATTGAATCTGTTGCTTCTTGAAGGGTGATACTGACTACATCAAGTGAATGGGGAGCTGTGGTGACAAAGCTAAATGTTCCTGCAGATTGGAAAGGTCTTTCTTTTGTTTGCTTCTCTCTCACCCTCTCTCTCTTCCTGATATATATGTTCTACTCTGATTTTTTGTTCCCTCTCATGAACAGAATGGCAGATCTATGTGCTGCTCTTAGGACTATTCCTGGCATCTGCTGTTCTTTTCTACATTTTCTTTGAAAATTCTGATTCATTTTGGAATTTCCCCCTCGGGAGAGATCAACCTTCCAGACCGAAATATGGGTCATTTTTAGGAGATCCGCAATCTGCAGATGATGCATTCGGTCCTTTGGATATGTGAACACTTGACAGGGTGAAAAAATCAGTAGTTGTAGTGTGATGTCAGGATAGAAAATAAGCTTTTATGATTTTCAATGTGTTAATGTTCTTTTTTTTGTTTTTGTTACAAGGGATTAGAACTTGGCGTTTGGGCTAACGACCCTTGGCCAAGATATTAATGTTACCATTTCATGTATTATGACAAGCCACTTACAACCAAAGGGAACTTTCTTCCCACCGAAAACACAACATTTGCATACCCATCACCTCAAACTGGAACGGATCCAATTGGCTGGTTGGTTAAGTAACGCTTGGACAAGTTTTCTTTTTTTTTTTGCCGTCATTCATTTGTTGTTACTTACTGAATTCGTTCTACTTTTTGAAAGTGTAAATTGTGAGTTTAGGCACACTGCTTGAAGATTTTTGGGGAAAGAATTTGGTCAGATGGTTAATGAATTTCAACTTGTACTCTGTTACTCTAACTTGATTTCCAAGGCTACCATGGTGAAGAGAGGGCGTGTTGAAAAGAAGTAAAATGTAAAATCTGATAATCTGGCTGTCAATTAAAACGTTATAAGAGCTTAAAAAATAAAAATTTATGAAGCGTAAAACACAAATGGATTAGTGACCATTTGAAGTAGCGACGTTTAGAGCCATTCAGTGCGACCTCAATTCAATCCGTTGCAGCGCTAACCATTGCCATAAGCGATGACACTTACGGACTTGACAACCGACCCTCAAGTTGAAGTTGCCATCTAATTTTTCAAAAGGAAGGTTTTAAAATTTGGGCAGGACATTGAATTAGAGGTCTTATTAATCATTGGTTAAACAGATTTAAGCACCGGTTGAATCAGTGTGTCGTCATAATTATACAATAATTATATTTAATTATATATAATATTAATAATATTAAAAGAAGAAACACATGCCAAATAATATTAAAAATAAAAAAATAAAAAATTTATTGAACCAGTGATCAAACCGGTCAAGATCGGTCAATTGACCAGTTTTTACCGATTCTCACTGGTTCAATTAGGAATCAGTTTTTATGTATCACCCTAATCAGATAGCCGACTGGTCATTGGTCGAACCGACCGGTCCGATCCAAATTTCAAAACAATGCTCAAAAGGGATTGGAGGTCTAATCACATTGATTGTTAGAAAAGGCCTATGATATTTGGTGTCTTCCACATATTTTAAGGATATAAATTAACAAAACATAAAATTATTGTATATAATAGAGAAGAAGTGCTAGTACTAATAATAGATTATAATGCCGTAACTTACCTGCTGGCATTAGCTGTACCGGTGAAAAAGGAGTACTAAATAAGAATTTTTTATCGAATTTTGGAACCGGTGAAGCCTGATTTTTTCACGGGTATTTGGTTCATTTATCGATAAATAATAGAGCGATTATTCTTAAGAATATAATCAAAGAAGAATATAATGAAATATATATTATTTTGTTTGGTTAATTGCTAAAGAATTCTTATATTAATATTTGATTTAAAAACGAAAATTTGGCATGGTAAATAAATATCTAACAAAAATACTAAAATATCTATTATAGTTGTCATTAATTATATTATTATTATTATTATTTAATTTTAATTTTCTTATTATTCTTATTCTTATTATTGTTATGTTATTAATTTTCTTCTTTTTTTTCTTATTATTATTATTAATTTATTATAATATCTAATTATTTTTATGTTTATTATTATTATTACTATTAAATTCCTTATTATTATTATTTTATTTTATTTTGATTATTATTATTATTATTAAATTCTTTATTATTATTAATTTTTTTCTTCTTATTATTAATTTATTATTATTATTTATTATTATTAATTTTCTTCTTTTTCTTTTTCTTATTATTATTATTGATTTTCTTCTTGTTCTTAAAGACCTTTTATGTCCATATTTTAAACTCAAATATAGGATATTAATATAAAAATCTAAAGCAAAAAGTACTTGAAAATCACAAATTTTACTTGGGACAAGTCATCTTTTTTATGTCCAATAAACAAGTAATATAGGAACATATTTGGTCGGGCCGGTTATGCTGGGCCCAAATCCAGACATAGCAACCCAAAGGCCGATCGGTCGATTCTTCTTAGATCAGTCTCATGCCTACTC
>JANIJH010000225.1:35084798-35108755 GCA_024520975.1 Erythroxylum areolatum | reverse complement strand
CTTCTTTGTTTTGCAGGGATCTCAACGTCGAAGTCACTACAGAAAGCAGTCAACTCATGGATCCAAACGGCAACGTTTAGTTCCGCCAGAATCTAGCAGAACCAATATTTATCAAAACCAATTTAATACATATAAACTTCACTATCCTGACTCCCTGCACGACCGCTTTCCAGATATAGGAAATTAATACCATGCACTTCTGGAGAGAAAAGAAGAAAACCTCCACAAATGAAGGCTCAAAATTTTCAGGAGAGAAATGAGATGGCTAAGAGATGGAGACCGCAGGTAACACGAGAGACTTGAAAACAGAGGGTTGCGGCTACAGAGACCTAGCAAGCAAAACAACAAACCAAAACTTTCTTTAGCAAAGCAGTGTTTAAACGACTTCCATCAATTCATCTAAACAAAACCACTATACTTTATGAAGGAGTATTAAGCGCAACCATAATTTCAAAATGCAAGTACGCAATAACCATCTACGCAAAATACAACTTCGACCTAGAAATTTCAGTATTGCAAAAAAGAAGAAGAAGTATTAAACCTAGAAATTTGGGTACCGTAAGAAAGAAGAAGAAGAAGCATTAAATCCATAAATTTTAGAACCACACATGGTGGAACCAGAAGAAACCATGAAGTTAAAAGAAATCGATCTATCTCATGCATTAAATAAGGTAACAATAGACTTTAAACCGCAAACAAGTTGAAGAGAAGTGGCGACGATTGAAGAGAGGGACAAAACTTGTTGGGAAAGAACATTTTTAATTTACCCAAAAGAGAGGGACAGACAATCAAAGGCTGGCTGGAGAAGGGAATCGCTTGAAGGTTGGGGGATGAACGAGCCTTTTTTGCAATAGAAAAGGATAAAATTGTCCTTAAGTCTGACATTATTTCCGACATGCTCGAAATAGATAAAGACAGGGGAGGAATTGTTTTAGCCTTTTAGGTATTTCGCAAATTGAAGAAATATTTAAAAATAAGGAATGTCTATTATGTATCTTTTTTTGACCAAATAAAATAATAAGTTATTACTAGTAATAAGAGAGGAATAGAATATTCATTCCTCTCAACCAAACATACTATCAATTATAGTCAACGCCAATTGGTAATCAGAATATTGATAATTATAAATTTAAAATATTTTATGATTAAGTTAAAAATTTTAAAATTTTGCATAAATAATAATTACTTATACATAAAAAGGAATATGATATAATTGTTTATAATTTATTCAATAAATAATAAAATATATTTAATAAATTTTTTATGTGTTTAGACTTATACAAAGTGTTATAGATTACATAACTAAATATATTAATTTAATACAATCATATTTAATAATTTTCAAATTTATGTATTTTATATTGATAATAAATATACTGTTAAGTATATACATGTGAAAAATATCATAATAAAGATATATGAAATTTAATTCACCTATTATAAATACATATTTTTCTTTGTATTATTATTAATTTTATATCTATATTAAAGTTAAACGATCTTTATGTTTTAATTTATAAGAAATATGTGAAAATAATATTAATAAAAATACATAATAATTGTTATATCAAATTTATGTTATTATAATTTCTTAAGATGTGATTGAAGTTAAAAAATTATATAATATAACATATTGAGGGAGTATTTTGTAATTTATAAATTTTAAAAATTATTTCATAGTTGGATCAGTTTAGAAAATTTTTTCTCTAATAAGCACCCACACATTAGTTTAAGTATCATTATACTTTAATTTATAAGATCAATTATTTTCTTAATAAGAAAGAAATATGTGCTAATTTCACTGTTTCATCAATATCCCGTCTTGATGAAAATATAACTAGGAACAATTTGGGAATAATACATAAATGCAAATTGAATAACATAATTATGATCTCATCATAATTTCATTTACAAATTAATTATTCCAAGGATTTTACCTATAGCATTAAAACAAATAATAATAATGTCATACATCAAATTTCAACCAACCGATTCGCTGCAAAGGTATAAACTAACAGTTTCCCATATGCATTAAAGTCAATCGCCTACATATCTTGTAACATGCCACTAGCATAGTACATATGCTCGATCATCCATAGATCATTTGAGAATTTACCCCATGGGAATGACATGTTAGAGCAATCACAATCACTTATTAAGAAATCATACATAACACAAATATTTAAGAAGATCAAAACTTCCCATTTTATTCATAAACATGAACATATATTGTAGCATTATAGTATATAATCCATATATATACATTACCAACAACATCTAACAGTTTGGTGCTCTTTACAAGAAATTCTACGTAAAGTGGGATGTTAAACCAAAATATCCTATTTAGACTCTTTAGTGTCAACTGATCGACTTTTGAGCCATTCTTTCTCCAAAACATGAGTACTAGATTTCTACTTGATCTGCTTAGGAGTTGAAACTCTTTTAAACCTGGAAAAAAACATCATTGCAATTTTGATGAGTTTACAAACTCAGTGAGTGAACCTCATCGAAGTGCTCACTCATATCAACACTTAATATCACATATATACTCCAGTTTACCAAATATTTCATATAAATAAATAATTCACATCACATCACATTCTTCATTGATTTCAACCATTCAATATTTCATCTCAGTTTAATGGGCATGTTAATTCAATTAGTCTATATGGTATATCCATTCAATCATTAAATAAATAAGGATGCATATGCAAATGCACATATAACTCCACTTCATTTTTACTTTGTTATGACTAAGCGCTTATTAACTCTCTCGTATCCGTTGCAGATGCATGACTCATTTTATATACTGTCTCATACCCATTATAGATATTGGGCTCATTGATAATTGAGTCTACGGCTCTTCGTGCATAGCTTTTTTTTTCACCTGGGTCATTCTAGTCACAACTCCTTTATCTGTTCATGCATTCAATATAATGAGATGCAATAATTCACATATGATGCATTTATTATTTTATATTCGATATATTCCAGTCATATATCAAATTCTTCGGATCTAAGCCTGGCATTCAACATTCAGTTGAGAACACATATTTTCACATTCTCATACATTTACAAAACAGTTCCAATACATTCTCGAATATCAATCTCCTCGGACAATTGATGGTCCAGAATTATCACAATCACATAAGTAGCAATTCAATAACTGAATTTTAAACAAAGAAACTAGATTATGGTGAAAGAACATCTAGTTGACTTATAATATGCTCCATAATAGTTATTGCCTTGATGATCTGATAGTGTCTGGATGCGATCAGTCAATATGTGCTTCTATATCATGCAATACACACATTTGTATACATTACTAACTTGTTTAATCAAATGGATACTCAATCATGCGTATGTAGATGTGTCATGTTTAATGCATGCTCAATTGACTATCCCAGATATGTAACCTTATTCACTAATCTTGCTCATTCATTCGTCATATCTTGTACATAATTTATTGGCAATTAGATACATGCCTTACGAAATCTTGATTACTCTAAATTCATTCAATCATACATTTATCCATCCCTTCCTAACATTCCATACTCACACAACTTCCCAATTCTCATTCAATCATACCTAATTCATGACTTATATCCCTTGCATCACATTTGCATTCATAAGAACGCCTTCATTTCTTTAACAACTCATACTTTCCAAATTCATATACATTGATATCAAACAATCCATTCCTTAATTCTAACATCAATTATTAACTTAAACTTATCAAACCCTTAATCAGTCAATCAAACAACCATCTACGTTCATTTCAAACCTTAATCAAACCCAAATATACCAAAGTAAAGCCACTTATCCTTAGTTAGTTCAACAATCACATAAAACAAAGTTTTTCACTTCCCAATCATTTCCCACGATCGTGGGTACCTTTACACGATCGTGAAAAGACAAAACAGAAACTTTTCTTCTCTAGGGCAATTCCCACGATGGTGGGAAGAAGCTCATGCTGCTTCCACGAGCTGCTTCCACGATCGTGGAATGAGTAAACAGATGGTTCACCATCCCTTTCCTTCAATCTTTTTCCAAATTTTAATACCGTCATACTAATCCATTGATCATACCTCAATTATACATTCCTCGTCAATTTCATCATCAATTTTAACTCAAAATTATTCAATTGATAACTCATAAATCATAGTCTTTCATGCATCATAATCAAAACAGAACTATCATTCACCTTCATACATATAATCCTAACTTATCAATTTCTGGAACACTCACAATATAACCATTTTTTTGCATAGTTACATCATCATTTACACTTCAAATCTCAACCTAAACCATCCATATAATCCACTATTTTCAAGCATAAAAAACAAAACAGAAACCATACATTCATTCATCAAATTCCAGCACAACTTTAACATCAACCCTAAATATCACTCATCTCACTTTAATCATCATGAATGTTTTTATTTTAACATGCCATAGAGATCAAAAATCACTTACTTGATTAGCCCTAATTCCATCTCAATCTCTAAGTTACTTAATCTTCCAATAGGTAAGGATACTCTAAGAACAAGATGGAAATAGAAAGGGTTTTGAATCCTAAAATGAAGGTTGCAGAAATTTTGGAGTAGAAAAGTGTAGAATTTTTGGAAAAACTCAAAGTGTAAGGGTTATAGGTGTGGGTCGGTGGTAAGAAGAAGAAGAAAGAAGAACAATGCATATGGCCAAAAGAAGACAAAACAATGGGATTTCAAGAGTAAAATCGTGGGCATAGGTGTATAGTGAGAATATGGACACTTGGCATGCTAAGATCCATACTATATGTCTCATCCTTCAACTATCATTTGTCACTCCATAATTAGTCCACTTGTCTCATAATTACTAGACCATTTGTCACCTAATTAAGTCACCATTTGTCACTTATTTAATCAAGCCATGTGTCACACTATTACTAATGCCATGTATCGCTATTTCATAGGTCTAGTCAACCTAAATTTTCATGTATCTTTCTATTCAACATTTTTCCTATACTAGATATTCATATTACTTCATCAATCACTCAAATATAACATTAATTTCCAATTCACTAATTTAACCCCTCAAACTAAAATTCAAGACATAAATAGCACACAAGCATACAATCACTTCATAAACATTTAAAATCTTTCTTACCCCGGAATAAATCAATTTAGTGTATAAACTATCTTTACAGTGCCTCTAAAGTATGATTCATATATGTATGTGAATATGATGCATGCAAATGAAATACACTTTATATATTCTTATATGATATGACTCATACGGCTTCATTTAGTAGTTTAATTCTTAAGTGTGGAAATGGGCTATTACATATCTAATATCATATCCATCTATATATCGATCATGTTGCTTTTGAGACAATGTCTTAGTGAGAGGATCCACAAGATTCTTTTCAGTGGGAACTCCCTCCAATGCTATATCTTTCCATTCTACTATCTTCTTGACTAAGTGAAACTTCCTGAGTATATATTTATACCATTGATGAAATCTTAGTTCCTTTGCCTGTGCAATGGCATCATTGTTGTAACAGTAGAATATTATAGGCTCAACAATGCTAAGAACCACTATAAGTTCAGTGATGAACTTCTTAAACCAAACTGCTTCCTTTGCTGCCTCTAACACAAAAATATACTCTACCTTGGTCGTAGAATCTGCAATGGTTGGTAGTTTGGAACTCTTCCAACTTACCATAACACCATTTAGATTGAAGATGTACCTTGACTGTGATCTACTATCATATAAATCTGATTGAAAAGTAGCATCTGAATACCCCCTAAACTCTCATTTCAACTCCTCCATAGACTAGAAAACATCTGTAGTCCTTCTTAAGTACTTCAAGATGTTTTTCATAGTTATCCAGTGACACTCACCTAAATTGACATAAAAACTTGCTCGTTATGCTCAAAGCATAAGAGACATCTAGTTTAGTGCATAACTTCACATATATGATTGATCTAATTATCGGAGCATATGGAACATAATCCTTTTTTATCTCTCTCTCTTCTTGTATCTTAAGAAATATACTTTATGAGAGAGAAATCCCATACGATATGGGTGTAATTCTCTATGATAAGCCACTTTAGAACTTTGTTTATGTACGTAGATTAGGATAGCCCAGGAAACCTCTTTAAGCTATCTTTATAAATTTTTAGTCTAGAAATATAGGCTACTTCTCCCATATCCTTCATAGAGCAAGTTCTTGGATAACTAAATCTTTACAAACTAAAGCATTAGTATGTTATTTCCAATTAGTAATATTTCATCCACATATAGCACTAAGAAACGACTGCACTCTCACTAACCTTCTTATAGACAAATGGCTCATCCATATTTTTGATAAAATCAAACTCTTTGATTTTGTCATCAAAATAGATATTCCAATTACATGACACTTAATTAAATATATAAATAGAATTTTGAAACTTGCATACTTAATTAGCAAATGTATTTAATTCAAAACCCTCAGGTTATATCATATACACATCCTCCAATAAATTCCCATTGAGAAATGTTGGTTTCACATCCAACAGCCATACTTAATAATCATGATATGCGGCCATAGCCAATAAAATCTTTATGGATTTAAGCATAACTATTGGTCAAAAGGTTTCATAAAAATCAACTCATTGTTTTTATTTATAACCTTAAGTCACTATCCTTACTTTGTATATATGTGTATTACCATCCATGTAAGTTTTTCTCTTAAAAACCCACTTGCATTTAATAGGTACAATATTATAAGGTGAATCCACCAAAGTCCATACTTGGTTAATGTACATGGATCCTATTTTAGATCTTATAGGTTTTTGTCATTTTAAAGAATCAACATCTGACATTCCTTTTTTGAAAGTAGTAGGTTCATCTTGTATGAGCAATTCATTATCCTTCCCTTTTAATAAATATAATCTAATAGGAGATGACATATCCTTCTTGTACATCATGGAATATGTGTTGTACATCATATGTATTAACTTGAGGTTCTTGTTCTATCTGGATATGAATTTGTACTCTTAAACTTCTCTAAGTTCTGCTCACTCTGACTACTTTCTTTGAGAATAATTATCTTTATAAAAATGTAGCATGTCTTTAGACAAACACCTTTTGCTCAAAAGGATGGTAAAATTGATATTTGATACCCTCTTTTGGATACACCACAAATTTGCATTTATCTGATTTAGCTTTATACTTATCATATATTGCACGCTTCATACAAGCATCACATCTTTAAATCTTTAAGTGTGATAACCTTAGTCTTTTACCAGTCCATATCTTATATAGTGTCTTGTCAACTGATTTGGATGAAACTTTACTTAGAATATAAGCAATTTTAATGGCATATCCCTAAAAGGAGACAGGAAGGATTGTATGACTCATTATGGAACATATCATATCTAATAGAGTAAAATTCTTCCTCTTAGACTCTAGTATGTTATGGAGTTCTGGGAGGAGTCCATTGTGAGAGAATCATATTCTCTTTTAAGTAACTAAGAACTCGTGTTTTAAGTGTTCACCACCTCGATTTGATCTAAGTGTTATGATTGAATTATCTTATATTTTATTATGCATATCAATGTCTTTTTAATCCTATTGTTGTGTCTAAATACTTAATTTGTGTTCAATTTATGTTTACATATAGATTAAAGGATTGAACGCAAATATAGGTGAAAAGGAAGAAGAATCACTCACTCACGACATCCATGCAAGATAGTAATTTAATTGACAACATATTTAATGGACAACACATGTTGGAGGTATAAGGAATTAGAAATTCAACACTTACGTGCATGTTTTTATATGCAAGAATGTGATTTAATGGCAACATAGCAGAGGATGATGGATGGTAGAGTTTAATGGATAAAGGAGCAATCCACGCCAAAGAATCAAAGCAGTAGTAGGAATGATAAAACGAAGTCGTGAGAGTGTGCATGAGCTATGCATGGTTCTTCACATGAATTAAACGTACAAGACTGGAAAGTGGGAAGGAGCAGCGCAGCAACCAAAATGCAAGCGCAGTAAAGGAAAAACGCTGTTATTGGCCAGTAGCAAAACGTAGTAGCGGTCCAAGCCATGGCACCAAAACGCACAGTCAAAAGGAAAGAAATGTAGAAGTTTTGAAGGGTAGGAGCGCATGTTTTAAAAGTACAGTAGATAGACCAAAAATTATTTCATAAAATCAGGACGCATAGAGAGAAAACGACGCAGCAGCACACAAGCACACCAAGGCTGAAACGACGCAGCTGCAGACATAAGGAGCCTTTTAAAACAGAAATGTAGACATTTAATAGAGGCATATGCTTTAAAAGAAGATTGAATAGTAAATTAGACAATGATGTTAATTCGTCACATCAGTGAACAGTAGCGTGGTTGAAGATAACAGTAGCAAATAAAGAGAGGCAGGCGTGGATAAATGGGTGAACACTGTAAGTGGACCAGAAACTAATTCATAAAATCATAGAACAACAGTGGGGGATAGGGCAAAAGAAAAAGATCATAACCTTAATGCACCAGCTAGGAGGCAAGGAGCAGAAAACAGCAATACAGTGAGAAAAAAATGCCAACAAAAGAAGACAACAAAG
The DNA here is from genome assembly GCA_024520975.1 of Erythroxylum areolatum. Lineage (NCBI taxonomy): Eukaryota > Viridiplantae > Streptophyta > Magnoliopsida > Malpighiales > Erythroxylaceae > Erythroxylum > Erythroxylum areolatum. The sequence continues at coordinate 35,100,164 of JANIJH010000225.1, read as the reverse complement.
TTAGGCCAACATGCAAGCAACCTATGCGTGTTTCATGCACTCGCACACATTGAACATAAAAGACAAAACATCGGGAGAACCAAAACACAGTGCAGGAGGATAAGGCGGAAGGTGAAACATAGACGATCAATATGCAGTGCAGATTTGTTTTTTTATGACTCAACCCATATCCATATCCATATCCATCGATTTTTACGATTTACTGTCCATATCCAAATTCATTAGGTCGGGTAGTGCGGATATTAATCGGGTTGAAAACCCACTGCCATCCCTACTCTTGATTGATTTGTGCTTAATATTTAGGATTTATGTATGTTTTTAGATTCATGATCAATTAATTTAAGTTTTTGTGCAAGTTGTGTGTGCTGGAATTTTCATTTTGAAGTAATTAGTTTAGAGTTTGTAATTTGGGGTATGATTAGTCATTTGTTAACATAAAGAGTTTTGATTTCTATAAATTAGTGTTGAATTTCGTTTTTTATCACTTCATTGTTAATTTGCAGCCTTGGTTTTATTTAATTGAGTATGAATTTTGTTATTTAATGGCTATATTGCTTAATATGAACATGTGTGGCAAGATTACTTGAGGGTTTGGAGATATTATAAGGATGAAGGGATGGAAATTGTGAGAATGGAGTTGAATTTGTCTTAAATTGGTGCTTGTAGGTCTAGGTTGGTTTGGGATTTAGGATAAATGTCATGGATTAGGAATTGCTTGTAAGCTTGATCAACCCTTAGGTAATTTTCTAACCTGAACGGTAGGGATAAGCATGTGATATGTAGTAGTCCATAGTGATTCCTAAAAGTAGCAATAGACTAGTTGAATTTTTCAGGATACTTAATCAACTAATCTAGGATCCCATACCTTTAGGTTACACCTTGCAAACCTATGAGTAGGTGGCCTAAGTTTGTTGTCTCTTAGTACTTGAGGCATCTTCACTATTGAACTTCGAGAGCCTATTCTAGGTTATAGTGGAGATCGGGACATTTCTAGAGCTTATTAGTTTTGAATATTTAAACAAAATTAAGGGTTCGAGAGCTTAATCGAGTCCATAGGCTCACACCATGATGAGAGTACCTTTTATTTAGATTTAAGGATCAATGAACATCCTAGAATCCCGAAGATATATCTAACCCACTTCGTTACCATTTTTATTAGTATTTTCTAAATTTGTTTTGTATTTGTCTTTCTATTTACGTTCTTTGCATCTTATCTGTCTCGTTTCATCATTTCAGGGTGTTTTTTTTTCTTTTGTTTGCAACATTTGAAATAGCATTTGCATCCCAATTCTCCATTTTCTGCATAGTTTGGTAGTTAGGAATTTATTTTTTTGTAGTTAGCGACAGGTTATCACTAAGTCTCTTAATACTTTTTCTAGTTTGTTTATCAACCTCAAGTCTATATTCTTTGAATTTTTTAAATGATTAAGACTTTTATTCATTAAAAACACATAACTATATCTAGAATGATCATCTGTGAATGTAATGAAATATGAGAATCCACCTCTAGCATAAGTAAACATAGGGCCACACATATCTGAATATATAAGCTCAAGAAATCATTGGCAAGTTCTTCCTTTCCACTAAATGGTAGTTTAGTCATTTTTCCAACAAACAAGATTCACAAGTTTCATATGATTTATAATCAAAAGGATCAAAATATCCTTCTTATGTAATTTTGTGATTCTAGTTTTGTTGACATAACCTAATTGATAATGCCATAAATAAGATAGATTTTGGTCACTTAACTTTCTTTTCTTATGTTAAGAATTGGCATTTCAAGATCTAAGTCGAATAAACCATTTGTAACTAGATCTATAATAGACATCATTTTTATAAAAAGAACAACTCTTATTCTTAATAATAAGGACAAAACCATTCAAATCTAAATAAGAAATCAAAATGATGTTTCTAGTAATAACTGAACATAATAACAATTATTTAGGACAAAACCATTCAAATCTAAATAAGAAATCAAAATGATGTTTCTAGTAATAACTGAACATAATAATAATTATTTAGGTCTAGTTATAGGTCAGAAGGAAAAGCTATACTACAAGTTCCTATAGCCAATCTAGCAATTCTTGTTCTATTGCCTACTCGTAAGTCCACTTCACCTTTTCTCAACAATCTAATCCATGATAACATCTATATGTTATTATAAATATGAGAACCACATCTATTATTGAACTCTCAAGAATCTAGAATAGAAGTAGAAAGATTGATCTCAATCATAAACATACTTGAAGAATCATCTTCCTTAAGCTTCTTATCTTTCAGGGTAGCAAGATAAGCTGGGCAGTTCCTCTTCCATTATCCATTGACTCTGTAGTGAAAAAATGTGCCCTTGTCAGTGCTCTTCTTCTTGACACCACATTTTGACTTTACTACTTTAACAACAGCCTTCTATTTCTTGATATTATTCTTCTTAAAGCCTTTTTCTTGCTCTTTTAAGAATCCACATCAAGATTAGAACTCGGTTCCTTCTTAAGGCACCCCTATGTTGTCTTGAACATATTCTACATTTTGGCAATGACATATCCTTTTAATTCATGTGAAAGTTCATAACAAACTATGAAAAGCTTGAATTGAGACTTCAACACCAAATCAACACTCAACCCATAATTCATGACAAAACCTAATTAGGTTAATTTTTCAATATACCTAATCATATTCAGTAAGTTAAAGAATTGATACGTCTCCAACCTGATTCTTGAACCAAACGACTCCTTAAGATGCAAAATTGTAGCAGGAGTATCCATGTTCTCATGCTATATCTGAAGCTCTAAAGATATAATAGCCAACATCACACATGTAGCTTTTTACATATCATCAATATAATGTTGATATCTCTCCTAAGCCTCATCAATCGCATCTGAACTAGGCTCTAGTAGAACAACACTGTCAAGAACATATTTTTTTTTTCTTGCCTGAGAACAATTCTTAAGTGGCGATACCAGTCCAAGAAGTTAGGTTAAGTTAGCTTGTTAGCATATATGATGCTCCTCAACATTAGATTGGTACTCAACTTCTGACTCAATAATCGAAAGACGTAAAAATAGAAAGTATTAGTTTATACCATCAAATCAAATAAAATATGGACTTTAGTAAATATTTAATTATTCCCATTATTTTATTCAAAATAATAGCCCTCACTATTAAATTGAGAAATTATTAAATAATTTCCTAATACACTAGGATCTCATTCAAAAATAGTTGATCTTGAGTTTGCTCAACAAACCAACTAAATTTAAATTAGGTAGATAACAACTTTATCAATTACATCTTATGTGACTCCTAAATCTGTTAGGTGACAACTCTTTGCCAAAATATATCGTATATATTTTTTCTAACCCTACTTCTAAATCCATATAATCATGAGTTTGTACATCAAAATTATACAAATTTAGTTAAGTAGGACCCATTAATTTAAGATAAAATATATTTAGTTTAAAGTAACCTTGTGTTTGCTCACAAACCATACAATAAACAAAATTCTGATTTTTATTCTTAAAATAATGGAACACAACTATCACGTTTTTAACATGTACTTAATATTTAATTGAGGGATTTAAAATTTTAAAAATGTTTGGTCTCATCAAAATAGTATAATCTTATTATATTTATAACTTCTAACATAATCTAATTATAAAAGAAATCCTTTAAAACCTTTACTTGATTCTAATTATCAATTTGATAAATAATTTAATTTAATAATTCAACTTTTTCAAAAAAGAATACAAAATTCTAAAATATTCCTTATAATGATTATGCTTTGAAAACAAATTTCTAATAGTTAGAAAACCTTTTTCAATTTTATTAGAAATATAAACCAATTTAATCTCCATTAAATTAATTTAATTAAAATTAAGAAGTTAAAAATATATTTAAAAAAGTAGGTGGGACTATCTGGCATGTGCAGTTTTCTGCGTGTAGCATAAAATTGCACCAAAAGCACCTGCGTCAGACGAACCTCTCTTATGTGGGACGCGTGTAAGCGTTTTCATAATTAAGGTTCTAGTTTTTCCTAACCCCTGTCTTTCCTTTATTGCCTTCTCACGTGACCGAACTTCCTGCTTCCAGTTTGTAAAATGTTGTGCGTTGGTGACCATCCAGCTTCAGTTATGACTAGAAAACCACCCTTCATTGGTGGCAATTCACCGCTGGTTTCAAGCCATCACAAGTGATGGCTCGTTGCTGGTAGGCAACTCACCACTGACGATTCACCATTAGCTCAATCTCTCACCAACGATGGTGCATTGTCGCTGGTGATTATCGAGTAAACTCACAAAAATCAAAATAAACACAAGGGCAATATACACAAATTCAATTTCTAAAACAAAAACAACTAAGATAAATATAAGCGAGATATTCATTCCAATTTCTCTTCAGAGTAATTAGTTTTCTAGAACAAAAACAATCAAAAGAACCATTCATGGCGTAAGCAGACGAGAAAAACAAAGTCAACTTCCGTAAACATATTTCTAGAAGAAAGAACAACGAGATGTAGTGTAAAATTATCCATAACACCAGTTTCAATTTAATTAAATCGTAAACTTAATTTAATTAAAAAAATATTTAAACCCTTACTTTTATCAAATTAATAACATTTAAGCACTTGATTCAAGTTAAACAATTAAGGAGGCTGGGATACCATTATTGGAAACCAACTATGATCGAATAACAGGCGTAGCAAAAAAAGTAATATTTTACAATTTTTTACTAGATATGACAATTTAATAACTTCAAAAATTAAACTCAAATTATAAAATATGAAATTGTAAGTGATTCAATTTTTTTGTTGAAATCCTTTTGAAACCTTTTTGATGTGTCAACCATGAGTTATTCATGCGTCTAGCTTCTAACTATATCTACAGAGCAGTTTCTCAACTTTTAAGAGGGATGAAGTTAGAGTGCTAGCTCCTTATGCTTATTTCTATTTATAGAAAAAGGGAGTTTTTAATTTCTATTAAAATTAAATACTTCAATTGTAATTGAAGTCTAACTCTAACTCTAATTATAATTAATTTATTCTTAATAAAATTAAATATCTCATATTTAACTCCTAAAGTTTCTCAAACTTTATAATTAAGTCTAACTTAATTGAAATTGATTTTTCTCCTTTAAACTACCATTTATGTGTGACTTATAGGTTCCTAATAAAATGACAATGATTATAAATTATAATTTTAATTCAAAATAGAATTAGATAAATTAAAACTAATTTTAATTTATTTTAATTTATCTTTATTTCTTCAATTAAAAAATTTATAATTATATATCAAGATTGACGTGCAATAATATGTCATAACCACCCAAATATTAGGAATCTCAAAGTGGTTTGACTTAACCTGTTTATACATGATTATGATATATAATTTAATCCTTTTGTCATCCAATGTTACAATTATATAGAGTATGAATATATTGTCTACTCTTTTGTTTCAAATAATATTCGCTTTTACTTATTAGTAATTGATTTATAATTGATATTTGAAAACACTATTTCAAATGTCAACTCATTATTGCTAGAGAATTCCTTAACTCACTATTAATAAAAAATAATAGAACATTCTCTCTAATTACTTTAGAGTGACAAATCCTTTATTGACTTATTTAACTATCTCCATATATTTCACACTGCATCCAAGTACTACCGATTGAATTTTCCTAAGACAGTTCATAAGTAGCATTAAAACACTGTAATTTCTATATGAGATACCTTGGTAATTTCAAGTCCAAGGATCAATTATACAACCATCGTTATGAGGAAATCAATAGATATAAAATTAATATTCCATTTGGGATCTTCATAGTCAGGTCAGTTCAGTGAACCCCTTCTCTAATAAGTACCCACACATTAGTTTAAATATCTCCATGCTTTAATTTATGAGATCAATTATTTTATTCATAAAAATAAAACATAATATGTGCTAGTTTAACCGTTTCATCAATGTCATCTTGATGAAACTACAACCAGAAATAATTTTGGAATAATACATAATTACAAATTGAATATCATAATTATGATCTCATCATAATTTCAATACTTATTAATTATTCTAGGGATTTTACTTTTAGTATTAAAACATCAAATGTAATTAACATAATACATAAAGATAAAGAACACCTTTATTAACTACATAATATAGCATATGTTAAATTGCAACCAACCAATTACCTACAAGGGCATAAACTAATAGTACACTATATTAACTAAATCATTTAACAAATGAAATTTACGGTGTAAGTAATGGACATGTCAAATTGATGATACATACACCCTTTAACCTATAACAAATGATATTATAATTTTTTCAAAAGTACGGGGATTTGTCATTCCATGTCTCACTACTTGTTTCGCTCATTCCTTTTCCTCAACATTCTATTTTTATTCTTTAATGGACTCCATACATAAGCAAAATAGTGCCAAAGCCATAATTAGAAGGCCCTCAGGCTCCAATTCAGGTTTTGGTATCGAGGGCTATCAATTTTTGTCATTAAGAGTGGTCTTGTAGTGAAAAAGAGAGCTAAATTCAAGGAAAAGTTTGAGTTCATTGAAAGTAACACCCAAATCTTTAGACTAAAGCTTAATGAGGGTCATCTTCAACTTAGATTTATTTCAACAATTATTGATCTTCCCTCATTTATTTGTGGCTCTTTCTAACTACATACTTTTCAAGTATGTGGGTGTAGTTGAACATAAAGAAGTTTTAGCAAATGGATATTTGATTTATATGATCTCAAGATTAGCTATCTTGGAAAAATATTGGTTTTCTTAAATTTTTTTTAGAATCTACCCCAAAGAGGTCAGAGAGATAGTTCAATGTAGTTGCTAGTGTTTTAAGATTTGGTTTTTGGCTTATGTTATGTTTGTTATATAACAGTTTTATATTCAACTTTGATTTAGTTTCAATTGATGAATTTGTCATATGTTACATGGTTTTCCTACCACTATGTTATTAATTTATGTCTTACAACCAATCTGTAGTTTATTGATAAAATTATTTAAAGGATTCTTTATCATATACGTATTCAAATATACATGACAAAGTTTATAGGATAAATGTACACTACAAATGAAATTATAATGATACCATAATTATGGGATTTATTTTGCATTCATTTATTAGCCTTAAATTGCCCAAAGTCATTATTCTATTAAGATTGGACATTAATAAAATATAAAAATATTAGCACAATTTATGTTTTTCTTATAAAAGAAGTAGTTGATGTTATAGACCAAAATATGAAGATACTTAAACAAACATATATGTGTTTATTAGAGGACAAGTTTACTGAAATGACCTAGTATAAGAATTACATTTGAAGCATTACTTGTATGTCTATGGAGATTCTCAGTGTGATAATTGTATACGTAATCTTTTGACTTGAGATCACAATGTATCTTATATAAGAATTGTTATATTTTGATACTACTTACAATTTGTGCTAGTCAATCATAGCTCAATTGGTAATCATTGAATATAACATGAACTATATCCAGATAATTAAGTAATAAGTGTAAGATTTATCTCCCTCAAGTTGAAAGGACCCATCCCAGACTTCCCCTTCAGGAACCTGAGTGGAGCCCTCCTGGTGACTCCACAATAGCCCTCCAATTAATATCTAACTCAATCAAAGGGTTCCCGCAAACCAAGTCATTCAACTATTAAAAACCTTTTTATACTTTACAAGTTAAAAGCACAAAAAGTAGTGGATTTTTTTTTAAAAATCCAGTAACATAACGATTGCTTTTTTAAAGATTCCAAAATTTTAAAAACTTGCATAATACGATTTAAAACACCTTTAGTATTTCACATACCATCTCAACTTCTGGAATGAGACCTCAGGTCCACATCACATCCACATCACAAGTAACCACAAATATATAATTCTCATCGCTTCAAAAACATAAACGACGATCAAAGCCCTCATAGTTTATTAAGTAAAAAATATTTACAAATATCATAAATATTTACAAGATCACGATTTTAAACCATTTCTAAAATAATTTAAAACATATATACAGCTAAGCCAATTTCAAGAAAACAAATACATTGCAAAAATGACACAAGTACACCATCACTCGACAATACAACTAATCCTGCGATGGGGTCCCAGCTACTATAGCACCTATACGCATACCTAGTGTGGTTTATTTTTTTTAAAAAATATGAGTGAGCTAAACAAGCTTAGTGAGTGTTAATCAGTTTATTAAAACTTAAAATTTTCATAACAACATAACTAAGATATTCCCATAAAATAATAAAGCTCATGGAAAAATAATTACCATAAAAATTCATTCGTGTATAATAAAATTCTTTCGTGCACCATACAATATGGTAATAAAATAACATTTTGTAAAATACAACTTTATTTTTTTGAAATTACTATTTCGAAATAATGAACAAAGTGATAATGGGGCCCCAAATTTGATTCCTTTGAAATTAAACTGATAATATAAGAGTTTTCAATTTTCTTTTTCCTTTTTCCTTAAACAATAAAGAGTGGTGACAATAAGTTTTCTGAAAGCTTTTATACTGAAAATAAGCCAACTATTAGAATTGGTACTATACGGTGCCTCTCGAATTACTTCTAAAATAAATAGTATCGACATTATTAATTTTCATAAATTTTCTTGCACAATATGACCCATCACTAATTTCTTACCTTACGATACCTTAGGCAAAAAGTCACGGAGATCGTTCTGTATCGCTTACCCGCGACTGGTTAACTACTAGTTACGGAGCTAGTTTTCTGCAACCATTAGAATTGGTACCATATGGTACCTCTCGAATTACTTCTAAAATAAATAGTAGCGGCATTATTAATTTTCATAAATTTTCTTGCACAATAGGACCTACCACTAATTTCTTACCATATGATACCTTAGGCAAAAAGTCACGGAGATGGTTCTGTATCGCTTACCCCTGACCAGTTAACTACTAGTTATGGAGCTAGTTCTACATCGTTTACCTATAATAATTTTGGCTAGCACTATATATACTCTATACGTGCAAAGGGCGACTCACTATTTTATTGACAGACATAATACCACCCGTTACTAGTAACTAATTTCTTACCATACAATACCTTAGGCAAAAAGTCACAGAGATCGTTCTGTGTCGCTTACTCACGACTGATTAACCACTAGTTATGAAGCTAGTTCTATATCGCTTACTTGTAACAATTTTGGCTAGCACTACAGATACAGTGTCGGTTCTGCAACCATTAAAATTGGTACCATATAGTGCCTCTCGAATTACTTCTAAAATAAATAGTAGCGTCATTATTAATTTTCATAAATTTTCTTACACAATAAGACCCACCACTAATTTCTTTCCATATGACACCTTAGGCAAAAAGTCATGGAGATGGTTCTGCATCGCTTACCGGTGACTAGTTAACCACTAGTTACGAAGCTAGTTCTACATCGCTTACTTGTATCAATTCTAGCTAGCACTATAAATACAGTGTCGGTTCTGCATCGCTTACCTATAACAATTTTGGCTAGCACTATATATACTCCATACGTGCAAAGGGCGACTCACTTTACTATTGACAGACATAATACCACCCACTGCTAGTAACTAGTAATATGTCTGTCATAAAATTCTTTCGTGCACCATACAATCTGGTAATAAAATAAAATTTCGTAAAATACAACTTTATTTTTTTGAAAGTACTACTTTGAAATAATGAACAAAGTGATAATGGGGCCCTAAATTTGATTCCTTTTTGAAATTAAACTGATAATATAAGAGTTTTCAATTTTCTTTTTCCTTTTTCCTTAAACAATAAAGAGTGGTGACAATAAGTTTTCTGAAAGTTTTTATACTAAAAATAAGCCAACCATTAGAATTGGTACTATACGGTACCTCTCGAATTACTTCTAAAATAAATAGTAGTGGCATTATTAATTTTCATAAATTTTCTTGCACAATATGGTTCACCACTAATTTCTTACCATACAATACCTTAGGCAAAAAGTCACGGAGATCGATCTGTATTGCTTACCCGCGACTAGTTAAGTACTAGTTACGGAGCTAGTTTTCTGCAACCATTAGAATTGTTACCATATGGTGCCTCTCAAATTACTTCTAAAATAAATAGTAGCGGCATTATTAATTTTCATAAATTTTCTTGCACAATAGGACCCACCACTAATTTCTTACCATATGATACCTTAGGCAAAAGTTCACGGAAATGGCTCTACATCGTTTACCCGTGACTAGTTAACCACTAGTTATAGAGCTAGTTCTACATCGCTTACCTATAACAATTTTGGCTAGCACTATATATACACCATACGTGCAAAGGGCGATTCACTGTACTATTGACAGACATAATACCACCCGCTACTAGTGACTAATTACTTACCATACGATACCTTAGGTAAAAAGTCACAGAGATCGTTTTGTGTCACTTACCTGTGACTAGTTAACCACTAGTTATGGAGCTAGTTCTACATCGCTTACTTGTAACAATTTTGGCTAGCACTATAGATACAGTGTTGGTTCTGCAACCATTAAAATTGGTACTATATGGTGCCTCTCGAATTACTTCTAAAGTAAATAGTAGCATCATTATTAATTTTCATAAATTTTCTTACACAATAAGACCCACCACTAATTTCTTACCATACGATACCTTAAGCAAAAAGTCATAGAGATGGTTCTGCACTGCTTACCGGTGACTAGTTAACCACTAGTTACGAAGCTAGTTCTACATCGTTTACTTGTATCAATTCTAGCTAGCACTATATATACAGTGTCGGTTCTGTATCGCTTACCTATAACAATTTTGGCTAAATCTGTATATACTCCATACGTGAAAAGGGCGACTCATTGTACTATTGACAGACATCTGCCATGCACGATCAAAATACTCTGACTAATATAATAACATGTATAAAAGCTAACATTTTACTGTAGGCCGAAACTTCATCTCTTTTTTATCAACAAATAACACAATTTCAAAGTACCTTTCAATCATATAAAATTTAACTTTCAAATTAAAATTCATATATTGTTAAAACATAAACTTATGTTAGCAATATTCACTTGTAAAATATCATTAACATAAAACTCAACATAAATATTCATTTTATGGTAAAATGGAAATCATTTGCATAAAATCAATTTAAAGTACACTTACTACTTGCTAGTTTCCTTTTCGCCACTTTGAAATCCTTCAGTTGATTTCGTTTTTCGATCCAAAAACCTAATACAAATACATTCAACTCCTTAACACATTTTCTAACCAAATACACCATAAATTATTTCAACTTCATTACTTTCCATATACACTCCAAATACTAATTTTTCTCCAAATAATAACATAACATTTCATTTAATAATTCCAATAGCACAAATATACTTAATGACCATCCTTAATTACATTCACATAGTCATTACATTATAATCATATTTTTATACCAAAAATGCCCTTAAGGCTAATGGTGGTAGTACTAGTCATATAAAGAAAGATAACATTTGACGACAGCAAAATAAATGTAAACTACACGGATCGATTGGATATGAACCAACAAGGAAAACTCCATACGACAATGACTGCACATGATTTGTGTTATTGTTCGAAACGTTTGACCTGCGGCGTATGACAGTTAAACCTAGAGAATCGAACCATCTCTTTTCATGTGTGAATGCCTTAAATCACGTTCAAAGAATTCACCAATCAGCTGTCTCTGACCTTTGGACTTGAAACTCAGAGACTTCAATAGGTGGAAAAGCCAGGGATTTGACTCTTATTATACTTATTACGCACAACAGGTATAATGATTGAATTTGTTTTGATGTATCATTCTAACTCCAGAGGATACAAATATATGGTGAGATGAAATTTCTTTCAAGTGGCTTAAATTCATCTCGGTTCTAAATATTATTGTACAAACGAAATATGAATAATTAAACTCTAAGAAAACACTTATATGGTAATAATCTATGTCCATCGAAATGTCCACATGCTATTGACTTTTCTATACTTAGTTTACTTCAATATAATATACACAGTTTTCTTTTGTTCGTACAGTGTTGTGTTCACACAATCCGAAAAGTTGACTAATGTTCTGACTAAAGCTTTACCTCAAACAAAGTAACATGAATGGGTCCCCTGCCCAAAGTTGCAGCTACTTATACACCATGCTCTTCAACACCTCATTTGCCCACTAAATCTTCTCTTTCCCTTTTCAGTTATTTCTGATAACTCTTTCTATTGCCTATTCTCTCTGCCTCTCTTTCTTCTCTGTTTGAGCACAGACTTACTCCTACTCTGTTGCTTGCGGCCCAGAGAACATGGAAGGTGAGTATAAGAAGACCCCAAAAAGGCCAGAGGCGAAAATTCCTCCTCCGAGAGGCCAAATTAAGGTAAAGATAGTCAAGAAATTGACAAGTAAACTGAAATCTTTAGTATCAGTGGGAAAGAAAGGTTGACGATGGCAAGAGCTCTGCATCTCAAAACGCCTCACTTCAGATTTTTAACCATATTGAAAAGAATCGATCAGTTCATTTCCTTGTTATTAGCCTCATGTCAGGTAAATTAACATAGCAGCATTTCCTGGGGTTGGCTACTAGCCTTGTAATTACCATAAAAGAACGATCTTGGTTCCGTAGGAATATAGGTGTGAGAATGTTATGGTTTCTTCTGTATGTTATCATTTTATCACGGAAATGAGAACTTAGATACAGAAATACATAAATTCTTCACTTGTTGTGAAGTCCGGTTGATTTTAGGACAGATTGGGGCTTGTTTTTTGTTACATTAGAATGGCTACTTTCCTTGTTTCTTATGTTCAGTCCTATCTTTGTGTAAAAGAAGTTATCAGGTTTATTTTGGATCTGGATTTTAACGTTTGGCGTGCACATGTGGTTTAAACCTTAACTGCAAACAAAAATGTTTCTTTAGTTGAAGTTTACCAAGGACAGCTGGAATGATACACTTTCTAGTTAGTTTGCTGGAAACAATTAGCAGTTGATTGCTGCAGCCGGCACAATGAACTTAATTTGCTGACAAAGAGCATATTTGTCCTAATTGATTACTACAGGCTCTGAAATGCTGGACTTGTTTTCAGTCCTTCAGTTCTTATGACTCTATTGGAACTATCAATTGTATAAAAATTGCATTATAACTAAATTTATAATGACAAGTGAAACAGTACCGCTAGTAAAACTTGATCAATCTGGAGATTTTAGTACACATCCCAAAAGCTTGATAATGCAAAGTTGGTCCACAGGATGCAAAGTTTTCCAGGAACAGATGTCAATTTCAGGCGGTGTTTTAGGCTTTCTGAGCGAATGAAGGCGATGCATGGCTTTCCGTACTCTGCCGAACAAAACAAAAAAGTTAAAGAAATGCTGTTCAGTGGTGGCCCATTCCCTTGATCTTCATTGACATTCTCCTCTTTTCGTGGAACAGTATTCTTTAAAGTTTGATTTTAGATTTGGTAATTGTCATCATGAAAGTAGAAAACTATTGTGTAGTGGCTATTTTTCAGGATACAGTGATACTTTGAAGCCTGAATACATAATCATATATATTTATTTTGCTAGTTACATGAAAGTGAGTTTCAATACTATAATCTATGTGATGATAAGGAGAACCAAATAGCTTATGAATAGTAATTCCATATTTTTGTTTGCATTTCAACATCAACTGGCCACCGTAATCGGTACTCCAGGTTAATTAATCTTTGAAGATGTTGTTGACCAAGCCAGCAAAATTGAATTGGTCTGCATATTCGGTTTTTTGGTACCACTGACGACCTTAAAATCCTAGGTGGGTCCGCCGAGATGCTCATTTCGTATTACATTCAATGATTGGACACTCAGGTGACGAGTATCTGCCTAAGCGGGCCCATCCCATGCCAACTTTATTTTTGTTTTTACTTCTGCGACGAAAACTGCTGTTCCCTCAAGTCTCATCATCCACCTTTAATTTACTTATTTGACATGGATGAATTTTGGAACAGGGGTAACATATCTTCGGGATCTGTTCCCGCTTCCTTCGCGCTAATACCTTACAAGTGTTTTGTAGTTTACCAGCCAATATTACGTAATGATCTAAAAATAGTACTCAAATAAGAGATAAGATGTTTTGTTCAATTTTATAGTGTCTTATTGTGTCTAGTAGATTTCAGCCATTTATTTTTGCGAAGTTCGTATTTATTTCTGCGAGACCCACACGAGACTTACATAAATAAATGGCTAAGATTTATTGGACACAATAAGACACCATAAAATTGAACAGAAGATCTGGACTCTTCAAATAAATAGTATCGTACTAATTTTTGATACCGGCCTATGGTAACCTTTTAAATGATTACCAATGGATACTGGTCACTATCTTAAATACTAGTAAATTTTGAAATTTCTTAAAATTATAGGACTAAATTTTAAACTTGATTTTTTAGAGCCTCTTTCCTCATTGTCCCCTCCCTGATTTTGGCTGCCAATCGCTCAGATCATAGTTCTCACTCTCTGTTGCTGTCCATTCATCGATGTCCTCCTTGTTGCCATTTATTGCTCTCCTCTGCATTGCCTCCCCATCTTTGCCGCTAATCTACCTCCATACTGCCATTGTTGCTTATCACAAGCAGAACAAACAACGTTAAGCGTTAAGCACAATCATAGTTGTCAGAGTAGTTGGTAAGCTTTGTAAGTTCTTGTAGTTGGAGCACAAATCGGTAGATTGAGAAAATTAGAGAACTTGTGACATGCAGAAGAGAAAGAAGAGCATTAGTGCCATAGACCACAAAGGTATACAGAGAAGCAATTATAGATTTTAAGTGTTTAACATATAGAGAGGCTTAAACAACGTGTAGTTTTATATGGTATAACTCTTTTAAGCTTTTATTGTTTTAAGCGTGGTGTATCGTAGGAGAAGATTATAATTAAAGATCGTAAGAGAAAAAAAAAAAGAAGTCCTTAGAAGACTTAGAAGGAAGTGATCAAGAACGATATAGCACTATTGGAACTTATCAAGAACATGACTTGCAATAAAAAACTTTGACGTACTAGGATATAGATAAAGGATTTTTCATAAAGAGATTCATGTTGTTCTCATAGGTCTTAAACATTATCCTTTTGTATTTAGCCTAAACTTTTAAATATATACTACTTAACTCTTAGGAATTTAGCCTAAGTTTTTTCCTACTTAACTTGACACTACTATTACTACTACTACGATCACTACTACTACTATTACGACTACTACTACAACTACTATTACTACTACTATTATTACTACAACAACAACTACTACTACAACTATTACTACTACTACTACTACTATTATTACTACTACTACGACTAGTGACGGAGACACCACTGGGCCTCCCAAAATTTT
>JANIJH010000225.1:35050147-35062949 GCA_024520975.1 Erythroxylum areolatum | reverse complement strand
CATAGCCATTAGACAGTTATTTCAGTACCATAAAATCGATCAGCCCGTCACTCGAAAAATTTTCGGTCCGGACATTTACTCCCAATTTGCCAGAAAATATCTCTAAGGTTCACTAACATCTGGAATCACTCCCAAAACATTTCCAATTCACATTTCAAACACAATTACCTCCTAAAATTCCCGAATCACATTATAATCACAAACAAATGCCGGAAAAGTCATGAATGCATGTACCTATATGTGCAGGTGCCAAAAGACTCATTCCTCTAAAATTAGAGGCCAAAAGTATGCTCATATCAAAATATGCAATGCAAACTACTGGCCTGTCCTAATTGACCAATTTACCCTTCCCATCGGGGATGGGATGTTACATAACATTTTAAGAATCACTTCCTTTGTGATTTCGAGATTCGTTAGGAGACAACTCTTTACCAAAAACATATCCAATAATTGATTCCTAACCTTGCCTCTAAATTAATATGATCATGAGTTTACTCATCCAAATCCTATAAATTTAGTTTAAGTAAAACCCATCATCATAAGACTAAACATGTTCGAGTTAAAGTCACCTTGAGTTTACTCAACAAGCTTTACAATAAACAAAACTTTGGTTTAATCCTTAATAGAAGACATTATTCATGTTCTAAACATGTACTTAATATTTTAATGAGGGATTTAAAATAAGGTCTCATTCTAAATAATATAATCTCATTATATTAATTTATTTGACATAATCTAATTATGAAAAATAAATTGAGCACTTGGCTTGATTCCAAAAAAATGATTTGATAATTAATTTAATATAATTAATCAACTCTTGAAATTTTAAATTAAATGAAAACAAAACAAAACAAAAATAAATAAATAAAATTAAATGAAGAAGCAGCTGGCGCTGCACGGGCCAAGAGGTGCTGTCTCATGGCCTATGGGATGCACGTGTCAAGAGATGCAGTCTCCCGCATGTGTCCCTTCTTCTCCGTAAACCTTCGCTTTTTTCATTTTCTTTTATTTTTTGGTCTCCTCTCTAGTCTGCCTGGCCTGTCCTTGCTCTGCCTTCGTTCTACCATTTCCAGAGGTGTGAATAACATGAGATTTATACATAAAAATCTCTAGAGAGCCACCGGTGGTTGGAGAACCACCGTCTATTTATATATAAAAATCTCTAGAAAGAGAAGTTCATGTATAAATAGGCGGTGGTTCTCCAACCACCGGTGGTTACACCTGTCACCGAAGGTCTCTATTTCGACAATCCTTAAGCCCAATTAATCTTAGTAACCAAACATCCATCAACAACCATTGAAGCAGCCGAAGGTGAATAAAAAGCAGTGAATGAATAGTAACAACAAAAATTAGAAAATCAAACACAAACGTAACCCATTTAAAACTTGATTTTAATGGCCACCTAAAATGTTTTTTTTTATTTTTTCAGTTATGCTTACGTTATGCATTGAAAACCAGAAGAACAACAGATACTAAATTTTATGAAGACATCTGAAACGTTATTATAGAAAGGCAAACAAATCTCTTCAGTTTTTCAAGAAACATAGAACAAGTGAAAAAGGAACACAACAAATATCAAAATAAAAAATTTCCAGAAAAATTTGAATCGTATTCCACATTTCCAAAAAATGATGTAACTATTTTACATTTTGTCTAAAAAAAGTTAACGCAAGCTAAAGCAGTAGTCAACTAGTTTATACAACATGTCCTTCCATATCTTGAAACACTTTTTGGATGGATAAGAACAAGAACAAAATATTTTCCAAAAAAATTAAATATTACAATTTCATTTCTAAAGAGTAAACGAAGGCATTCCAAAACATTTCAAGACAACAGACTAAAGACTAATTTATGTAACATTTCCATAACATGCAGAAAAAAATTTAACACAAAGAGCATGAATATAAGTATGCAATTTATGCATAAATATGCAACTTATGCATATTAATATCAAATAAAAAATTTAATCAATCCTATGAATCATAAATAAATTTGTTAAAGTAGGCTCTGATACCACTATCAATAAAAAAACGCAAGATCGAATCTAAAAGCAACGGAATAAATTTAAACATTTTCATAGAATCAACTTTAACAAAATTTGATTAGAAACATAAAACAAGGAATTGACAAAGCTATACTGACCTATTTCGATTTCCTGTCTTCTTGAATTCGTCCATCCACAAGCCTTTCAATCATCTGGCCTTTAATGGTATTCACATATCTATTCAGAGAAAACTCAAATCTAATTTAAGTTGAAAAAATGTAAGAAGTACTAGTGCCAAATTGTGTAATTTTTCCTTTTATATGAAAAATCTTATTTTTTATGTTCTTGGATTTTATTAAAATTACAACTAAAGTCAAAATTTAGTCCTAATTACGAATTTAATCTTTATAAGATCAAATATCACATATTGATCCTTAAAGTTTTTAAAACTTCTCAATTAAGCCCAACTTAATTCAAATTTCATTTTCTCCTTTATAGACCTTTTCTGTGAGACCCATTAGGTTGCTAATATATTGGCCATGACTATAAATTCTATTTCCAATTTATGGTTAGAATCAGATAAATTAAATCTCCTATTAATTTATCTTTAATTTCATAATTAAACAATTTATAATTATAAATCATGATTAACGTCTAGTAACATGTGATGACCACCTTAATATTAGGAATGTCAAAGTTGTTTGACTTAACTTGTCTATGCATAACTATAATGTATAAATTAATCATTTCGTCATCTAATGTTTCAATTGGAATTAGAGTATGAAATTCGCGTCTACTCTAAATAATCCAACCATGTTCATTCTTGCTAGTTAGTAAATTATTTATAATTGATATTTGAAAATAACTTTTTCAAATTTCAATTTACTCTGGCCAGAGATTCTCAAAATTATTACTAATCAAAAATAACAAAATATTCTCTCTAATTTATTTTAGAACAACGAATTCTTTATTGATTTACTCAACTATCTCCACATAGTTCATACTATCTTCAATAACTACCAAATTGAACTACTGCAAGAATAGAACATAAGTAGCATCAAAACATAGTAATTCCTACATGAGATAACTTTGTTAATCTCAAGTCTAAAGATTAATTATATAACCATCATAATGAGATAATTCACAGACACACAAGTAATGTTCCATTCGAGATTCTCATAATTAGGTCAGTTTAGTGAGCTTATTCTCGAATAAGCACTCACATATTTGTTTAAGTATCTTCACACTTTAATCTATGAGATTGATTACTTTCTTCGTAAGAAAGAAATAAACACGTGCTAGTCTAATCATTTTATCAATACCCTGTCTTGATGAAACTATGAATAGGAACATTTTGAGAATAATACAAAATGCAATTCGAATATCATAATTATAATCACATTATAATTTTTAATTACATAATAACTATTTCATAAATTTTATCTTTATAATTAATAATTAAAAATTAACGAGTATATAAAAATAAAGAATGTCTTTTATTGAATAAATTTTTTTATACAAATAAATATACAACCAAAAAATTGGTTGTAAGGCATAAACCAATAGGATGAAGATCTTGCAGAGGATGCTGACGATGGAGATTATTTGAGGGAGAGGTGGTTATGGCCTTCAACTGGTGAAGTGCATTGGCAGGGAATTTACGAAATGGAGAGGGAAGAAAGATACAGGATAAAGATGGACAAAAAGAGAAAGAGCACGGTTTTGAATGAGAGAAAGAAGTGAGGAATCCTCAGGTCTGGGTATAAACAGAAGCCACTCGGGACATAGGAAGCTTGCAATTTTGAGCTCCAGATAGTCCACAAGCTCTAACTTTAAGCTTAACACTTGGACGCAGAGTTCTGATTGTTTCCCTCATCTGCACACGTAGAGTGTAGGGGAGAGCAGAATAGCTGCATTTTGCATTGTTTATCACAAAATTTTGAAGACGAATAACTACATCATCATCCTCATAGGTTCATCCTTTTCTTGTTCTCAATAGTTTTGAGTTATCAGGTTCAGAAACTGTATTCTTTAAATCACTGTATATCCCTGCTATGTAGAGGCAATTTTATTTCCAGAATGATGATTATAAATTCGATTCTTTCTCTTTTCAAGTCCATATCCATGAAACAGTAGGGAATGCTTGATTTTAGAGCGAGTGAAGAAGAAGTTTGATATAGGTAGGTTCTTTGAGCTTGTTGCTTTGTCGGTTCGGCCCGAAGTTAAGTCTACGAACCCGCGATTTGATTCATAACAAAATCCGACCCATTATAATCGTATCACGTATGTATGTTTACCTGGCAACCCGGAAGTTTTAAAATAATTACCAAATTCCCGCGTCTACGCTGGGACCAATTAATTACCAGCTAGTGTTACTGTCTTGTCTGTCTAGGGTTTCAAAATCACCGCAAAACCCCCTCGGAAGTCAGAACCGAATCTGTCTCTCCCGCTCTCTCTTGCTTAGGTGACTCCACACTCAGTCTTTCTTCTCTTCGCAATTCCATGCATTTTGCTTTCCTTTTTCATCTTCTACTTGCCATTTTTTTCGTTCATCCTCAGCTAAGCACATTTCTGCTTTATGGTTTTGTTGCTCCTCAGCTTTAGTTTGTTGGTGTAGTTATGTTCGTATCTGCGTGCGAAGATGAAATGGGCTTCTTGGGTTACTCATGAATTTTTCATGTTGTTTTTTTTTTTTCTATTTAGTATGTTTGATTACTGGAGTGGACTACACTACTCAATTTGATGACGGTGGTTGTGAATTCTGTACCATCTGAATGCATCGATGATGTGTTATTTGAGCTTGCTCTCCGTTATGCTTCTTCTTTTCCTTTTAGTTTACTGATATTCTGGTTTTATTTGATGGTGAGTATTTTCTTGGTTTAAGCGAATTTCTAGTTCTCTGCTTTCTGTTTGCTGCCTGCGTACCTGTTGCCTAACATCCCAATGTGAGATTTTGTCGACATTTCGGTTGACTGAATAATGATATCTGCATTTTAGTATTTGGAAATTATTACAACTTTTTGTTTTTGACATGTCTGTTTGGAAACTTTTTTGCATCAATTCGAAGTCCAAAAAGACCCGGAATCTGTATACTGTTATCTGCTCAATCCTTCCATACGGTTCCTTCCCAGCCATTGAAAATCTGCGTTATTTTGATTGATTATGGCTAACTTATTGATACTTTCTTGTTTTAATAAGAACTGTTTTATATCTGTGGTTGTAACTATTGAAATTTGGCGTTGGAACATGTAGGTATATTAACTAAAAGGTGGTGGAAGTTTTCAGCATCATGCATGCTATAAAAGGTGGTTGGGTTGGTCAAACATTTGCCTTAGCTAAGTGCAATGAATCTGGGGGCAGGAAGTCTCGCATTCGTCGCTCAAAGGAGGAGAGAAAAGAAATGGTTGAATCCTTCATCAAAAAGTAATATGATGATGATTACCTTTGGAGAAATTGCTGCTGTTAATCTTTTGATTCCTCACCCTTTTTCCTCATAAAGAATAGGAACATATCAAATTGATTTTCTTGTATGTCTTTCTGTTGTACTGATGCTTGTTCCTGCATGATTATAGAGAGTAAGAGAATGCTTTGAGCTTTGAAATCCAACTCTGACAATCTGGAAGAGGAAGTACACAATTTTCAGGGAACTGGGTTCTTGGTAGATTATGGGTAGTACAGCTTTCCATGACTTACATATAACACCAAATGATGTCCATAAGTTAGATCATTGCTATTATGACCGAATTTAAGGAGGAAACTTCTTCTACTTTAATCACTGCCAGATATCTGTTTGGATGTTACTTTTTCAAGCTATTAGAAAGTATATGCAACCTGGATTACCACTCATACAATTGACTTGCATGCAGCTACCAGAGTTTGAACAGTGGGAACTTCCCATCTCTTAACCTCACGCACAAGGAAGTTGGTGGATCCTTCTACACTGTTAGGGAGATTGTTCGAGAGATCATCCAGGAAAATAGAGTGTTGGGTCCTGGCAAGTCGTTGCTTGGGCTACAAAATGCAGATCAGTTATTGGAGCAGCATCCTCTGGGTACAATTTCTACAGGACCACGAATTCCTCACTCAATACCACCAAATGGAACTGCTGTTGTTTCAGATCATGGTCAGCGCATAAGTGAAGAATCTGAGATAATTTCTATCGGAACATGCACTGAGCCTCAACAGCTGGGGTTCGAAAGTGAGCAAATGATTAATGGTAGTCGTGTAACTATAGAGAATGAAGAATCTGATAAACCAAAAGTTGAGGTAATTCAATTAAATGAATTGCTGGAAACAGAGGAAACTGGCAGAGAAGTGCCATCATCTAGGGCTAAAGTAATCCAAGTGGAGGATGTAGTTGCGCCTCAAGAGCTGGGGTTTGATAGTGGCGGTCATGTAACTAAAGAGAATGAAAAATCTAATGAACCAAAAGTTGAGGTAATTCAATTAAATGACGTGTCGGAAACAGAAGAAACTTCCAAAGAAGTGGAAGCATCTAGGGCTAAAGTAACTCAATTGGAGGATGTAATAGTAGAAACATTTCCATTGCGACCTTTTCCGGAATCAGCTGAGAAATCTGATGAAAGTTCTACTGAAGTTAAGCCATTTGACCAAACTTTCAAAGAAACGGATATGGAAAGAGTGCAGCTGGAATCAGGGAAGAACATTTATCATACTGATGAGATAACTGGCTCAACAAGTTCCTCTTTGGTTGCTTATGAAGAAGTGGAAGTCTTGGTAAGTCCTATTTTGGAAGGAAACTCTGGTTTGGGAACTGAAAAGGCTTTGAGGGATCCAGCGTTGGAAAGCTCAAGTTCATCTTCTACCAGACAAGGCATTGCTAATGATACTCATGAAATACTTGTTGAAGCCAAATTGTCTCAACCTGATGAGGCAGTTGCAGAAACTAATGTGAGTTTATTTATTCAGTCATTTGTTAATTTATATATTATGTAATTGTGGGCATAGTTACTTTTAAATTTTTTTCTAATATGTTTGTGGCGTTCATAAATACTGACAAACTAGATGAACGTGCATGTAGCCTGAACATGGTGGTGTAATATCATGTTATTCAAATTAAATTGCTATTTGGAATGTGGTTTGGTACGTAATGTATATCAAATTTAAGCTAATTTTCTTTTCTTAAAAATCTATTCTGAAAATAGGTAAAGCTAGCTGAAAGTAACAATCAGCAAACTCACTGAAAGTAATTACCTTGTACGTGTTAACGGAAGCTCAATTGCATCTCAAATTCAGACATTACAGTGGGACTGTGGTAGTGATTATAACTGAGTTCTAGTGGTCTATGGCTGCTGTCTGCTACTTCTTTCGATCAACTTTCACATTAATTTTCTTGACGAAATGTATTAATCACATAGGAGTTGATCTTACAAAAGTTTTACCTTTTTAGCGGGCTGTGATTTGTGTAAAGACTAAGTTGCGTATTTACTTTTCTTCATCCCCTGTTGTACCAAAAGATACATTTCTTACTGAAAATCGTTTGGTGTTCACCTGCTTCGAGCTGTTGCTGACGACCCTTTGCAGGATTTGAATGCTCAAATTGTCGGCCAAACAAAGTCTTCGGATGGAGCTAGCACTAGGACTAGTAGTGGCAAGTTGGTTACCCAAGAAGTAGATGGAGAAAGTAAAGCTGATGTCCAACATAGGTGCAACTTGCCGAAAGGAAACAACCCGCAGTTAGATAGAATTAATCTGTAAGTATACCCAGGAATTTTAACTTCACAACTTTCTACATGTGTTTCCAAATTGCAATCCCAATGATCTAAAGTTAATGTTTTTGTTGAATGATAAAGATTCTCCTTGGTTTATGTTCTCAGCGGCTCATGGGATGGCGCATCCAAAAGTCCTGTAGAAGCAGAAACTAACCCATTTTGGGGTATCTTTAAAGGGTTTGTAATTGCTTTCATGAAATTTTGGTCGGAATAAAGTCTCTTAAGAGTATCATTTGTAAACAGTTTCAAGGAGATGAGTTCTGCTGTGTCAGAATAATACCTAAACTTTCCTGAATACTGTTGTTGCTAAATAGTATATATTAATGTGATGTTTAGTCTTATTGGAATCAAATTATTGGGTGTAGATGAAACAGTTTTTGAGACGGTGCTTGTTATGTGAATGGTTTTTCATGGAGTTTTGTTCCATTTAAATGGTTATTGATAAAGTATAAGAATATTTGAGAATCACTTCTAATGATTTAAAGTGTTATGCCTTGCTTTTAGCTCATGTAATTAGGCATTTTAAAATGTTTGTAATTACTCTCCTGATATTTATAAATATTCTCATAGTTGATATATATATGAATAGCTCTACAATGTAATGCTGTTCATCAATTCAAATTCTACTCTTTTGTTCCTACATCTTATCATGGTATTAGAGGCTCATTAACAGGATGTTTTTTATTCCAGTTTTCTTTTTTCACCCTACGATACTGTTCTCTTCCTTTCCAACCAAACTTAACACCACCCATCATAACTATTACAAATCACATCGTTCGTACTTTGGACAATACGAATTATCTTTATCCATGGAGAAAACAAATGAAATTCATCCCATTAACCTGTGATCTCATATCCCAACCCCTTTCAAGGCTTTTGATTCTTCTATCAACTCTTCACTATCTTTCTTAGTGTATCTTTGGTGGCTAAAGCTGGACCAATTTGTGTTCTATTGTCTCGGTGCAATCCTCTTCTCTGCCATTTCTTCAACCATTCTCTGATGTGAAACTGTAAGGGACTAAGAGGTTTATGGACCACCTCAAAAGTCATTTCCCACATCAAACCTCCATTCACAAATCTTTACTCAGACGTCGACTTCATACGGCTGAAAAAAACAACTCTATTGTAGATGATTTTCTCTCCAATGTTGCCTCCACTGCAGAAGACCTTGTAGTTATATGTGCCCTCGTATCTTCAGAAGATTTGGTGCTTTTTATTCTTAATGGCTTGATCATCTGATTTTAAGTAATTCATCACTGTGATTGAAAATCGAACTCCACTCCAAATTGCTCTTTCATGAGCAAAGACTGTTGATGTTTCATCAATCTTCACCGAGACCTTTAGAGAGGCGTTCGCAGTAGCAAAATTAACAGTGGCATTGTGAAGTGAGTTCAACTTATCCCATCATTCTATTCTTATTTTACTTCATGAGCATTTATTCATTTATTTTTTTAGTCTTATTTATTTGATGGATGAATGCATGTTTCAATTATGCTCTCTGGCATTATTCTAATCGCTTTGATAATAATGTCACAATACGAGGTAGCGTTCACGATTTTTAGGATGCATGTGCAATCTAAGAAGCAGCCCAAGCCCATTTCTGTCTCCCTTCTTGGCCCAACACTTCTAAAGCACCAAATTAATAGCCCAAACCCAACCTTTTCTTATTATACCCCACCTCCCTTTTTATAATAACTTATTTACTATACAGGGAGCTATTTTTACTGTTAATTTATTTCACCAGACTCCCTCCAAAATGCATAATTTGTAAAAAGATTGGTCATTTAACTATCACTAGTCATTTTTGGTATAGAAATAACCCCTTATTACCTCATATAACCCTTCTATGCCTTAAACCGTATTATATGCCTTTAACCTCATGCACCCTCCCTTTATTTATTTCAAGTGACATTGCTGAGTGGCTTCCAAATACAAGTGCTTATGCGCATATGACTCCTAATTTGCAAGTAGTAGAATTCGGACAATCGTATCAAGGTACCAATAAAGTGATTGTCGATAATGGTAATACTTTTCCTATATCTTCTACTGGTTTATTAATACAACCGATTCACTTTCGCTCTCTTCACTGTAAAGACATCTCGATTGTATTTTAACTCACTATAAATCTTTTTTCTATTTCTAATTTTGTTAAAGGCATCTCTTATCTTATTGAATTTAATTTCTCTATTAGTAGGTCGCATTCACAATAATGCTTATGTTATGAAGATTCCTTACTACTTTCACTAATCTAATTGCTCTCACTACTTTTCAAGCTCTGTTTCAAGTTTGGCATCAATATCGTAGTTATTCATGTCACAAATAATGTCTAAGTTGTCTCCTTTTCTTTCTTTACAAAATTTAAGAGTCAATAATCATTGTATTTCTTGCTTTTAAAGAAAAATTAGTTGTTTACCTTCCACTTTATCTCCAAGACAAGCATCATAATCTTCTTTACTTATCTATTGTGACATTTGGGGTCCCTTACCCTCACTTTCCTTATGTAGATCTTGTTACTTTCTCATATTTGAAGATGATTTTAGTCGATACATCTAGCTTTATCCTATAACTTATAAATCTCAAATTGTTTATCTCTTCTAAACCTTTAATTCTCAAGTTAAAAGCCTCTTCTCCTCCAAAATCAAAATGTTTTAATAAGATTAAGCACCTAAACTCATCAAAGGTCCTTTTGCACAATTTTCTCACTTCTTAAAGCATTTCATAATGTAATTCCTATCTTGACATGTCACAACAAAATGTGGTTGTCGAACATAAAATTTTTCATATTATCAAAACTAGTCTTATCCTTATGCGTACGTCTCAACCTTACTTTTTTTTTTTACAGCTGTGTATCTTTTAAACCTCCTTTCGTAACCAACCTTTCAACCTTTGATAATAAATCTTTATATGGGGTCTTTTTTTAGAAAATCTCCTAACCTTGATCATCTTTCATTTTGGGGGTACATATGCTTCCCTATCTTGGCTACATTAGGTCTGATAAACTCCCTAAAAAATTTTTTTCTATGTTTTTATAGATCATTCTGTTAGCATAAAGGTTATTGTTATCTTGACCATTTCATCGACAAAATGTATATCTCTCAGCAATGTTAGATTCTTTGAAACTGACTTCTTTTTTAACCAAACCCTCTAACTGATATTATACCACCTTTCATATCTCCTCCACCTTACCCTTTATGCTCTCACCCATCACCAGCTACATCACCACCACCATCACCACCTACCCCACCATCTTTGCATCCCAAGGTCACTCGCATTAGTGATCATAATCATAAGCTCAAATCTTTTCATAATCACACAACCTACAGCACCATTACCTCAAGCTCCAATTAAGCTTCATCATACCTTGTTTACTTAGGTAAACAAATTCTCATATTTACAACACATTATACTATAAGAGTTTAACACCCTCCATCATAATAACACTTGGAATTTGGTTCGTCCACCTCCCATCTCTAACATTCTCAGCGATAAATAGGCCTTTCATACCAAGCATGAACTTGATGGTACCATTAATCGTTACAATACTCACCTTATTGCTAAAGGCTTTCACCAGTCTCTTAGTCCTGATTATGTTGATATATTTAGTCATGCTGTCAAACCCATAATCATTTATATCATTCTCATCTTTGCCTTTTCTTAAAATTGGTCAATTCATCAACTTGATGTTAACAATATTTTCTTACATAGTAACCTTCAAGAATTATTGTTCATATATCAACCACTAGGTTTTACTTATCTTTGTCATCTTAACCATATGTGTCGCTTGAAAAAAATTCTTTATAGCCTTAAACAAGGCTCTAAGGCCTGGATTCATAAATTGAGTGAAAAATTTTATATCCTTGGTTTCATTCGTTTTTTACAAGTCTGACCCCTCCCTTTTTATTCATACATCTTCCTCCCACACTATCTTTCTACTAGTTTATATGGATGATATCTTGATTATATGTTCTTCACAATCATTCACTCAAATCCTTATTCATGACCTTCGTACCATCTTCACCATTAGAGACCTTGCCTGTTTTCATTATTTCCTTAGTATTGAAGTTACAACCACTGACCTCCTTCTGACACAAAGTAAATACGCTAGTGATCTCCTTCTTTGAACTCACTTTGATCAATCAAAAAATGTTCCTATGCATTTTACCTCTACCTCACCTATGTCTAAGAACCATGGTCTCTCACTTTCTGACCCTATTGAATGTTGTAGCACTGTTGGAGCGCTTCAGTATGTTTGCTTAACCATATCAAACATTTAATTTATAGCGAACAAAGTATCTCAGTTTCTCCATTGCCCTACCAACATTCACTAGAGTGTAATTAAATGGATTCTATAATATTTGAAAGTTATTTTGTCTTATGATATTGGAACCAAACCCACCCATTCCTTCATACATATTTTAATACTAATTGGGTAGGTTGTCCTGATGATTATCGCTTCACCTCAAGTTAGTGTATTTATCTTAGAACTAATCTTATTTTATGGAGCACTAAGAAACAATCTATTATTACTAGATCTAGTACTGAAGTTAAATATAAAGGTATTGCTTTTATTGTTGTTAAGCTTTGTTGGATTACTGCTTTACTCGATTAAATTGGATCTCATGTCTCACTCCCACCTTATAATGTGACAACCCTAATACTACATTCATTATTGTTGATCTTGCCTCGCATTTTGCTCAAAGTACATCAAAATTGATACTTATTTTATTTGGGACTTAATTGCTAACAAGGCACTTTTTATTCCTTGCATCTTTACTATGGATCCAATGGTAGATCTAATAATGAAAGCATTAAGGCCTTGTTTGGTTGGTGCAAAAGTAAAGTGAATTTGGAATATGATTCTTCAGAAAATAAATCTATAGAAAGTAAAAATATTCACATGTTTAGATACTTATAAGAATTCTAATAGGAAAGTTGGGTGGATTCTTATTATAGTGTTTGGTAGGAAATAGTATTTTGTAGAATGTAACTTAATTTTGATTTATGTTTCCAATTATATCCTTACAAATAGAATAAAAATTGAAATCGTTAAATAAGAAAAAATATGAATATGAAAATTGTCGATTGA
>JANIJH010000225.1:35006554-35035720 GCA_024520975.1 Erythroxylum areolatum | reverse complement strand
TCTTCATTTCAAATCCAAATTGAGCGTTTTCAGTGGCGTTAGAATCGTTAGAACGGAGGGAAAAATTTTATTAAAAATTCAATCCAAAATTGTTATTGAAAGTTTCTCATATTGTGGTCGGTAGGTTGTCGGTTTTGGGTCCTCTATGCTTGTGTGCTTCCGAATGTTGGGCCTCGATGACGGGGTCCAATAGAAGTGCTATCAATCTTAATGTCAATGAAACAAGCATGAGAGATAAGATCAGTAGCATAAGCTTCACCCAGAATTTCTTAGGTAGGACGTTCTCCTTTAACATGCTACTTATTGCTTTAATAACTGTTCCAGTTTTTCGTCCTATAATACCATTTTATTATGACATATATTTGTTCATTTATTGTTTTTGAATGCCATGAAAACTGTAGAAATTTGTAAATTATGTGTAGATGGACTTACCATCGTAGTTAGTTTGCAATTTCAAAATAGAGTAGCCACTTTGTTTCTTAGTCATAACTTTAAATTCTTTAAAGCATTCATAACCATCTAACTCCTCCTTCAAAAAGTAATCCCATGTATTTCATGAAAAATCATCAACAAAAAGCAAGAAGTACTTAATACTATTAAGTGAAAGTGTTTGGAATGGTCTAAAATGTTTGCATGTAACAACATTAAAGGTTAGGAGGCTCTATATAAAATTTTAGGAAACTTATCCGCAATGATGCTTTTTCAATGCAACAAGCTTCACAAGGCTTTCCATTGCCAGTTATACTTGGAAGGCCAATTAACAGATTCCTTTTAGACAATAAGGTTAGTCCACTAAAATTGATATGATCAAACCTCTGATGCCAAAGCAATGCATTATCATTGTTGGTTACTTTAAGAGTACTAATATGAACGTTAGTAAATAAAAGCATAACCATCTTCTCTTATACCATTTGGACATAATAGAGCAAGTGCATGCTTTTCTTTCCATAAATCATGCATTTACCAGCATCAAAGACAACTAAATAGCCAATCTTTATTAACTGACCCATACTAATAAGATTGTAATTTCTTTCTAAATTTGTCAAAATAGCAATCGTACTCATTCTTGTTATCGTCCAATCTTACTTTATTCTTCGAGGACTCATCAATCTCCACAAAGATTTTTTTTCTTACTAGTCAACTCGTTACTGTAACCACTATCAAGATACCAAACAACATTAGACTAATTATGAGTAGCCAAACAAGCAATGAAGACTTATTGGAGCAAGTAGAGACAAGCCACTTCGGTGGTGAAATTGAAGAGAATATGTAAGGAAGTAGATAAACTGAGTGACGATCATCATATCAATCTAGACAAATAGGTTCCTTTTATTATTATGTCTTAATTAGTTTTGTTTACAACAAAGTCAATAGCTTAAAATTTTAAAAAAAGTAGACTTAAATATTATCAAAGTTCGCCAAAAAAGATGTATGTAAAGAAAGAAACAACAAAAAATAGTTATCAAGCTTTAAGCTTAACAAATTAACTTTTTTATAATGTCAACTTAAGAGTAAATCAAATGAACTTTTTAATAATTAGATCCTATAATCAGTGCCTAAGTGTTTATGAGTATAGGCTCAAACATAAAATGAATTTAAAAATAATCATTTATTTATTTAACTTATTATATCAATCAATTGTTAAAGGAGTGCATGATGCCACAGAGAGAAATTCACTCAATAAAACAAACCATTAAAATTTCAAATAATATTAAAAGAAAATCAAGTCCAAATCATAAGTCCATGAACTCTCAAAACTTAAATCAAATCTTAAGTGTAAATTAGTAATCTTATGCTTTTCTCATTTATAAGTCAAATCCAAAATTTTTTGAAAACACTAGTTATTAGTCACAATTCTTAGAAACTTTCTTTAGTCCCATATCAATTTTATTCTAAGCCCTCAGACCCAACTCCAAGCATATCATTTTGATTTATAGCCCTAAGACTTAGGTATAGGCATTCATTTCATTCCAAGTACTAAAACTCATATCTAGACATTCATTTCTATGTTTTAAGCCTTAAGATCCACTTTAGGTGTTTTATTTTAACTTCCACTTCCTAGGATTCAATCCTAAGCATCTCTTTTTAATTTCAAATCTTAAAACATAGATTTAGGGATATCCCTTTTTTTTTGTAAATCAGAAAAATTAATAAATGAAACAAAAATATGTACAAAGAGTTCACATACAAGTGCCACAGAAGGCACAACTAGCTAAAATATAGCAACTAGCCTTAGGACAATCCAAGATAAAAAACGTAGGGATTTCTGTAGCTATGGAAGGAGCAATCCTACAGCCACTCAACATCAGAAACACAAAGAATGCTACCAAATAATACCTAAGAATCTATAATCTGAATGGGAAGCCTAACTAAAAATTCTCAAACTCAGAAGAAGCAAGCAAATGAGATACTAAAGTGAATGCCGCTCGAGAACAACCTTAGCCCCTGGATGGCCATGGAGAAAGCTACTGCCAAGAAGTGACTGTGTTGTGCCTCTGAGGGTAGGCATGGCAAGACATGGCCTATCCAAAGAGAACCACGCATGCTGTGACCTGGGAAAGACTGAGCAATTAACTTGCAAAAGTAAGTGAAGAACCAAACTATATAATTACCTCCTCTCGGTGTATAGGTTGAGAAGTTCCCTAACGTGGGAGATTACTCCAAGATACACTCTGTCCACAGCCATGGCTTCATTCTTGAAAGTTTTGGCATTACGTTCAATCCATATATGATAAATAGTGGTGGAAAGCAGAAGAGGGAAGTGAATAATGGCTAATACTCTGGTACAGGAAATAGTTCTATACCAGGAGAGGATAGCTGAGAGGTTAGACTGGTTGAAAGTGGGCAAGTTGAATTGGGTGAGGCAATGGTCCCAAATAGTTTTAGAGAATGGGCATTCAAAAAATAAGTGGTCTATGGATTCATTAGCTGAGAGGCACAGGGAACAGTGGTTAGGAGTATAGAGGTAGGAAAGTTTGTCCTGGGTTTGTAGCTTTTGCAAGAAAGCAAGCCATAAGGTAAAGGAGCATCGAGGTTTACTGTATTTGGACCATACTAGCTTGTACCAAGGAACATTCGGTAAAGGGGGTCGCAATAAATGATAGGCTGACACATTGGTATATCTCTTGGTGGGGCTAGCTAACCATTCCAGGCAGTCAGGTAAGGAGCTATTGGGGAAATACACAGGTGGATCAAGGTGTCTAATGAGGTCCATGGAAACCTCACTCCAGCTCCAAGTATCATTGATTATTACTTCAAAAACACGTGCTGTGAGCAGAAGCTCCAAACCATTGATCTCTCTCGACGTAGACAAGGTCCTCATAATTCCACGCAGGTGCCAAGGATCTTGCCAGAAAAAAGTAGAAATACCGTTTCCAATCCTAAATATAAATTGATGACATTACTTGTCCCTAACGGTTAAGATCTTTCTCCAACTCCAAGAACTATTATAGGTAGGATGAGCACTCAAAATTTTTTTCCTTCACAATATAATTGTATATACCCACTTAACCTATAGAGCTTCCCTATCTTTAAACAAATTCCATATCCGTTTTTATAACAGAACATGATTCCAAGTAGTCAAGTGTTTAACTCCTAAGCCCCTTCCCTTTTAGGACGATAGATGTCACTCCACTTCACCTTAGCCTGAATATTAGAAACTGCCTTTCCTGCCCATAAAAAATTCCTAAGCTTAGCCTTTATGTCCTTAAGAATGGAAGAGGGAAGAATAAAATGTGAGGACCAGTAGACATGGAAGGATGAGAGAACAGAAATAACCAATTGAAGTCTACCCGCATAAGAAAGGCTCTTATGGGTCTAACGATTGATCCTATTGTCAATTCTATCGATAAGAGAAGCACAATCCCTCCTAGAAAGACGACCTGTAATGAGAGGAACTCCTAGATACCTAAAAGGGAGAGAACCTTGTTGAAGACCAGACACAAGTTTCATCCTACAGCTCAGATTACTGACATCCGGGGATAAGTAAAACTGACTTTTGGATGTATTCATTTCCATGACAGAAAACATAGAGAAAGTATATAAGGAATCAAGCAAAAGTTGAGTTAAAATCAAGTCCCCATGACAGAACATTAAGAGATCATCCGCAAAAAGAAGATGGTTAATCTTAAGACCATTAACTAGAATGGAATAAGAAGGGGTGATGATACATTCTCTGACCCACTCAATGAACCTCATTGGAAGGCCTACTGCTTCTAGAGTGTTAAGAAGAAAATCCCAATGAATAGAGTCATAGGCTTTTTGGAGATCCACTTTGAAAGAAAACCTCTTGTGAGAATTAGAAATGTGATAGTCTTGAAGATTTCTTGTGCTAAATATATTGTCCCCTATTTGGCGATTCTTGATAAAGGCACTTTGATTAGGGCTAACTATAAGAGGGAGAATTGGGTTAAGTCTATTTGCTAAAATTTTAGCAATAACCTTATAGAGCATATTGCAATAGGAGATGCATCTAAAGTCTTGGACAATGGATGGGTGAGTTGTTTTAGGAATAAGGGATATGAATGTGGAATTGAGCTCTTTGAGGAGTTTGCCATGGAGGAAATTTTTTTGAATAGCTCCAGTAACTTCATCCTCGATAATAGGCCAAGCCTTTCTATAGAAGTGCCCATTAAAGCCGTTAGGGCCAGGGGCCTTATTGGGATTAAGAGAGTGGAAAGCCTCGCAAATTTCTTGAGGTGAAACTTCAACAATAACAGCTTGAGAAGGAATTTCCGCAAGTGGTTGAGGAAAAAGATGAGCTACAAACTCCTTGGAGTAGTGGAGATTCTTAACAGTCCCAATAGAGCCTTTGAAGTAATCTAGAAATTGAGATTGAATTTCACAAAGCCCCACATCCTTACTGCCGTTTCCCACATCAAGAGAATGTATGGAATTTCGGTTTCTGTTGGCAAGGAGAGAATTATAAAAGAATTTAGTATTTCG
This sequence comes from Erythroxylum areolatum, assembly GCA_024520975.1. Lineage (NCBI taxonomy): Eukaryota > Viridiplantae > Streptophyta > Magnoliopsida > Malpighiales > Erythroxylaceae > Erythroxylum > Erythroxylum areolatum. The sequence goes on along the minus strand of JANIJH010000225.1, from coordinate 35,030,776 downwards.
GTCTCCTTCCTTAAGCCATTTGATCCTAGAGGATTGTCTGTCAAATGATTCCTGATCCTCAAGAGATCTATAGAGTTCTCTAATGGCCTCGGTCTCCCTAGCTAGTAGAAGGGTAGATCTAGGAGAATACTTCAGTTGGTCCTGCATGTGATTCAAATTGGCATGATAGTTCTCGACTCTAGCAATGATATCCCCAATCTGACCACAGTTCATAAGTTTGAGAGCTTGCTTGACTTTCTTCAGTTTAGTCAGTGCCCTAAACAAGGGAGTACCTATAACAGGGTACGCCCAAGCTTCCTCAACAATCCGCAGGAAATTAGGCCGAGCAGCTAAGAAGTTGAAGAATTTAAAGGGGGAAGAATGTTTCGGCTGGGTCCCAATCGTCTTAACCACTAAAGGAGAATGATTTGAAATATAAGGGTTATGGATTACACAATGAGAAGATGGGAACCGAATGCTCCAAGTAGAGTTGATAAGAGTCCTATCAAGCTTTCGAGCTGTGAAGGAATCGCCTAAATGTTTATTGGACCAAGTAAACTGAGGACCACTAGAATTTAAGTCTAATAATCCATTATCCCCTACAAACTGCCTAAAATCGCTTTGACTACTCATGATAGAGACACTATGAGGGTAGGATTCCTGAGGATAGAGAATCGCATTGAAGTCACCTGCAAGCATCCACGAATTTTGACCATTAGACAAGGAAATGTTGGAAAGATCACTCAAAAGAAGCTTCATATGGGTCGGATTATTGGCTCCATAAACACAAGAAACTAGGAAGGTATCTGAACAATGTCTAGGATGTAGTTCCACGTGGACAAACTGATCAGGATGGCTAAGGATAGAGCACAAAAGGATTTCTGGGTTCCAAGCAATCAAAATCCTAGCATTAGACGAGTGAGCTAAGTTGCTAAAGCTATCCCACTAGGGAACAAGGAAGTGCAGACTATATTCAAAAAGACTGGAGATGTAATCCTAGATTTAACTAAAAAAACAAAAGAAGCAGAGGATTTTTTAAGCCAAGCACAGATAGCATGCTGTTTATTGGGGTGATTAGGCCCCTAACATTCCAAAATAGAAAATCGATATTCAAAAACCAGCTAAGCCGCAACCTACTACTTCTGTTTTCTCCTAGCTTTCCTAGTCTTTCTAACTAAGAATTCCCCTTCTACCCTATCCATAGTCCTAGAACTAGCAGGTCTCAATTCAGAACGAGGAGATGGACGTATACCTGTTTGATTTTTTTCCAGGGAAGTAGACTCCTCGCTATCACCAATGAGGTCTTCGGATGGATGGAGATGTAGGTGACACGTTGGAGAATTCCTTGCTATACTAACCTTAATTTCATTTGTAACCTTCTTTGCCTCAGCTGTGTCCTGCTGGAGTGGGCCTACCACCTTGGATAATTCCATGGAGCCACCAGAGTAGGAACAGTTGCTGGGTTATGCTTTGGGCACTCCGTTGGTGGCACTGGGGTCAAGTGTGGCCCAGGATCCTTGCTCTACTCCAGCTCTTAATGAAGACCAGTAGCAAACGTGCGCCCTGTAGGTGCCCACACCTACCTCTGCTCACTCGCAGGTGGCTGCCATTCATACTCAATAGTGACTTCCCTAAAGAAGAGCTGCCTATCCTCACCATACGTAGCCAATTAGAACGTAGATGGCCATTGCTTCGTCAGCTCCAATTCCACGCATAATCTAGCATAGCTGATCCTGGACAGTCTTGCTGTTGGAGTATCCATAAGTAGAGGAAGCCTCACAGCACTGGCTACCTGCCCAAGCCTTTGGTATTCTAGTATTCAACTGGGATATTGTAGAATCGAGCCCATACTGGGCCTTGTGAATCTCTGCCAAGTCTACACCATTTAAGCTCCATTAAACAAAGACTTGCCTTGAATGTGCCACGGTCCTCTTTGAACCACATATTTCATGCCCTGCTCATACTTAAATCAAAAAAGAAAGTTGTTGGAGCTTGTAATCAATGTCTCCTATAGCCCAAATTCTGCTCATGATCTCACCAGCACTCGTGACACCATTGGATGAGCCGGTCTCTTCCCTAGAAAGAACCCTATCAGCGCGGTTCAAAACTTTGAAGCTCCTTTCTGCGTGAGCTCCCTTGGAGGAATCACGAAGACCTGGTTCTCCCTAACTTTAGGAGGGTAAAAAGTGAGCTCTGGGGTCTCTAAAGAAGCCCCATTACCTGCCTCCACAATGACCTTCCAGGATCTAGTCAGTGCCGGGGTAAGGGGTATGGGGTGGAAGTGGGGTAGTAGCATTAGTGGAAGGATGGGTTCCGTTAGAAGGAGAAGGAGAAGGGACCAAAGGGAGGGTCAATTTTTGGAGTGGACAAGGTGACAGGGAGGGAACTGGTGTGTTAGGGTTAGAGTTTTGGTTAGGGATTGGGATTCGATTTGGGGATTTCTGGTTAGGGATTTTGGGAACAGAAGGTGAAGAAGGTAAAGGGGACAGGGGGATCAAGGGGCTGAAGAAGAAGAAGTTGACGCCATAGCTAGGGAGTGGATCTCGCCTGAATCTCCGTCGTTAGAAAAGCTCGCTCGCCTAAATCTCACTCTCTCTCATCTCTTTTTTTAGGGATATCTCTTTAATTCCAAGCCTGATGATTTTTAGGCATATAAATTTCATTCCAAGCCCTAAGGGCAATTCCTTCATCACATACTAAGGAACATACTACTATAGGGTAATTCCCTTTGTCCTGAAGCATGTTGGAGCCATTTATTAGCATTTTATATCCAAAATATTTAAGCCTCAATTAGAAAAATAACAAAATATTTAAGCCTCAATTAGAAAAAATATAGAAGCACATTTAGATTATATGATTGTCAAAATAACAGGGACAAAAATCACTTAGTAGACTGGTGTCAATATTTCGATGGTCTCATGAAATATAACACGAGGCTAAACATAAAAAATGTGTATTTTTTATTCTCCATCAAAAAGTCCCTTGATTTTGTGACAACATAACTAGTTATTATGATTAACCCTCAAAAGATAGACACCGTTGTTAGTATGACAAATGCTAGGCCTATGAAAGATGTGCAATAATTATCATGACGTATTGCTAGCCTCTCGAGCTTCCTTTTCATGTTTGTGAAGATCAAAAGAGTTTTGTTAGGATGAAGAATGTGAAACAACCTTTAAACATCTAAAGACATGTTTATAATAGCCAACCTAATTGTCCACCCCTTCCACAATCGAAAAGTTATATTTATACTTCCTTTAAGCAATAAATTTCATAATAGTCAGCTAGGGAGAAGACAAGAAAAGATTATTATATTACGTCTTTTTTCAAGATGCTGAAATTTGTTATACTAAGTTAAAGAAGACGACCCCACTATAGAAGTTTCTGCCTGAAAGTTGAGACCATACTTATTAGACTCATGAGATTAACATTATGACAAACTTGTCACTGTGACATAAATTATACAAACCTAACTTATTAGGGTAATTAGTCAAGTGGTCGATGGAGCTGAACAAATTCGATATACGATATGTTTTTAGATCTATACTTGAGTAATTACTAGTAAATTTATTGTTAAATACATCATTGAGTCATTGAAAGGGGTGGAGGAAATAATTACTTACATATGGGTAAAATGTATAGATGGATCATTAAGGGAAGAAGGAAGTGGTGTAGGCTTATTCTTTCAAGGTCCTTATAGTTTATAATTCAAATATATTCAAATGCATAAGTTAAAGGCATTAAACAATCTTATGTGAGTTAAGATTTGTAATTCATCTTTAGCTACAAACCTGGCCTCTTTCTGTAAGATTTAATCTTTAACATTCTAAGCAATAGTACAGGCATAGAATTTACTAAAGAACATTTATGACATAATTAATTCAACACCTTCAAACCCTAAAATTAGTGCTATAAAGAAAATAAAGAAATACTAATCTTGATCCATATTCGTGTAATCTTTTTTTGTTAACACATCCCTTCTTTATGGAAAATTTTATCCACTTCCCCTTCTTGCCTTTCTTTATTCTTTTCAAGGTTGCAAGAACATATGTATTTTTTAATAATTGTAAAAGTTTCTTCAACTTGAAGGGAGAGGGAAGGGTTTCTTTATTAAGTAACCCTAATGACTCTAATGTCCTTTAACAAGCCCAATAATGGTATAACCATTATTTCGGGCTCACTTTATATTAAAATCAAATAAACTAATATAGGTCACACTTATGATTATTAAATGAATCTAACAATCTCCAACTTGGCCCATGTTACGAGTTGATGATTCAACAACACAAGTTTGCACCATATATTGAATCAATTGAAATAATGGGATCATGGTGGTCACAAATCATCTAATGACATGATTACTTCCATGTATCACATAATTATCTCAACTTAAAATAACTGCAATTGAGAAACATTGTAATCTTCAACTTTAATGTTTCTCCAAACATAATTTGTCATCATAATAAAATAATGCATGTACACAACATAATGTGACAACTAACAAATAGCAAAAACATAACATTAACTGAATTCATGAATGTCAAAACAATGATAGCAAATATCCAATCATATGTATATACATAACATGATCTCATGCTAATAAGGACTTATCTATAATGCCCATCCTTTCAACATGGCTAGTAAATGTTTAGGGGTAATCCTTTAGTTAATAGATCCGCTACCATTAGATTAGCTCTAATATGCTTAATCGACATTTTATGTTTTTGTAATTCTTCTTTGACTGAAAAGTATTTCAAATCCATGTGTTTAACACCATTAGAATCCCTATCATTTTTAAAGAAGAAGACAACTGCAAAATTATCATAATAAATTCTTAACGGTCTAGCTATATTGTCGACAATACCTAGCCCTAAGGCAAAGTTCCACAACTATAATGCTTGAATAGTGGCCTCAAAGCATGCCACAAATTTGGCCTCCATAGTAGAAGTAGTAATGACAGACTACTTTATACTCTTCCAAGAAATTGCCCCTCCTGTTAGTTGGAATAGATAACCAAAGGTAGATTTCCTTGAGTCTACACAACTAGCATATTTTGAATCTGAATAGTCGATCACTTCTAAGTGATCTGATTTCCTGTATGTGAGCATGTAATCCTTGGTGCCTTGCAAATACCTAAGAACATTCTTCGTAGCTTTATAGTGGTCCAATCCGAGATGGCTTTGATATTGGCCTAATATTCTAACAGCAAAACTAATATCTAGTTGAGTATAAGTTTGAATATACATTAAACTACAAATGCATATGGAATAGATTCCATTTCCTTTCATTCCAAATCATTCTTAAGACAATGCATTTCACTAAATTTATCTCCTTTCTAAATTAGAACTACCCCTCTGACCATTTTCCATCCTAAATCTCTCTAATACTTTACTGATATATCCTTTCTGAGATAACCCAAACAATCTTTGTGTTTTGTCACAAAATATTTTTATTCCAATCATATAGGATGCCTTAATCATATCTTTCTTTACATCATATAACATGACCAAATCAGTAAAAACAAAAAGAAAATCGTCAATATATAGTACAAAAATAATGAACTTGCTCCCACTTACCTTCATATAGATACACCTATGAACAATGTTCTCTTCAAAACCATAAGAGGTAATAGTATCATTAAACTTAAGATACCACTGCCAAGAAGTTTGTTTCAAACCATATATTGATTTCTTTAATTTACACACCATATTTTCCTTTTCTACAGTCATAAAACCTTCAGGTTGGCCTATATAAACTTCTTCTTCTAAGTCACTATTCAGAAAAGCAGTCTTTACATCCATTTGGTGAAGCTTGAAATCATAAAGAGTTACTAATGCCAAAACAATTCTTAAAGAGTCCTTCTTTGAAACTGGAGAGATGGTCTCTTTAAGTCAATGTTATCCTTTTGAGTATAACCTTTAGCTACAAGTCTAGCTTTATGCCTTTCAATATTACCTTTCGAGTCCCTTTTAGTTTTAAAGACCCATTTACAGCCTACTTGCTTTGAGCCTTTAGGTAACTTAACTAGTTCATAGTTGATTATCATCCATAGATTTTAACTCTTCTTTTATAGCATTGAGCCACTTTATAGAATTATTATATTTCATGGCTTCTTTAAATGAGATTGGATCATTACCAGTGCTCAAATCTCACTCATGCTCAAGTGAATACACCATATAGTCATCTGATATAGCTAGTCTTTTCTCCTTTATTGACCTCTGCAATACTATTTCTTGTGGTATCATTTGATCATTTATGACTTGCATATGATTTACTGGTTTTTTATTGACATTCTCTTCTTGTGGGTTTGGAATATTCACTTGATATTCTGATATGTTGCATGACTGTGATATAACAAGAGAAACAATGACTTGAGAAGAGACACTAGGTAAAGGATTTTCCACCTGAATCTCTTGAATATCCACCTTTTGTGGTTCCACACTCCCACTAATTTGTCCATTTTCAATGAACCAGGCATTACCTGACTCAACTATTCTTGTACCATGGTTAGGACAATAAAATATGTACCCTTTGTACTTTTCTGGATAACCGATGAAGTAACCACTAACGGTTTTTGAATTAGGTTTTCTTTCATAAGGATTATAAATCCTTATTTCTACTGGGCAACCCCAAACATGCAGGTCCCCAAACTGTCCACAATTCATAAGGTGTCACATGAATCGCTTTACTATGAACCCTATTAAGTAGACATATAGCTGTCTTTAATACATACATCCATAAAGATAAAGGTACATTCGTGTAACTTAACGTACTCCTAACCATATCTATAAGTGTACAATTTCGCCTTTCAGCTATACCATTCTGTTATGGTGTACTAGGCATTGTATACTATGCACAAATGCCCCGACTTTGAAGAAATTTTACAAATGGACGTGGACATTATCCATTCTCATCATATTTACCATAATATTCACCACCTCTATCAGACCTTACCACTTTCACTTTTCTATCTAATTTCCTTTCTATCTCATTAATGAACACCTCAAGAATGTCCACTGATTGAGACTTTTCATGCATTAAATAAAGATAACAATAACTTGAATAGTCATCAATGAAGGTGATAAAATACTTTTCACCACTCAAAGATGGGACATGAAAAGGACCACATATATCAGTGTGTATTAATTCAAGTCACTCTGTACTTCTTGTGGTTGAAATTTTAGATATGTGTTTGGTTTACTTGCCTTTAATGCAATCCACATACTCATCCCAATCAGTCAAATCTAGTTGAGGTAATATTTCACTTTTCAATAACCTCATAACCCTCTCTCTATATATATGGCCTAACCTTTGATTCCATAAGTAAGCAGAGTGTTCATTATGTGCACTACATTTATTACCAATATTATGTTCAACATGAAACAAGGATTCAGAATAATTAACATCAAGGTTTAAACGATATAAACCATCTATTAATGTACCAAAACCATAATAGTACTGTTGTTTATGCAAAGAAAAAAAACACCATTTCTAATATTGAATGTAAAACCTGTCTGATCCAACTTACTAACAGAAGCTAAACTTCTAGAATATTTAAGAACATAAAGACACTTTTTAAGATCTAGACTACAACCAGTGTCTAAGATCAATCTATATGTCCTTATTTGTTCTATTCATGCCTTCATTATGTTACCTCTATATAGGAACTCTTCAATTCTGTTTATGGTTTGATCGAAAGGAATCCTTGCATAATATGTGACATATGAGTAGTTGCACCTGAATCTAACTACCATGTATTATTGGGCACCTCAATAAGATTTGATTCAAAACATACCGAAACATAGTAGTTACCTTTTTTTTCGAACCAAGCCTTTCTCTTAAGGTAATCTTTTTTTAGTTGACCAGCTTTCTTGTAGAAGAAACAACACTGCTCTTGACAGATTTGGCCCTCATTAACGTTCATTGGGGCTTTGTCCTTGTTCTTGCTCTTCTTTCCTGGCTTTCCCTTTTTGTTGATAACTTCTTTGTGTACTATGAAGTGAACAGAGTGTTCCTTTATTTTCTTTAATCTCCTTTCCTCCTGCAACAAATAACCTTAATTTTTTAAAAGTTCCATTTTTCCTTTAGAGTGTTGTAATTCACTTGGAACTAACCAAATTTAGGAGGATGTGAGTTGATGATGAACTATACTAAGAAGGATTCACTCACATGTATGCCCATTGATTTCAGCTTTGTAGCTAGATTTGAAATTCATGTTACGTGATTGTAACATCCTATTATTTGAATTAAGATTAAAATGGTGATTATTAGAAATTAAAGAGAAATTAGGAAAGCTTAATTCATGCTTATACATAATGTGACATACACATACATGACACTATTGATCTTACACTTTACAATTATTTGTACATGCATTCATTGACATTTTCCAAGTATAATTGATTGTTAAAAAAAGAAATTAAAATGTGAATTGTGAACTTTTTGAGCTGAAAATTTATTTGAAGAATAATTTGATTATTTCAGAATTTTGGTGATTTTTGGAAATTTCTAAAAATTTGAGGTATTTTGGAATAAGAAAAAATAAGAAAAATAAATAGACTAGTTAAATTGTGACAAGTGGTAGCATTATATAGCGATACGTATTAAACATGCAACAGTCACTTAGAGAAAGAACTCAGTTCCTCTGTTGTTATTCCTTCATACTAAAGGTTTTGTTAGACAAAAATAATATGAAAACACCAAATTGTGATGTGGAAACTTGGTTGTTGATTCTGAAACTAAAGTAAGGCTGTCAGATTGTTGATAGAGAGTTTATTAATGTTTATCCTGTACTTGTGATCCACTAACACATCCAAAAGCTTGTTAAATCAAGTAAGTGAAGTTTAAGGTTCTAGGTTTTGTGAATTTGATGATATTTTACAGTTTAGCAGTGAATATATGCATGAATTGTGTAAGAAGTAATTCGGTGATAGTGATGAGTTATATGAACAGTAGGTGAATTTTGCTTATGAGTGATTTGGGTTCTGTATGGGAATGGTCTTTGATTATGAAAGTGATGCAGAGAGTCATGAAATTTGATGTATAAAAATACACTTTATTTTGAACTAAGAAATACGCAGAAGGTATATTTTATACTGTACATGCATGCACAAATATATTGAATATTGGTAGAAATGGATTTAAATGAGTTTAATGAATATGAAATGAATATTTGGATGAAGTCGTGGTATAGATTTGATATAAATTCATAATGAAATGAGGTTGTTGTTGGATATTAAAACACATTCAAAAATATATATGCAGTAAAGTTGATAAACATGCTCTATTTTCATTATGTATGCGTAAATGTTTGGGTAATGTTAGTGATGGATTTAAGTGAGGTAAGAGTTAAAGAGAACATAGAGCATAATGAGGTGTTGTGTTTTAAAGAGTAAGATGATAGAAAACATGGATTGATGAGGAAAAAAAAAGAAAGAAAAGTGCAGTAAAATGGGATTTGCATGAATAGTGGTATATGATGTTTGAATGATTATGTTTGAATTTTGGATTTTTCATTTTTTGTGAGTCGGTCAGCTGAAAGGAGAGTAGGAAAGTTGGTTTATGCAATGGATGTAGTAGTTATGAAGTGTAAAAATGGGAAGAAAATCTGGGTTTTTGGTGAAGAAGATGAAGATTTGAATTTTAGAGAGAGAAAAGGTGATCATTTGTATGTATGAGTTTATGAACTAGAGTATTTTATTAAACAGCTTTAAGTCTTTTGGATATAATGTTTTCATCTTACATCCAAATGATTTAAAGCTTGAATCAATAGATTCCCAAGACAGTTTTCTTTCTCTCCATAAAATTTTAGAGCTATCTGAGTTGATTTGAAAATGATTGATCATATGAAAGTGTGGAAGTCTACTAGAATGTTATGAACTAGAGAATTTTCATGAACATGCTCCAGTATTTTGATTATAACTTGATTTTTAGGCTTTTAAATGAGTTGGTTCTTGATTCAAATTAAACTAGAGACCTATATCTACAACTGTCTTGAAGAAGTCAAATTTTAATTCTATTTCTAAGACTTTCAAAATTAGCATGAAATTGAGTTTTGATTTAGACTGTAGCACTACTAGGGACAGAAATCATATCCTCTGGTTGTTGAATAAACTGTATTGATGTAGACCTAATTAGGCTAATGTTTCTACACCAAAGTTGTATTTGCTCTCTTAGCTTTAAATTGGTACAAAGTTTGTAATTTTTGGATATTAGAGTTGAGAGATATGGGTTGTACAACTTGAATGCATGATCATACATTGGCCAAAATTTCAAATGTACACAGTCTATGGTATTTTGATCATAACTCATAGAATTTTGAACTAAATTGAATGATCTTAGTATCAATAGAGACTTAAGAAATAGGAGAATAATTTGTTAGAAGGAAGTATTACCAAATTCCTTCACTTTCCTGATGAAAATAGTTGTGCAAAATGGACCCGAAAGTGTATCTTTAGACAAATGTGAGTAAATTATTTGAATGTGGATATCCAAATGAATATTGTGATAAGATTAATGATTAGAAACCCATAATTGTCATGAACATGCATTGTATGTATAGAGGAGCGTATTGAGCGACAACATCCAGACATTGCCAGGACTTCAAGGTAATTAGCTATTTGGAGCATTCTATAAGTAACCTAAGATGGTCTCACCTTCTTGATTTGTATATTACTGAACTGTATTGCTATCTCATTGAACTATATTGAAATGTGCTATTTGTGTATGGATTTCGGACAATATTTGTTCGAGGCCTTTTGATACATAGAAATGATATTGGAAGTGCTAATTGAATGTGAATGCATCTACCTAAATGATTTTCTAATTCTCAATTGAAAAGTTGAATACTGGACCTAGTCCGATGACTACTGTTATTGTGATTGATATTGTGACTGTTGAACTTTCATAATACTTGCAAATGAAAATGATTGAATTTGATTCCTGAATTGTGGCATGCATTTCATCCCAATGCATATAATATAAAGGAGTTGTGACTGATGTTGCTACTGATACTGTTACTGATAAGAACTATAAGATCCCGCATATATGGTTTGAGCCAATGGCTCACTGTGATGAATGAGCCTTATATCCATATTGGGTAAGGGACTGACTGACTGACTGACTAAGCCCAATAATTTGAGATATTGTAAAAGCACATAGTCACAACAATATAAAAATGAATGTGAGTCTCATACATATCACATCCGCATATAATTTGAATTCATTGAATGAGTTGCAAAGCCGTGTGAATGTTGTTATATGATTGAACTGTTTAACTGAGAAGTGTTTTATCTGCGATAATATTTAATACTTGCAAGTGGATTTGAATTATATGATTATATGCTATGATTAATCTTGTTTTATGACAAGAGTGAATCATCGAGGATGGTTACTCTGCTGAGTTCGCAAAACTCATCAAAATTGCACCGTTTCTTTTCAGGTTTGAGAGTGAGACGACCTAGCTTCTAAGACTCTGTAGAAGCATATTTTGTGCAACTGTTAAAGTCAGATTTGGCTCAAAGGTCAGTCAATTGGGATTGAGGACATAGTTATTTCTTTTGAGTTTATATTCGTTGTGTACTGAGTTGTTTTTGTTCATAGGATAATGTTGTATAAACATGGATGATATTGTATTATATGAAACAATGTAAATTATGGTTTTTGATATAATATGATAACATTTTGGATTTTAGAAATTGTGTGATTGATGGTTTAGTTTATAATGCCATGTTATGTACAGTGAAGGTGAGATAGTTAACATGTCATTTCTGTCAGGCATGTACATGTGTATTCGATGGACGCACGTGCATATGTCAGATGGGAATGGGGTGTTACATTTTTAGTATCAAAGCATGGATTGGCATCCATAGGGATATGTGGTGATATTAAGTGTGAAATGTTGTGGAAATGTCGGATGGTAATTGAAGTTATTATGTATTATAGGTTATCCAACGTAGGTGACCAAATGGAACACTCAGTTGACTTGAGATTGGAAGGAGCCAGTAGGGAGTTGTCAGCATCTCAACTTAAATGACTGTCTGCAAGAATTCTTGAGAGAAGGGAAAGGAGGTACAACAAACTGCGAAAGCAGGAAGCTGTAGATTTCTATGGCAGTACGGACCCTACAGAAGCTAAGGGATGGTTAGAGTGGATAGATCTAGCATTTGATTAGATGGATTATGAGTCAGACGAGAGGTTCGACTATGCCATTTCCTTGCTACAAGGCCCAGCTTATCAATGGTGGAAGACTATTCCCGATAATGCCACCGGTGTTGGCCCCTGAAATTTTTCTCATTACTTTTATTAAGTTAGGCATGATTTAATTAAATTTTTTGAGGTTTTGATAGATTAATCATTTTTTAATTTTTTTAATTATGTCAAACTTAGTAGGATTTATTGCATGGGTTAATGGAAATTAAAGTGTTAAGGTTATAAGAATGTTCAAGGGTATTTTTGGCAAGACACTTAAGCATAAGAGACATAAGGCTTATAAGGAAGGGCAAAATGGACTTTGCACACTCATTAAGGGTAGAAGTGGAAGAAGAAATGTTGTTTTGTTCTTTTAAGAAGGGAAAAATGTGATTTGAGGGAGAGAAAGAGTGAAAAAAGAAAATAAGAGAGAAGAAGAGAGGTTTTGGTGAAAGAGACAAAAGAAGAGAAGATAAGCTAGGGTTCATCTTTTCTAAGCCTTTAAGAGAGATTTTGGGGTTGGGTAAGAAGGGAAAAAGAAAGACGAAGAGAAGAACTTCCATTTGAGCCAAGAAACTCTTCATTCGGTGAAGATTCAAGGTAAGTTTGATTTTAATCCTTTGGATTTTTGGAAGAGGTTTTGGTTCAAGAAGCTTAGGAAATGCATGTTAAGTTTTCTAGAATCGATTATAATTAATTTGCTTTGTGGGTTCTCAAATTGGAAACCTTATTGAATTGGGATTTTTTTGGTATTTATGAAGGAAATTAAGAGAGGCAAGAGGAACAAGAAGAGAGGCACATTTGAGCAAGTTTTTAAGCAAGGAATCAAGGTGAGTACATGTTTATAATAGAGTAAATAAGCCACTAAATGTTTTCTTTAAATCAAGGAAGTTTAATGATGTCAATTGCATTATAACTGTTGTATTTATTGCTTCTTGAATGGATTGTGAAATTGTTATATGTTTGATATATGAATTGTGTTGATGATTTATGAAAAGACTTTGAAAATGATTCATTTTGAAAAGATACATGTTTATGAAATCATGTTTTCATAAATGGTTTGTGAAATATTTCATGCTCATGAAAAACAAGTTTCCAAAATGTGCCTTTTTGGGCAATATGTTTTCAAGATGTGGAATGCATGATTATGTGGGTTTGTGGTGGTTTCCTAAGTTAAGTTAAGTTCACTTTGACAAAAGGCTTCTCCCGCCTGCTCGCTAGTGACATGGAGCTCCTTCATGGACTCCCATAAATTCACAGCTACATATGACCATTACGAGGAATTGCGATAGTACGTTCTGTTTATGGCTACACGGGATCATTATGTAGAAATGTGTAGTACGTTCTATTTTGGATCCGCCCAAACCATTATGATGTGCTTATGTGCCTATGATATGTCAACAAGTTTGATGCATAAATGATTTGTAATTTATGAATTTTGGTTAAGAATTTGAGAATGATACGTTTTATGATTTTAATTAGAACTGTATACTGACAAATGAACATTTCAAAGGTTTTACTTATTTTTCCGCTATAAACTTGTTACCTACGAGCTTTCAAGCTCACCCCCTTTTCGTCCCATCTTCAAGTGAAGAAAATGAGATTGAGTAACTAAGAGTCGAGGCATCATTCTACTTTTACAATGTTTTTATAAATTAAGTTAGATTTTGTAAAAGCAAGATTTTAGACGCATTTCGAGAATTATTGGGTTTGGTATCTTTTGTATTTTGGATTTTGATATCAATGATGTAATGTGGCTTGGAATGCCATTAAAGCTTTGTAAACTCCTATTTTTGTTGTTAATAAAATATGAATTGTGTATCGATGATGTTGAGTTGGAATTAGACATATTTGAAGAAGTTATCAACTTGAGATGATGAATCTTGAACAGGAATTATTGTTATACCGATAAGTGAGATATTATGGAAAAGAAGTTAGGATTTTTGTGAATGATGAGAATTAGTTGTAAGTGATGAGTCAAATGAATAGAGACCAGAGAGTTTAATGAAATAATATTGGTAGATGAATGGTTATGCTTAGGACATTCCAAGTTTGTACGGTGCAAATTTCAAGTCTTCCATAAGGTAAAATTCATGTTCTAATTTCATTAAAAAATCTGTATTAATCTAGGTAGAATTAGCCAAAGTTGTCTTCATGAAAGTTGTAGCTTATCTTTCTAGCTTTTCAAAAATATAAAGTATGAAATTTTTGGATATCGGAGTTATGAGATATGATCATTATAAGTGGAGATGCTTTGGAAAGAGTAGTTTATGATTTAGAACTTTTAGTAATGTGAGGAAGACCCTGTAGGAATCCCTTCGTCTGATTTAGTCTCAGACTAACTCCCTTCGTCTGAATCAGTCTTAGACTGAGTCCTTTCATCTGATTCAGTCTTAGACTGACTCCCCTCATCTAATTCAGTCTTTGATTTAGTCTTAGATTGACTCCCTTCGTCTGATTAGTCTTGAACTGACTCCCTTCGTTTGATTCATTCTTAGGCTGAGTCCCTTCATCTAATTCAGTCTTATAGACTGAGTCCCTTCTTCTGATTCAGTCTTAGACTGAATCACTTCATCTAATTCAATCTTAGAATGAATCCCTTCGTTTGATGACTGAGGACATAATCATGTTTGATTCTTTGGCCATAACTTTGTCATCTGACCTCCAAATGACCTGATGTTTGAACCAATGGATTCCTAACACATTTCTCTATCTCTTCATACAACTTTATAGCCTTTGGTACTGATTTGAAAAAGATCAATTGAATCAAAGTAAGGGTATCATTTAGAAGAGTCTGGATATTTTACTGAACATACTTTGGTATTTGAATGATATCTTGCTCTATAGAGCTCAGAATGAGATGTTTATTATTTCAAAATGAATTAGAGACTTGGAGAAACAAATCCTCTGAAGAGATTGAATTTTAATTTAGTCTTTAAGACTTTCAATTTCTAGATGGAAGTTGAGTATAGTGTACTATTTCAGTTTAGTAATAGCCCGAAAATGTTGGGGTATAACTTTTAGTTTTCTAAACAAAATTGAATGATTTTGGTGTCATTAGAAACTTAAGACAAGGGGGAACAAATGTTCTTAAGAAGTCAAATTGTAATTCCAATTTGAGGTTTCCCAAAACTGTTCTGAAATAGGAGAAATGAGTTTGTTTTAATGTTTGACTAGTGCGGGCACTCCACCCTTATGGGATGATGGCTAATGAGGGTTCATTGAAATAACCTTATAGGATAATATGCTTATTTTTTATGACTTTGGATGTTGGGCTTTAGAAATGGGGTCCAACAACCAGGCATTGCACTTTGACTTGGGGAGACATTCAGAGGGCTTTTAGAGAAAATTATATGCTCCAGATATACATGGATAGGAAGATGAAGGAGTTCATGGACTTGAAACAGGGTGGAATGTTTGTAGTAGATTATGAGATTAGATTTAATAAGCTGAAGAGGTATGCTTCTGTCTTAATTCCTACTAAGCCAAATAAATGTAGGAGATTTGAAGACAGCTTGAACATGGAAATTTGGACAAGGCTAGCTCTTACTAACCTGAGCAGTTTCACTGAGCCTAGAGCAGGCTCGATCCGAATGGAGCAATCGTTGAGGGATAGTCAGCTTGAGTGGAGATTAGAGACTAGTTTGAAGAGGCTCAGTGAGTCTTAGGATGGTTCTAGCAGAAGGTTCAGTAAACGTCCGAGCATTTAGACCACTAGTTGGATTTAGATAGTTAGGATTCAGACAAAGTGGTGATTTCACTCAGACTGGGAATAATAGAGGTGAAACATTGGGTCAGTTACCAGCTTATCAGTATTGTGGGAATAAGCATAGTGTCGTATGCTGGAGATTGACAGGAGTCTGCCTTTAGTGTGGCTCACATGATCATCAGATCAGAGATTATACATTGATGTTTGGAGCACAGTCCAATGGGAGAGGGAGTAGAGTGACGTAACTTACTATTTAGCAGAGCCAAGCCAGTGGGACTGGACAGAGAAATCGTGGCAGAGGCAGGATGAGTTCTAAAAGTGTTATTGGGAGGACTGAGGTGCGGAGCAATCAGTCGCAATCTTAAGCTAGAGTTTATGCCATGATGAGGCAGGAGGCTCAGGATTCTCCAGATGTTGTTGTAGGTGTGTTATCATTATATACTTTTAAGGTTTATGCATTGCTAAATCCTGGATCTACGTATTCATTTATCACACCGCATATGGCTTACATTATGATAGAGAGCTCCTAAGATGTGGATTAGAGGTAAATACACCAATTGGTAGTACTATAGTGATTGGAGAGGTCTGTAAGAAGGGTCTGATTCAAATTGACCAGGCAAAGTTGGCAGCATATTTGATTGTTTTACAGTTGAAGGAGATAGATGTTATCTTAGTCATAGATTGGCTCACTACTCATACGACCATCATAAACTGCTATATGAAGGAAGTGATTTTAGAGTCTCCTGATCAATCAAGGGTAGTATTCAAAGGCATTAGCCAAGTAGTGCTAACCAGATTGATTTCTTTTATTAGTGCTTTGAAGTTAATGTATGGTGGATGTGAGGCCTATCTAGTCCACGTGATTGATATTCGAGCTGAACAGAGTATACAGGATATTCCTGTGGTTAAGGAATTCTTGGACGTGTTTTCTGTTGAATTACCTGGTTTACCTCCAGATCGAGAAACTACGTTCACAATTGACTTAGTTCCAAGTACTGCTCCTATATTCATTCGTCCATATAGGAGGGCACTTGCAAAACTAAAGGAGTTGAAAGTTCAGTTGCAGGAGTTGCTCAAGAAGAGGTTCATTAGGCCCAGTGTTTCACCTTGGGCCGCTCCACTGTTGCTTATAAAGAAGAATGATGGTACTTTGAGGTTGTGCATTGATTATAGACAACTTAACCAAGTTACAGTGAAGAATAAATACCCGTTGCCTAGAATCAATGACTTGTTTGATCAATTGCAGGGAGCTCGAGTATTCACTAAGATTGATTTGAGATTTGGGTATTATCAGCGAAAGATAGCAAAGGTTGATATACCAAAAAGTGCTTTTAGATGCAGGTATGAACATTTTGAGTTCTTAGTAATGCCATTTGGGTTGACTAATGCCTCAGTTGTATTTATGGCATTAATGAATAAGGTATTTTAGCCCTACCTAGATTGGTTTGTAATTGTGTTCATCGATGACATTTTGGTGTATTCAAGAAGTAGCGAGGATCATGTTGAGCATCTGAGAATAATTTTGCAGACTATGAGAGAAAAACAGTTGTATGCCAAATTTGGTAAATATGAATTTTGGCTAAATTAAGTGGTATTTCTGGGCCACTTAGTAATGGGGTATGGTATTCATGTGGATCTAATAAAAATTGAAGCAGTAATGAGATGGGAGACACCAAAGAATGTATCTGAGATCCAGAGTTTTCTCGGATTAGCTGGTTATTATTGGAGGTTTGTCAAGGGTTTTTCTTTAATCTCAGCCCCTTTAACTAAACTTCTAAGGAAGAATATAGCATTTAGATGGAATGATGAGTGCCAGAGAAGTTTGAAGAGTTGAAACATCAGTTGACTACAGCACCGGTGTTGACTATTCCATCAGGATCTAGTGGATATTTGGTACACAGTAATGCATCGCATCAGGGACTGGGATGTGTATTGATGCAGTATGGTAAGGTGATAGCCTTTACATTGAGATAATTAAGGTCTCACGAGATGAATTACCCAGTATATGATTTAGAGCTTGCATCAGTAGTCTTTGCTCTAAAGATTTGGAGACATTACTTATATGGCAAGACAATTTAGATAAACACTGATCATAAGAGCTTGAAGTATCTGTTGAGCTAGAAAGAGTTGAATATGAGGTAGAGGAGATGGGTAGAATTGTTAAAAGACTATGATTATGTAATTAAATATCATCCGGGAAAGGCTAATGTAGTGGTTGATGCTTTGAGCAGGAAGTCGAATACTAGTGTAGCTCATATTTAGTTATTAGAGTTACCAGGCCTGATTCAGTTGAGAGCTTTGAATGTAGAGTTGAATCTAGAGCATAATAAGGCATTGACAGATACATTAAAACTGAGGTCAATGTTGCATAATCGGATTAGAAGAGTATAGAGTAAAGATCATGAAATAGTGAGATTGATTGAGAAAGTTAAGAAGAATACAAATTCTGAGTTTGAATTTAAAGATGATATATTGTGGCTAAAGCAGAGACTATGTGTGCCTAATGTTGATGATCAGAGGAAGGAACTTGTAGAAGAAGCTCATATGGCCACTTATGCTAAGCATCTTGGTACTATCAAGATGTATAATGCACTGAAACAACATTTCTAGTGGCCTGGAATGAAAAAACAAGTAGCGGTGTTTATTTCTAAATGTATAACATGCCAGCAGGTTAAGGGTGAGCATCAAGCTCCAATTGGAAAATTGCATTCGTTACTTAATCCAGAGTAGAAATGGGAACGAATCATTATGGATTTTATAATGGGATTGCCTAAGACTCCGAGGTAGAATGATGCAATATAGGTTATAGTGGACCGATTGACTAAGTCAGCCTATTTCATACTGATATAGGAGAACAATACATTAGACCAGTTGGCTCGGAGATATGTGACTGAGATTGTGAGATTGCATTGAGTTCCAGTGTCTATTGTATCAGACAAGGATCCCAGATTTACTTCGAGATTCTGGAAGATCTTATAGTCAACTAGGGATACAAAGTTGAATTTCAGTATAGCATTTCATCCTCAGATAGATGGACAGAGTGAGAAAACTATCAAGACTGTTTAGGATATACTCAGAGCTTGTGTATTGGAGTTTCATGGAGCATGGGATCAATACTTAGCATTGATTATGTTTGCTTATAACAATCATTATTATAGCAGTATTAGGATGGCACCGTATGAAGCGTTGTATGGCAAAAAATGTCGATCGCCTCTATACTAGGATGAAAAAGGTTTGAGAATGAATGAAGGTCCATAACTGATATAGGATACAGTAGAAAAGGTAAAATTAATCAAGAGTCGAATAAAAGCGGCTCAAGATAGATAGAAAGGCTATGAGGATCAGCATAGAAAGGATATGGAATACAATGTTAGAGCAAGAGTGTTTATGAAAATGTCGCCTTGGCGTGGTGTATTGAGATTTGGTAAAAAGGACAAGTTAAACTCAAGATACGTTAGCCTTTATGATATTCTTGAAAGAATTGGACATTTAGCATATAAATTAGCTTTGCCTAATGAGATGTCTCATTTGCATAATGTGTTTCATGTAAGCATGTTAAGAAGATACAGATCTGATCCTAATCATGTATTACCGACTCAAGATATTAAGATTAATACCAATTTGAGTTATAATGAGGAACCGATCAAGATAGTGGGTTATAAGACAAAGCAGTTGAGAAACAGAGTGATTCCATTGGTGAAAGTTCATTGGAGAAATCACTCGACTGAGGAAGCAATATGGGAAATTGAGGATCATACGAGGCCACAGTATCCCCACCTATTCAAATCATCAAGTAAGAATTTTGAGGACGAAATTTTTGTTAGGAGGGGAGAATTCTAACATCCTGTTATCTGAATTAAGATTAAAATGGTGATTATTAGAGATTAATAAGAAATTAGGAAGTATAATTCATGCTTATACATAATGTGACATACACGTACATGACACTATTGATCTTGCACATTACAATTATTTGTACATGCATTCATTGACATTTTTCGGGTATAACTGACTGTTAAAAATGAAATTAAAATGTGAATTGTGAAATTTTTGAGTTGAAAATTTATTTGGAGAATAATATGATTATTTCAGATTTTTGATGATTTTTTGGGAATTTCTAAAAATTTGGGGTATTTTTGGATTAAGAAAAAATAAGAAAAATAAATACTGAAGGTTTTGTTAGACAAGTTGTGGAAACTTGGTTATTGATTCTGAAACTAACACAGCCGAAAGCTTGTTAAATCAAGTAAATGAAGTTTAAGGTTCTAGGTTCTGTGAATTTGATGATATTTTACAGTTTAGTAGTGAATATATGCTTGACTTATATAAGGAGTAATTCGGCGATAGTGATAAGTTATATAAACAGTAGGTGAATTTTGCTAATGAATGAGTTGGGTTCTGTATGGGAATGGTCTTTGATTATGAAAGTGATGCAGAGAGTCATGAAATTTGAAGTATAAAAATAAACTATGTTTTGTACTGAGAAATATGCAGAAGGTATATTTTGTACTGTACATGCATGCATAAATTTGTTGAATATTTGTAGAAATGGATTTAAATGAGTTTAATGAATAGGAAATGAATATTTGGATGAAGTAATGGGATAGACTCGATAAAATCATAAATTCATGATGAAATGAGGTTGTTGTTGGATATCAAAGCACATGTAGAAACATATATGCAGTAAAGTTGATAAACATGCTCTGTTTTTGTTATATATGTGTAAATGTTTGGGTAATGTTAGTGATGGATTTATGCGAGGTAAGAGTTAAAGAGAACATAGAGCATAATGAGGTGTTGTGTTTTAAGAAGGAGTAAGATGATAGAAAACGTGGACTGATGAGGAAAAAAAAGAACGAAAAGTGTAGTAAAATGGGATTTGCATGAATAGTGGTATACAATGTTTGAATGATTATGTTTGAATTTTGGATTTTTCATTTTTTGTGAGTTGTTGAGCTGAAAGGAGAGTAGGAAATTTGGTTTATGTAATGGAAGTAGTAGTTATGAAGTGTAAAAGTGGGAAAAATCTAGGTTTTTTGTGAAGAAGATGAAGATCTGCATTTTAGAGAGAGAAGGTGATGGTTTGCATGTATGAGTTTATGAACTAGAGTATTTTATTGAATAGCTTTAAGTCTTTTGGTTATAACATTTTCATCTGACCTCCAACTAACTTGAAACTTGAACCAATAGATTCCTAAGAAATTTTTCTTTCTCTCCATAAAAATTTAGAGCTATATAAGTTTATTTGAAAATGATTGATAGGATGAAAGTGTGGAAGTCTGCTAGAATGTTATGAACTAGAGAATTTTCATGAACATACTCCGGTATTCTGATTATAACTTGATTTGCAGACTTCTAAATGAGTTGATTCTTAATTCAAATTAAACTAGTGGCATATGTCTACAACTTTCTTGTAGAAGTCTAATTTTAATTTTGTCTTTAAGACTTTCAAAATTAGCATGAAATTGAGTCTTGGTTTAGGCTGTAGCACTACTAGGGATAGAAGTTGTGTCCTCTTCTTGTTGAATAAACTGTATTGATGTAGATCAAATTAGGCTAATGTTTCTACAACAAAGTTGTATCTTGTTTTCTTAGCTTTAAATTGGTATAAAGTTTGTAATTTTTAGATATTGGAATTGAGAGATATGGGTTGTACAACTTGAATGCATGATCATACATTAGCCAAAATTTCAAATGTACACATTCTGTTGTATTTTGAGTATAACTCATAGAATAATGAACCAAATTGAATGATCTTAATATCAATAGAGACTTAATACATAGGCAAATAATTTGTTAGAAGGAAGTGTTACCAAATTCCTTCACTTTCCTTATGAAAATAGTTGTGCAAAATGGACCTGAAAGTGTATCTTTAGACAAATGTGAGTTAATCAATTGAATGTGGATATCCAAATGAATATTGTAATAAGATTAATGATTAGAAATCTGGAACTGTCATGAACATGCATTATACATATTCAGTATATATGAATGTGTAGTAATGAATACATAATTGTGCAATATTGTGATATGCGTATGTATTGTATGTATAGAGGAGCGTATTAAGCGACAACATCCAGACATTGCTGGGACTTCAAGGTAATAACTGTTTTGAGCATATTGTGAGTAACCTAAGATGGTCTCACCTTCTTGATTTGTATATTACTGAATTGTATTGCTATCTTATTGAATTGTACTGAAATGTGTTGTTTGTGTATTAGATTCTGGATAGTATTTGTCCGAGGCCATTTGATACATGGAAATGATATTAGAAGTGCTGATTGAATGTCAATGCGTATGCCTAAATGATTTTCTGATTCTCAGCTGAAAAGTTGAATGCCGGGCCTAGTCTAATGACTACTGTTATTGTGATTGATATTGTGACTGTTGAATGTCATAATACTTGCAAATGAAAATGATTGATTACTGAATTGTTGCATGCATTTCATTCTAATGCATGTAATATAAAGGAGTTGTGACTGATGTTGCTACTAATACTGTTATTGATAAGAGCTATAAGCTCCAGCATATGTGGTTTGAGCCAATGGCTTACTGTGATCAATGAGCCTTACATCTATATTGGGTAAGGGATAGACTGATTAACTGAACCCAATAATTTGGGATACTGTAAAAGCACATAGTCACAACAATATAAAAATGAAAGTTAGTCTCATACATATCGCATCCGCATATAATTTGAATTCATTGAATGATTTGCAAAGCTGTGTGAATGTTGTTATATGATTGTTCTGTTTAACTGAGAAATGTTTTATCTGTGATAGTATTTGATACTTGTCAAGTGGATTTGAACTGTATGATTACATGCTATGATTGATCTTGATTTATGAAAAGAGTGAACCATCGAGAATGGTTACTCTGCTGAGTTTGCAAAACTCATTAAAATTGCACCGTTGCTTTTCAGGTTCGAGAGTGAGACGACCTAGCTTTTAAGACCCTGTAGAAGAACATTTTGTGCAACTGTTACAGTCAGATTTGGCTCAAAGGTCGGTCAGTTAGGATTGAGGACATTATTGTTTCTTTCGAGTTTATAGTATTCATTGTATATTGAGTTGTTTATGTTCATAGGACAATGTTGTATAGACATGGATGATATTGTATTATATGAAACAATGTAAATTATGGTTTTTGATATAATATGATAACATTTTGGATTTTAGAAATTGTGTGAATGATGGTTTAGTTTATGATGCCATGTTATGTATAGTGAAAGTGAGATAGTTAACATGTTATTTCTATCGAGCATGTACATGTGTATCTGACACACTTGCATATGTCAGATGGGAATGGGGTGTTACAGTGATCATGGATAGGCTGTGACCAGTCAAACTTCTTGGTCGTCAATTCACTCATCAAGTTTCCTACAATAGATTTGTCAGTTATGTCTGATTGTGAGTACTCTTTGATTTTCATCATAAATTTCCTTGCATTGTCTATATGAGGCATTGATGGCTTAACATTTTCAACCATTGTCAATTGCATTTGTTATAATTGTATATATTTTTTATGCCATTTTCATGAATGTGCATTTTTTTGCTCTTCCGGATGGTTTGAAGCCCCTTTTGAGGTACAAAGGGATGCCTCAGATTTTTGTTTAGGGGAGTCCTATTGCAGGAAGGTCACCCAGTTGCATATGAGAGTCGTAAACTAAATGACCCAGAGACAAGATACACAGCACAAGAAAAGGGTCTATTGGCAGTAATCCATTGCCTTAGGTTAAGGTCTGGAAACACAACTTATTGGGGTCCAAGTTAGTAGTGAAGACAGATAAGAATGTAGTGAGCCATTTTCTTACGCAGCCAAAGCTCCCCCGTATAGTGGGCCGGAATTGTTGGTGGAGTTCAACTTTCACTTTGAATAATTGATAGGTCAAACCAATCAAGTAGCAAATGCTCTTAGCCGGAAAGCAAAAAAAGCACATTCACAAAAATGGCATAAAAAATATATACAATTGTAACAAAAAATATTGAAGTTTTGAGAAGTTTAGACTCAACCTATTAGGCTTTTCCTAGGTCTCAAAATATGTCCTTCAGCTTGGGTACTAGTCTCAGTAATGGTTGCAGGCTTCTTTGTAGCTAATGCCAGGTCCTCATCCATAATACCTAATTGAAATTGGATTTGGTCAGACCAATCGATATAGTTTAGCTCGTTGAACTTGATTAGACCAGTGCCCATAGCTAACAAATTACTAGAAACTGCAAACATAAAAACAAACTCACACATTAATACTTTTCGTACAATTAATAGATTCAGACAATAACAAACTTTAATATATATATTTATGTCCACCTTTGTGTGATACTTAAGCATATATCCTTAATCCATGT
>JANIJH010000225.1:34963108-34979527 GCA_024520975.1 Erythroxylum areolatum | reverse complement strand
TGTTAGAATCGGTGGTTTAGGGTTTAAGGGATAAATGGATAGATTTCCTTGGGTTGTTGGATTTGTGACTGATTTTAAGGTTTGGTTGAGTTAGAAATGTAGTATTGGACTTGAATCAAGGTTTATATGTGTTGTATGTGATTAAGGGAAGGATTGAAGTCGGAAATGCTGGAAAGTCGGGTTTTGGAGTCGTTCTCCGGGCCCGCACGTCGCGACGTGCGAATTGCAGTCGCCGCGACGTGCGCGGTCGTCGCAGAGTGCGAATTATTGTTCGCCGCGACGTGTGAGGAGATTGGTGTTCGCCGCAGCGCACACTTGTGCACGGCCCACACTGTACTCCATATCCTGTCAGTGTTGATCCACATAACTCTTTTGTCTATCTTGAGCTGCTTTGATTCGGCTTCGGATCAATTTCACCTTATCTACTGTATCTTGTATCAACTCTTGGCCTTCAACTATTCTCAAGCCCTCTTCATCCTAATATAATGACGACTGACATTTTCTGCCATATAGTGCCTCATACAGTGCCATTCCAATACTACCGTGATAATGATTGTTGTATGCAAATTCTATCAGCGTTATGTACTAATCCCAATATCCTTGAAACTCCAATACACAAGCTCGGAGCATATCTTCAACAGTTTTTATTGTCTTCTCACTTTGTCCGTTTGTTTGAGGATGAAATGCAGTACTGAAGTTCAACTTAGTACCCATAACAGATTGTAAGCTCTTCCAAAACCTCAAAGTACATCTAGGAGCCCTGTCCGATACTATGGACACTGGAACCCCATGTAGTCTCACCACTGCACATATCTCCAGGCCAACTGATCAAGTGAGTTATTTTCTCTCACTGGTAAAAAGTGGGCCGACTTAGTCAACCGGTCCACTATGACCTATATAGCATCATGCTGCCTTGGAGTCTTAGGCAAACCCATAATGAAGTCCATAGTGATCCGTTCCCATTTCTACTCTAGATTGGGCAACGAATGGAGCTTTCCTACCGGAGCCTGGTGCTCAGCCTTAACTTATTGGCATGTCATACATCTGGATACATACTCTACCATCTGGATTCATCTTTACTTTCTCTATGAGCTTCATCATATCAGGATCTTCTCTCTGTACTCTTTTGATCCTATCAAGTAACATCGGCCTACTTTTCAATGTAGCAGTCAAGGCCCTATCCTGCTCCAGATTCAACTCCACATTCAGAGCTCTTAAGTGAATTAAACTAGGTAACCTCGATAACTGAATATGAGCTACACTGATATTAGACTTCCTGCTCAAATCATCTACCACCATATTAGCTTTCCTCGGGTGGTACTTAATAGTGCAGTCATAATCCTTCAATAAATCAATCCATCTCCTCTGCCTTAAATTCAACTTCCTCTGACTCAGCAGATATCTCAAACTCTTATGATCTGTATATATCTGGAAGGTCTCTCCATATAAATAATATCTCCAAATCTTTAGAGCAAAGACAACTGCAGCTAGCTCTAAATCATGTATTGGATAATTGATCCGTGAGACCTTAATTATCTCAAAGCATAGGCAATCACCTTGCCACGCTGCATCAACACACATCCCAATGCATGATGCGAAGTATCACTGTATACCATACATCCTCCGGTCCTCGATGGGATAGTCAACACCTGCGCAATAGTCAACTGATGTTTCAGCTCCTTAAAGCTTTTCTGACACTCCTCACTCGATCTAAATGTTACATTCTTCCTTAGAAGTTTAGTTAGAGGGGCTGAGATTAAAGAAAACCCCTCGACAAACCTTCGATAATACCCAACCATTCCTAGGAACCTTCAGATCTTCGACACAATTCTCGAAGTTTCCCAATTCATCACTGCCTCAATCTTCTTTGGATCTACCTGTATGCCATCCCCAGTCAATATATTTCCCAGAAACACAACCTGATCTAGCCAAAATCCACACATACTAAATTTGGCATACAACTGTTTCTCTCTTAGTATCTGTAAAATAACTCTCAGATGCTCAGTATGCTCTTTTCTGCTCTTCAAATACACCAATATATCATCAATGAATACAATCATAAATCGATCCAGGTAGGGCTGAAACACCTTATTCATCAGGGCCATAAAAGTTAATGGGGCATTAATCAGCCCAAACAGCATCACTAGGAACTTATAATGCCCATACCTGCCCCTGAATGCACTCTTAGGTACATCAGCCTCTGCTATCTTCAACTGATAGTGCCCTGAACTCAAGTCTAATTTAGTAAATACCTATGCTCCCTAAAACTGATAGTACCCTGAACTCAAGTCTAATTTAGTAAATACCTGTGCTCCCTGCAACTGATCAAGTAAATCATCAATTCTAGGCAATGGGTATTTGTTCTTTATCGTCACCCTATTCAGTTGCCTATAATCGATGCACAACCTCAAAGTCCCATCCTTCTTCTTCACAAATAGCACTGGAGCTCCCCAAGGTGAAACACTAGGTCTAATAAAACCCTTTTCCAGCAACTCTTGAAGTTGAGCCTTCAACTCCTTCAATTCAATAGGTGCCATCCTATATGGAGCAATAGATACAAGAGCACCACCTAGAACTAGATAAATCGTGAACTCCGTTTCCTAATATGGTGGTAAACTAGGTAGCTCATCGAGAAACACATCTAGGAATTTCTTAACTACGGGAATATCCTGTACACTCTACTATGCTCTAGTATCAATGACGTGGGCCAGATAAGCCTGACATCCGCCCTGCATCAATCTCAGTGCACTCATAAATGATATCATCCTGCCTGGCACTGCTTGACTAACTCCTCTGAAAACTGCCCTCGGCTGATCAGGAGATTCCAGTACTACCTCCTTGGTGTAGCAGTACATGATGGCCCTATGGGCAGTGTGCCAATCCATGCCTAGGATAACCTCTTTCTCTTTCAACTGTAATATAATCAAGTCTGCCTCCAACTCTGTTTGATCAATCTTAATTGAGCATCCCTTGTAGACCTCTCCTATGACAGTAGTACTACCTAAAGGTGTACTCACCTCTAAACCATATTTTAGCAACTCCTTATCATAATGCAGTCTACATGCCAAATGTGGTGCAACAAAGGAGTGTGTGGATCCTGGATCTAACAGTACGAATGCCTCAAAATCATAAATGAGAAGCGCACCTGCCACTACATCCGGTGAGCCATGAGCATCCTGCTTAGTCATAACATAGATTCTAGTCTAGGACTGTGGTCGGTTGCCCCGCCCCTTAGTCCTTATGGAAAAACTCCCAGCTCTCCCTCCACCTTTACCTCAACTTCTTTGTCTAGATCCACCACCTCTACTCTGTTGGACTGTAGCATTACTCCCAGGTTGCCCATTGACAGCAGACTGAGCTCTCAAAGTAATAGGGCAATCTCTAATTTGGTAGTCCATGGAGCCACATGTGAGGCAGGCTCCAGTCAATCTCCAACACTCGCCACTATGCCTCCTCTCACAATGCTCACAAACTGGAAACTGATTTTGTCCTGCACCTCTTCCACTACCAGTCTGTGAAAATCTTCTCTTCTGTCTAGATCTTGACAACCTGGATCCACCCGATGATCTGAAAGCTTTGTTCTGGCGCTTACTGAATCTCCTACCAGAACTGCTCTAAATCTCATTAGACCTCTACATACTGGGTCCTTGCCCAGTCTCTGCTTGTCTCTCTCTCATTAACTGTTCAATTCTGATTGAAGCAACTCTCAACTTAATGAAAGAACCGAGATCTGAAAATGCCAACCTTATTCTGATCTCCATATTGAGCCCATTCTTAAACCTCATACACTTGTCTACTTCTGTAGGGATCAGAGCAGTAGCATAACCCATCAACTTATTAAATCAGACCTCATATTTAGTCACTGACATCCTACCCTGCTTCAATCCCAAGAACTCCTGCATCTTTATGTCCAAATAGATCTTGGGCATGTAATTATCTCTAAAGACCCTCAGGAAGTCTTCCCACTTAAACTGGCAAGGCCTGGTGGTATTGCTTGGAACAGTCTTCCACCACTGGTAAGCTGGGCCCTACAATAAAGACACTGCATAATCGAACCTCTCATTAGGCTCGTAGTCCATCTGATCAAATACCCTTTCTGTCCTCTCTAACCATCCCTCTGCCTCATTAGGGTCTGTGCTGCCATAAAAGTCCACAATCCCCTGCTTTCGCAGCCTATCATACCTACTCTCCCTTCTTTTGGGAATTCTAGGAGGCATCTCCTCAGATCGAGGTATCAATGACTCCTTACTAGCTCCTACCAATCCTTGGTCAACTGGTTGATCAATCTGATCACCTAGAGCGGATGACCTATAACAAACAATAACTTCAATCATTATCCGTATTTCTCACGAAATTTTGTGCTTAATATTTCTATATGTCCCAATAGATGCCAACCATGCTCTGATACCACTCAAATGTAGCACCCTCTTACCACAGGGTATACATCGGGATGCTCAGAGGTCATTCCGGTACATAACCTGCGATAAGGGCGAGCTATGTTATATCACTACATTCACTTCACATGGCATTGTATCATAATTTGCTTATAAAACATCAATAGAAAATCACAATAATTTAAAACCAACTTTTTCCTTATTTCATTACATAAAATCTGAAAGTCTACATTGTATCTTTCAACACTTACTATATGTACATCGTCATTGCCTAATACAAAAGTGCTATATGAAAGAGGAAAATATTCAAAGTCTATATACTCTGTCCAAAAATCTCCGTTGACCGACCTTTGAGCCATGAGTTCTCTTGCCAAATCACTATCTACACTGCTGGTAGAGCCTCTCAATAGTTAGAGTCGTCTCTCGATCCTGAAAAGACAACGTTACAATTTTGGTGAGTTTTGCGAACTCAATGAGGTAACCATCATCAATGGTTCACTTAATTCATGCATCATAACAATTCACAAAATGTATAATCACATAGCATACCTTACATAAATTTCATATTTTCTCTTAAGCATAGGCATTTCTTTTCATCCAATATACTTAACAATGTGTATATGAGGTGCTCATGAGATACTTTCTAATTATTACATTGTTGTGACCAAGTGCCTCAATTGTCCCGTATCCATTTTAGATACCGAGCTCATTAATAACTGTCCCTTATCTGCTTGGGAGATACAGGGCTCATTTTACATAGTGAGCCTTAGGCTCTTAATCACTTTTGAGCTCGAGGCTCATTTTCACTCGTTGAGCTTTAAGCTCTGATTAGTAGCTACTTTGATCACAACTACTATTATCTGATTATGCATTCATGTATGGACTGCATGTACCACAATCACTCATATTATAAAGCACTTAGGTCTTTACATTCACATTCAAGTAGCACTTCAATATCTCAATCCACAGTCACATTCATCGGATATTCTGTCTGGAATCCACAATCAAACACATTTAATTATCATTCAAAATATCATTTAAGAAAACAAGTAATTAAGTGAGACCATCTAGGTTACTCACCGTTTGCTCTAGAAGATATTGCCTTGAAATCCCGGTAATGTCTGGAGGATGGTGCTCAAATCGTTCCTCTATATTAAACAACATACACATATATCACAATATGCACAATTATAATTATTCAATAATGCACATATATGAAATGAATTATGTACAATGCATGTCCATGACAATCCCCATTATCTTTCCTTTAATTTCATTACAAAATCATTCCCATATCAAAACTCATCTAAGTATAATTTATACGTAGATTTATGCCTCGCTAAAACTATTAAAATCTCCATTCCTTTCTCATTGACTCACTTCAGAATTTTTTTCCAAGTCACACTTTCGGGTCTGCTATTCACATTCAATTAGAAAGTGAAACTGATGTAATTTGGTTATACTCTCTTCTAGAAAAGTGTTTCTCTATGTCTTATCTTTCCATTGATACCAAAATCACTCAATTTGGTTTAGTAATTTGGAATATATGACTCAAACATTATCGGGTTATTCATATTCAAAAACAGTATACTATGTGCAACTTCCATCCAGAAATTCAACATCTTAGAGAACGAATCAAAATTCTTCTTCTTGAGAAAATTTGTAGGCCTATATCTCTAAGTTACTCCAAATCAAAAATCATCTCAATTGGAATCCTATAGATCAAGATATCATCAAAATGCAAGAAAATGTTTAGTAAAATATCCAGTTTATGCTCTTCTCGATATCCTTACCTTGATTAAATTAATCATTTTTGAGTCAAAACAAAAAGCTACAATTTCTATATAGAGATAGAGAAATGTGTTATGAATCCAATGCTTCAAAAATTAGGTCATTTAGAGGTTGGACGACAAAGTTATGGCTGAAAGAATCAAACAAGGTTCTGTCCACATAAGACGAAGCAGATAGCAGATGAAGCCAAGAAACAGATGAAGCAAAAAGAAGAAGAAACATAAAGTAGACAAAGCTAAGAAATAGACGAAGCAAAAAGCAGACAAAATAGAAAACAGATGAAACCAAGAAGCAGATGAATTAAAAAGTAG
This sequence comes from Erythroxylum areolatum, assembly GCA_024520975.1. NCBI lineage: Eukaryota > Viridiplantae > Streptophyta > Magnoliopsida > Malpighiales > Erythroxylaceae > Erythroxylum > Erythroxylum areolatum. The sequence goes on along the minus strand of JANIJH010000225.1, from coordinate 34,973,031 downwards.
ATGAAACAGAAAGCAGACGAAGCAAAAAGCAGACAGATCAGAGTCAACTTAAGATGAAGCAGAGTCAACTTAAGACGATGCAACTCTTAAGACGAAATAGAGTCAACTTAAGATGAAACAGAGTAAACTTAAGATGAAGCAAAGTCAACTTAAGATGATGCAACTCTTAAGATGAAGTAAAGTCAACTTAAGACGAAATAAAGTCAACTTAAGACGAAGTCGAGTCAACTTAAGATGAAGCAAAGTCAACTTAAGACGATGCAACTCTTAAGACGAAGCAGAGTCAACTTAAGATGATACTATCTATACTCCTCAACTCAAAAACCTTTTTCTTGAACATCTCTAAGTTTTCATCAACTCACGTATAGACACCTATGTATTCATACATGCACAGTGAAGAAACAGAGCATATCACCTTTCCATATCTAATTCTCTACACTAATCCTATACATCATTTCATTGCTACTTCAACTGCAAAAACTATTTCCACAACATTTGATTACTAACAATCCATCAAAAACCAAATAACACCATCTCCATAATTTTCATCCCCTTAACACAGTGTTCAAGAAAATAAATATATGTAAAAGCCATGATCATGCACTGACAATAAATTCATCAACTTTATTTCAAAAATCTACAACTATAACAATTTTATTCACTACTTACTTGTTGAAGACTCCAAAAGCTTTAACTATCTTCAAGCCATAACTCCATACAAAATTACGTAAACCACTATGAACACTAACCAACTTCTGGTTTTTCTTAAGGTAGAAGAAACACTTAGCAGTGGAGGAAGTGGTGAGGGATATGAAAAATCAAAGTTAACTCTCAAAAGGAGTTTGATGGAAAACTCTGTGTATGGAAAGAAATTCGGAGAAGTGATAACAAGGAAAGAACTTAGGAAAAGATCAAACCCCTTTTTAGCTCTCGAATAACTCAAATTTACTTTTGACAAATAATAAAGGCAACTTTACACTTGTCACTTTTCCTAAGGTCTAATTCTAAGTTTCTTTGAAACTAACTCCATTAATTCCATCTTTATGATCCAACTATCTCCAAATCTTCTTTTGATTTCTTTTCCCCTATTTTTTTTATAACTTTCTAAAATTTATTCCAAAATTCACCAAAATTCACAAATCTCATAATTCTACTAACCAATAATATTTTCAACATAGATAAATTCAAAAATTCACTAAATTTCCAAAAATCCCAATTCAATTCAATTATACCCGGAATCATTTATGAATGCATTTACAATTATTTTCATGTGCAAAACTTTCATTATTCACGTATATATGTATAGCATATTATGCATGGGCATGGAAAAATGCATTTCTAAGCTCTCATTAATCACTCTTATTTATTATTCTAGCCTCCCACAGGTAATGAGATGCTACATAATCAACTTTGGGTAGGAGGAGGGGCACGACTTTTGTTTTATTATTTTTTGTTTTTTCTTTAAATAGACATCAATGACAAATAATGACCTTTATTGGCTAAATTATTTTTCTTGGTTGAAGGGATCTGAAGCCTTTGGAACTTTGCAAATTGTGAGATGTTTGGGTTATAATGTAATACATTTTTATTTATTTAGATATTGAATTGTTGTTCTATACTTATATGTTAAGATTTTTTTATTAATTCTAATGTACTCGATTAGATTATTAATTGAAATAATTAAATGCTAGATTAAATATTGAATATATAATTGTTCAATCCCTTTAATCTTTATAGTGACTCTGGGTTCATAATTTGCTACAACAGGAATCATTAGCTCCTTAGAAAAACATTTAATTGGATTAAATGCAACTATGGATATTATGTTGTCATATTTTCTTAGAGTTTTTGTTCTCAAAATTATTGTTTAATTAAATTTTAGATTGCATATAAGGTTAAAAAAAGGGTTAAATAGATTATGTGTCTCTAATTATCTCATCATAAGGAAAGATAAGTATTGACTATTGCAATAATTACATGGGTGAGAAATAATTTTCTTTCATATTCATAATCATAATTCCAATGGTGAATGATCATAAACTGAGGTTTGTTTTAATAATAGTTTACTTTTATTATTTGTTTTAATTTACTAATTTTGATCACAAAATTTTATGTTATCATAAACTTTTATTTCGTTAGTGGTTTTGTTATGTACTGGTTAATATATGGCAATTCATTATAGGAATGATCCTACTCTCGTATACTACATTTATTTTTGTTATAGAAGTTTTAGATTTAATTTGGGTATAGATGACAACATCACTAATATAGTTAACTAATAATAAATTTAATAATACTAACTAAAATTAAATTTAATATAGAATTTATAAAATAATAGTAACAATTAAAATTGTGTTTTTAAAGGAATTTGTGTCTCATCATCATCAAAAAGTTTGAATTTTCTACCATTATTTAAAGAGTCATAAGCTATAAATATATACATTAAGGTATTCTACTACATTTAAAAATTATTAATCAATAATGAATGAAATTGTTTTCTATTGTAACAATTTATAGTTAAAAACTTTAATTATGTTTTAAATAAGCTATCAACTGACCATCAGTAGTTGCTCTTACTTTATTCATTATTACAAATGTAATTTTTTCATAAATCACCTTTTAAAGCTCAATATAATCAATTTACTTACATTGACGCCATCATTTTTTTAACCACTAAGAAAATTTATCTTTATTAAGATTAAGTGATGTTTTTTATTAATTAAAAACTTAGTATAGACAATACAATCAATATTAACTGGATTATATGTTCTCTTCTTACTAAGCATTATAAATACCTAATGGAAGAAATATAGAATCGATATAAAAATTATAATTTTAAAGTTTTTGATTAATAAATTACCTATTTTTCATTGTTAGATTATAAGTAATGTAAGTAAGATCATTAAATAATTTATATTCTAAATGATTATGTTTCTTCACATGGATACATAAAAAAAAACTCTATTACATTCACAACCTGATGGAAAAGTTATTTGACTAAGTAATCTAATAATAAGTCTTATTAAGGTTAAAACACTTTCACCAAACAATCTCCACCATTCATTTGTAATTAAAATTAAGAGTTATAGTAAATATTTAAAAATATAATATTGGTATGTAAAGAAAGAAATTAAAATTATGAAATCTTATTAAGCTACATTTTTTACATCATAAATTCTCCCTTTGTGTATGGTTAAGCAAATCCTTGAACCTTTATGATAAAAAATAATTTCATTTATCACCTTTGATTGCTTTTCATCAGTAAAAAAACTTTTACATGTAATCACATTAAAAAACCGCTCATAATATCTACATATTTACCTACATCTTTGTTATATAAGCAATAAGGATTAAGAAAGGAAGATGTTACGTGAATCATTTAAGTAAGATGCTTATCATATCGCTAGTAAAAAATATATGTATAAGGTTTGTATACTTTCTCATTATCTTTAAAGATTTATAATTGTCTTGTAAATTATATACCTACTATCATATATATATAACCTAAAGATGATACACAGGAAAACAACAAAAAATTATATAGTTAAGATTGAGTATAAGCACATGTGATTAACATGTGTTATCAGCCCCTTTAACCCCATGAGGAGGTGTAATCGTAAGCTTATCTGATAGTCAATGAAATGTAGAAGAGGACAAGGCTTTTGTCATAATATCTGCAATTTGTTTAGAAGATGAAATATGTCAAATAAATATATCTTTTTTAGTAACCAAATAATGAAAAAATGTATGTCAATCTCAATATGTTTTGTGTGAGCATAAGACATAGGATCTACAGTTAAGAAGGAGACACCAAGATTATTACATTAAAGTGTAGGGCATAGATGAGATAGGTCAAGTCTCCAAAAAGTGACGTAAACCATCAAAGTTTAACAACAACAAGAGCAATGTTATGATATTTAGCTTCGAAACTTAACAGTTATTTCTTTACACACTAAAAAAAATGAGATTTGGACCTAAATAATTGTAGGAACCAGAGGTAGAGTGATGATCATTAGGATAACCATCCCACTCTACATCATAATATGTTTGAAGGGAAAGTAAGGATGGTTTATTAAAGGTAATGCCAGAAGAAATAGTGGAACGAAGATACCTTAAAATTCTTTTAATAGTAGACTAATGAATATCGATAGGACAATTTAAGAATTGAGAAACTTTATTATCTACAAATTGAATGTCAAGATGAGAAAGATAGAACTATTGAAATGTACCAACAATACTAGAATATGAAAAAAGATTAAAAAGAGGAATTACATGGTTTTTAGAAAGAGGAAGGGTGAGTAGTATAAGTGTAGGAACATGTTTAAAGAGAGGAAGGTCATTGTGAATGCAACAAACATAGTGAGGAAATGAGGATCTATAAAGCTAGGAGGTTGAGTCATGAAAACTGGTTCTTGGAGGTGACTATATAGATTCACAATATTGACATCAAGTTGACAAATAGAACAATTATGGAAGATAACAAGAGTAAGAATGAGACAGATGGAGGTGAGTTTGATAATAGGACTAAAAGTATCAGTATAGTCAATGCACGTTGTTTAATAGTAACAAGGCAATATTTGTATTGCTTAATAGAGCCATGAAGTTTATGTTTAAAGTGGAAAACCCAATTGTAACCTACAATGTTTTTATTAAGTGGAGGGAAAATAAGAGACCAAATATGATTGTGATGAAGAGCAGTGAACTCATCAAGTATAGCCTAGTGTAAGTAGGAGTATTTGTTGGCTTGGGTAAAGGGTGGTAGAAAAGGTGACATAATCAAAAAATGTTCATGGCACATGAGTGTGATCTAGGATGAAAGGAAGTAGATAGGTCAGATATGGTAGAGGGAGTGTATGAGAGGAGGGGTAAAAGTGACAAAGGCAAGGAAATAGGTGAGGGAGTTAATGGCAAGAAGGAGGGTGGTGATGTGTAGTTGTAAAAAAAAGTAGTTTTCAAGAAAACAAATATGATGAGATGTAAATTTTAGAAGTAATAAGGTCAAAGCAGCAATAGCCTTTATGGTGAGGTGAGTAACTAAGGAAGACGTATAGTAAGGATTTGGGGAGAAGTTTTTCAGGACAAGTAGAGGCTAGTAATGGAAAATATATAACCAAAAAACAAAAAATGAGATATGGAAGGTGAAGTATGAAAAAGAATTTCATATAGAGATTTGTGATGAAGGGCGGGTGTGGGTAAAAGATTAATAAGGTAGACAGTAGTGGAAAATGCTTTAAACCCAAAAAATTTGGGAAGAGATGCATGAAGGAGTGTGTCGTACTTCAGTAATATGACAAATTTTTGTTTAGCGAGACCATTTTGTAAGGGACTAAAAGGGCATGATATATAAAGTGTAGTCTCATAAGAGGTTAGATTGGTTGAAAAGTCCTCTTTGATGAGTTCAGATGCTCCATCACATTGAAAAGTTTTAATTGTAGTGGTCAAAAGTTTTTCAATTGCAGTTTTGAAATTTTCAAAACAAAGTAGGATACGTGATTTTCGAGCTAAGGAAAAATATAGGTAAAGTAACTAAAATCATCAAAAAGAAATAATAAAGTAATGGTAACCATAAAAGGAGAGAGATGGTGAAGGTTCCTAGATATGATAGTGGATAAGTTGTAAAGGTTGGGTAGAGATATAAGAGGAGTGAGAAAAGGGGAGAAAAATACTTTTTCCCTGAAGACATGAAATATATGGATTAATAACATTGGATTTAATATGTAAAAATTTAGACAATACAAAGAGCATAAATTGGCACAAATGACTTAAAGGCTAATGCTAGAGATCAAAGGAGGCAGAGGAAACTACAAAGGAAACAAGATTCTTAACATGGTGAGGAACTCTCATCAAATAGAGATTATTATAGATGTGTCCTATAAGAAGTGGGGTCTTAGATTTAAGGTCCTTTATAATGTAAGCAAAAGGATTAAATTCAATAAGATAAGAATTATCAGTGATAATTTTAGCAATATATAATAAATTTCTAGCAAAATGAGGAACAAATAAGACATCACAAAGTTATAGTAAACGAGAATTAGCAGGTAGAGTAGAGGTACCAATAGAAGAATTAGAAAGAGTTCTATTACCAACAGTCACTTAGTTTGAACCGTCATATAATGTAATTGAGTCCACAAGTTGAGGAATCAGTGGACATATAAAGAGTAGATCCTATGTTAAGCAACCATTCTAAAATGGTATTGGAGGTAAATTATGAGGTATTTGGAGTAGGTTGAATATTTATGGTAGAAAATGTTATTGTGAGTGTATTTGGTTTAGAATATCTAAAATGAAAATGGGTTGTAACGTGGCCCCACTTCCAATTGACATTGTGTATTGGGCTTGAATCTAGAATTATTATTATTATTGGGCTTAGTCACTAAGGTGATGTGTGGAATAGGAATTAGGATAGTAAGGGATTGGGTTGGCTATTGGCCTTATTGGAGGCGAAAAGTAATTTAGGCTCGGAGGCCCATTTATGGTTGGGTATGGAGCAAACTAGGACCATGACCCAAAGAAATTAAAGTTAGATCCTAGTCGTCTGGTCCCATTCGGCGTGTGAAAATTTCTGGTTCAATGAAAGAGACCGCAGGCATTGGGAGAGGAGAGATTATACAACACAGTAAGGGAAACCTTAAGCGATGTGGAGTACGTAAAAACCTGAGTATGTTGTTTGTGGATCAACAGTTGATAAATGATTAGTTGACTATAATTATATACCTATATTTAATGTGATTTTCTTATTATTTACTAGTTTAATAGTATTTTTAGTACTTAATTTGCTTTGAGTGCATTTATAGGTGATAATTTCCTTCTTAGACCAAAAGGATAAGAATTCAGATTAGATCATAGCATAAAACGAAGATTTGAAGCAACTTAGACCAACACTACCATGTCAATGACTGTGTAAGTCTATGTAAACATGTGGCGATTGAAGAATATTGTTTCTGGTCGTGTGAATTTAAACACATACACAGTCAGGTACGTTGATATACACGGTCGTGTATGCTGACCGTGTAAGTCTCTATACCCATGTGAAATCATGAATTTTGGCATTTTTTGGATACACGATCACTTATATGTCTATGTAAATTGGCCATGTATAACCTAGAAATCCTAGTTTTTAGTATAAAAGGATGTGAATGGAGGAAAAATAAGGAAAGTCAGATTTTTAAGAGATTTAAGTCATAAGAACAAAGAGAGACGACAATTCTGATTAAAGGATGAGGAAAACACGAAGAATACCTCAAAAAATCATAGAGATAACAACATCTAATCTAACTTGCAAAAGGATCCATTAAAAAAAAAGAGAGAATTTAGAATTATAATTTCTTTGTTTTCTATTAGTTCTTTTGCATGCTTATCTTTGGTTTTATTTTCTATAAGTAGGAACTAAATTTGTTTAGTGCCTAGGTGTAATGAGCCCTAATTTTTGACAACAATATGATTTGATCTTTTATTTAATGCAATTTTATTGATTGGTTTACTACGATTTAATTATGCATTTTATTCTTATTCTAATATATCCGAAATATTAGTTTGTGATTTGATTTCATATGATTGAGACTGAGAAATCCTTTTGTATAAATATATCTACCATAATTAGAAGGAGTTGCATGCAAACCTAAAGATAATTCGACATAAATCCTCTAGATTAGGGTCAAACCTAATAGTGAAATTTATAAATCGATAATGCAATCCTAGGTGTTTTAAATAGAAAAACTTATGTTAATCATCTAATGGATTAGTTGTTATTATTCTTGAGAAAGATATTAACATAAGATACGAATTTTCACGGTCTAATAATCAATAATATAATTGCATGGTAAAGGGTTAATATATAAGGATTCTTAGGGGGATTCATCACCTAGGTACAACTTATTTGATATAGACTTTTTTTTATTATTTTCCCTATCTTAAGTTCATTATTATTTTAATATTTGTTTAGATACTTTGTTTGATTCTTAATTAAATCCATAATCTGAATCGATTGTTAGTTAATAGGAATAGGGTAACTACTAGTGCTTATAGTCTTCATGGGATCAACCCCTACTTGGTTGTGCTAACTATAGCTATACCGTGCACTTACGGTTTTTAATATTGATAATTTCTTATCAACATAGAAAGCATCAATCAAGTTTTTAGCGCTGTTTCAGGGGACTAGTAATATTAGGAAAACCTGGTTTTATTAAGCTAGTCATTTTTTACTTTCTTCTATTTTATTTCTATTTTAATTTATTTTATTTGATTAACTTATTAGTTTTCTTTTTTTCTCAAAAATCTTGAATCTTGATCAGTTTATAACCCAAAGTAATCCAATGAGCTTAATAGATGATGATCTTAAAATTGGCAGAACAACTCTACAGGACATAACTGAGAGAGTTCAAGCTAGATAGGCAAATAAAGGACTTGGGAGGTTAAGTTGATGTTGAAGAATAAATAATAATGGCAAACCAACTGAGGAAAATGTTCGATTATGCTAGACCAGACTTAACTAGAGCGGAGTCCAATATGTTTAGACCGATTATGAATGCCAATAATTTTGAGATCAAGTTGAGTATTATTTAGATGGTGCAATAGTTTGTCCAACTTGATGGACTATATAAGATGAAGACCCAACCGCACACATTTCAAATTTTCTAGAGTTTTGTGATGCATTTAAGATAAATTATGCTAATGATGATCCAATAAGATTGTGGTTATTCCTGTTTTCTTTAAGTAATGGCTAAACTCAATGCCAATTTCGTCACTCACTTTATGGGATTAAGTGACAAAAAAGGTTTTATTGAAGTATTTTCCACCAACGAAGAACGTAAAATTGAGGAACAATATTAATTTGAAATCATTATATGATACATGGGAAAGGTTTAAGGAGATGTTAAGAAGATGTCCACTTCATAGTTTACCGCGTTGGATGCAGATCCAAACTTTTTATAATGGGTTGACACAAAACACAAGGCAGTCAATTAATGTAGCAACTGCGGGTACTCTCAATAAAAAGACATCAGAAGTAATGTATATCCTTATTGAGGGCATGGTAATGAATAGCTACTAATGATGCTCTTCTACAATCATAATTAGTAAGCTAATAGGAGTTTATGAAGTGGATGCAGTGGCACAATTTGTGATCTAAGTGGAAGTATTGAGTAGAAAAATTGATAGACTTACGATAACTCCACAAGGTCAAGTTATGTATTGTGAGGTGTATAGATTAGAACATGGAGGTCAAAACTATTAAGTAGTACAGCCTGAGCAAGCAGAATATATAGGGAATGCTCCTAGACCCAAAACAATCCATATAGCAACACATATAATATGGGATAGAGGAATCACACCAAATTCTCTTAGGGAAATCAAGGCCAAGCAAAGAACATACCTCTACCATAATTTCAACAATAAGCACCTCAAGCTAGGATGCTTACTCTAGAGGAGATGATGTTAAAGACTACTCAAGATTCTAACGCAAGACATCAATGAACAGTGGCTTCTATAAGTAACTTGGAAGTTCAGATCGGTCAAATCACTAAGTTGGTTTCTAAAACACCACAGGGGAATCTGCCTAATATAATTAAAACAAATCCTAAAGAACGGGTAATGACAATTATCCTGAGGAGTGGAACAGAGCTCTTAAAAGAAGAACGAGAAAAGAAGAGGGAGACTACTGAGACTTAATGTAAAGTCAAAGGTGAATGCCACCTTAGAGAATTCTGGGAATATCGATGAAACTTTTGAAGGAGCTACTGTAGCCGCCCTTTACTGCAGGGTACCCACCGGGACACCCGGAGGTCTTTCCGGCACATATCCTACGATGAGGGCATGCTACGATTGATCACTATATTCCCTTCATATAGTATGGTAACATAATTCACTTATAAAGCATCATAAGAAGATCACAATCTTTTTAAAATCAACTTTTTCCTCATTACATT
>JANIJH010000225.1:34942565-34957352 GCA_024520975.1 Erythroxylum areolatum | reverse complement strand
TGGGTGAGCCATCGATGATGGTCACTCACTGAGTTCGCAAAACTCACCCAAAATTTGCAATTATTTTTCAGGACCCAAAAGAATACCCCTTTAGGCAATGAGCGTATAGCAACCGCCTGTGAGTGAGAAAAGAGGTCGGGATCAGTTCGCGTTTGCATTAGTATCTGATAAATTTTTTATAAATTTGTATTTTCTACATTTTTGTACAAATGATTAGGTCAATTTGTAAAGTCAACGAACTAAATTAATTTGTATTTATGAAAAGGGCCCCCTTGGTCATTGTACTTACCGGTGATTGTGTATGTTAATGGATTTCCGCATAGTGTATGTTTGTGTTTTCAAAAAAAAATTTACTGAGTTTGGACTGAGTGATGTAGCACGCCACTCTCGCAGGGCACGGACTATGATATCACCATCGATGTCAGGTTCGAGTCATGCGGGAGTAGGGTGTTACATCTTTAACTAGCTAGCAGCATCAGGAGAAGCCATACACAGTGGAGCAGCCACCGTAGCCACATTCGCCGCCACCCCAAATGGGACGAGCCGCACAGGAGGAGGATAGTGCAGGAGTACCCAAGGTATGGAATCCATATCTGGACTAGTTAAAGATTGCTCTACTAGAGAGATGATTGGGGCAGCTCATGGGTACTTAACGAACTATCTGTGTACAATAGACGAACATTGTAGACTGGATATGTCAGTTTGAGACCTCTATTAGATGGATGGGGGACCTTATGATGCAAACGATGAGCCATCAGGACATAACTTTTTAACCTCCATCATCTGGAGCAGGTACATCATCATCAACTCCTGCACAATTTGAGGATTAACGACCTACGGACCCTCCATCAATGGACAATTTAGAGTCCCCACAAGATGGAGATGCTTAATTTTAGTTTTCTCTTCATTCTTGTATTCTTCATTTTTTTTCCTTTGTTATTTAATGTGTCTAAACATTAGTGTAGTATTTTTATTTTATTTTTATTTTCATATTCCATATTTTGTTCTTTATTGTTATTTTTATTTTCTTTTATCTTTTATCTTTTATCTTTTATCCCTTTTATTTATATTTTGCAACAATTTTTATATCTTATATCAGAGGGACAGTACCAAATTCCTCAAAATCATAATTTAAAAATTCTTATTACTCAGAGAAGTACCAAATTCCAACTCGTTCTTCCTTTTTGTTTATTTGGGCTTATATTATGTACATTGAGGACAATGTACAATTTTAATCATGAGAAAGAGGATAATAAATTTGTTAAGCTTATTATAATCTTGTTATTAAATTTTATTAACTGATATCCTAAATTAGTTAAAATATGTCTAAAATAATTGAAATTGTTATTGATTATTGATTATTGAATTGAATTAGTATGTAAAAGGATGAAATTTAGAATAAACTAACTTTTGTAATTCATATATTTAATAATCATTGAGAAAGTTAATTTGAATGAAAAGTGCATATTATTTACACACATAAGGCCTTTGAGTGAGTTTTTGATCCTAAGAGCAAATACATTAATATTTAAGCTCTTTTTTCTTTCATGTTTGTTATCATGCATAGTTGAATAATTCTAAAACTTACTTTTATTATACATATGGAGACCATATTTGTTAAATTAAAAGCATCGAAGTAATACAGGCACTTTGATTTAACATTTGTTAGCCTATTTTCTTAAATTAACCTACCATACTTTATCCCTTAGGAGTAACCAATTTTAAGCCTTGACCTTTTTCATTGACTATAACCCTATTATTAGCTTTTACCTTATCTTTATTGAAGCCTATTTATTGTTTTGAACCTTGAAGGGTATTTACATTTACTTGTTTATTTAAAACTTGAAATTTGAAGAGGTCTAACATTCCTTTAATTATTGGTATATGATGAATACTTTTATAGATTCAAAAAAATTATAAAAACCTATATAAAAAATTAATTTTTAAGTTATGGCACCAATGGACTTATAATGTGAAGGACCTATATTGTGAAAAAATAAGTTTCTTGTAATTTTGTTTTATGTAAATTTCTTTCAATTTTATCACCCTTTTTATTATCTTAATCATATCTTACCTAAGCCACATTAAAACCATATATTAAGACCTTTTGATCGTTGTTTCTAGTTTACGTATAAGTGGTGGAGATATGATAATATTGCAAGCATATGGTTAATATTTCTGTTATGTATTGATTTTATAGTTCTTATACTTTGTACCATAAACATTGGAGTGCATTAAGTGAAATCTTAGTGAGGGTGTAAAGATTTGTGCTTTTGATTTCAATAAGATTATTGACTTGATTATTGTTGATATTGACTTATGAAGGTTAGTTATAGGATAACTTGATTCTAATTGTATTTTAATTTGAGTAATATGAGATGATGATTTAGATTATAGCTGGACAGGTTAAGGTAAATAAGGGATGGATGTTTATAAAATTAATAATTTAGATTAAGATTTGCTTAGGGACAAGCAAAAACTTAAGTATGGGTGATGTTTGATAAATGCCTAATTAATTATAGTATTTTTAGTACTTAATTCGCTTCAAGTGCATTTATAGGTCATAGTTGCCTTCTTGGACTAAAAAGAGAAGAGTGGGGAAGAAATTGTGGCATGAAACGAAGATTTAAAGCAACTTAGACCTATGAAACCATGTACAGTGATTGTGTAACTTTTTGTAAATGTGTGAAGAATGAAGATTGTTGTTTTTGATTATGTGAAGTTACATGCATGTGTATGTTGATACACATGATAGTATATGTTGCCCGTGTAAGTCTTTGTACCTATGTGAAATCATGAATTTAGGTGTTTTTGGAGATAAACGATCACCAACACTCCCTTGTAAGTTAATCTTATATACCCTAAAAACTCTATATTTTCTTATAAAAGGACGTGAATGGAGGAAAAACAAGGAGAGCCAAATTTTAAGACACATTGACAGGTGATAGTTCTGATCAAGTAACAAGGAAAACACAAAGAATACGCCAAAAGATTTGACAGATAACAACATCTAATCTAACTTGTAAGAATCCATTAGAAGAAAAAAAGTGAGATTTAGAATTATGATATCTTTGTTTTCTATTAGTTCTTTTTATCTTTGGTTTTGCTTTCTATGAGTAGGAACTAAATTTGTTTAATGCCTACGTGTGATGAACCTTAAGTTGTGATAACAGTAGGATTTGATCTTTTATTTAATGCAATTTTATTGATTGGTTTATTAAGATTCAATTAAGTGATTTATTCTTGTTCTAATATATCCAAAATATTAGTTCATGATTTGATTTCATATGGTTGAGATTGAGAAATCCCTTTGCATGAATAAATCTACCATAATTAGAAGGATTTGCATGCAAACCTGGAGATAGGTTGACATAAATCCTCCGGATTAGAGTCAAACCTAATAGTGAAATTCATAAATTGATAATGCAATTATAGGGGCTTTAATTAAAAAGATTTTTGTTAATTAACTAATGGATTAGTTGATAGTTGTCTTGAGAAAGATATTAACAAAACATAAAAATTTTCACGATCCAATAATCAATAATATAATTGCATGATAAAAGGATAATATTTAAGGATTCTTAGGGGAATTTATCACCCAAGTACTATTTATTTGATATAGATTTCTCTAAATATTTTCCTTTGTCTTAAGTTCATTATTTTTTAATCTTAGTTTAGTTATTTAGTTTGATTAATTAAATCCACAATTTGAATCAATGGTTAGATAATGGGAAAAAGGTAACTACTAGTACTTAACAGTCTTCATAGGGTTGACCTATACTTACCTATCCTAGTTACAGCTACGTCGTGTACTTACAGTTTTTAATATTGATAATTTTTTATAAATATAGAAAGCATCAATCAGTAGTTTCACCTGGAGTTCTACAAAAAGGGATAGAGGAGTCTTGAGTGTTCTACAACAATGATGAAAGATTCATATTCCATCAGTAGTACATTTAAGGTGAAAAAGACAATATCAACATCAGGACTATGATCACCAGTTGAAGCTAGCTTGTTAGTGAGACAAGCTACAAAAAAATCAGAGATGGTGGTTAAGCCTTTCTTCAGTATATGGAGCTTTCACCAAATAAGAGAGCATTGTGACAAAGACTACTACATAAAGTATTATTGAAGAGCATCCTAGAGGTCACAAGTGGTAGAGCACCCAATAGCAATTTGAGCCACAGAGCTGGTGACAATGGTTAGGAGGAAACAGTAAACTAAGCGATCAAACAACTTATATTTAAGGTGCTCTAGAGAAGAGGAATCTATGGTGGTAAGTGGTGAAAGTGAGTCATCGACATACTTATAAAGATAAAAGGTTGTTAATACTACTTAGACTTGGTTTATTTAGACAAGGTTATTCAATAAATCTAGGTGGTTGTGAGAAAGTTTTGTATTTGATCAAATAGTATACTGAGGAATTTGATTCAACTATAGATGAATTGGAAGGTGAATTTGGTTATTGGATCTATTAAATTTGTAATTAGAGTTATTTGAAAAAGGGAGTTTATATTTTGATTTGGTTTCACTGTATGTACTGAGTTTTGCTAGACTGTTGTATGTACTACGTTTTTGGATTGATGTAATGAGGTTTTAATGTGTTTATGAGTTGGTTCCTATGGGTATGCTAAGTTTTTCTGAATTGGAGTACATGTTTATTTTTTAGAGTAGTGTAATGATATGCGTCGAATAAACCAGAAAATAAAACCTAACTTTGCTTAAATAAATTTGTAGTTGTGGTGAGTAAGGATCATATCCATAGAGAGTGTATGTTTAGCTTTTGTAATAAATAAACCGGTGTTTAGGATTTTGGGGTAGGGGGAGCGCTTTGGTTGGATTTGATTAACAAAATAAAGTAAAACTAAACTATTAAAGGTAAATCAAATCAAATAGTACAAAATTGCTAAAATTAATTAATAGGTTTCGAAACAGGTTCACGGTTCAATCTCAACCATCACTTGGATGTGCACAATCAATCGTCATATTATTCTTGTACCCTTATTTGAAACTATTAATCGTAGATTAACAATAAGCTCTGCTAATCCTAATTTTCCATTAGGTTGTATCTAATTAAGACAAGCTATTTAATTAGGCTAAGCTATTAGATAACCTAGAATATGCTCTCTAGATTTAGAGTGACAACCACATTACTTAATAAGAAAACAGGTTAATCTAAGCAACGGCCACATAAGCTCGAATTGTTTAACCTATGTTATGTTATCCCTAATGATGCTCAACCATTAATTTACATAAGTGAATTAGATGTACAATGATTATGTATTACAATCTAGATTTGGGCATTAAATTTATACATGAATAATCTATTTGGAATATCTAAATCATTTATACATAAATCTCAAAACATTAATCATAAAATAACATAATCAAATTCAAAAGAGAGTTAAGAATAACATCACTAGATTAATCAATGCCCAAACATGTTCATTGGCCTTGATATCCCCATTGAACTAGAAGGATAAAGTTTAGCTCCTCATAGCTGTCCAAAAGGGAAGAAATCAGCCCCATTTCGAGTCTTTAATATCTTTATGCCCTTTTTGACCTTTTAAATGCCCTTTTATACTTAAAATTAAGGTTGAATAATAATATAAGCTCAACTACATAGATGTATAAGTGATTGTGTATGTCAATTTTTTCTAAAATCATGACTATACATATTCACAGTGCCCCATATAGCTAATTTACACTATCATTATTGGACCCCAGTTTCGGAGCCCAATTGGGATGTCCTAAAACGTTTGCTTGTACTTGTTACCATGTATGGTTATTCCAATTAACCCTCATTAGTCATGTTAGGCATCGCTGCCAGAACCCAACTCTTGCGAAATCATAAAGCGTAAGCGTAAACCCATAAGGTTATTTCCATGAACCCTTATTAGGCATCATCCCACAAGGGTGGCGTGCCCCATGACAATCAAACATCAAAACAAACTTATTACTCCAACTCAACCGTATAACGAGGAAGTCAGTATAAACATACATAACCGAACTACTTCAATCTATCATTCATTTCTAAAGCAACAGAGTTTGAAAATCTTTATTTAAATATCAAAAGCCACACCATCAGTTTATTACAAAATTACAAAATAACAAATTTGAAGAAAATTCCCTTAAGCTCTTAATCACTTGATCTCTTAGCTATCACCTAAAGATGGGACAGAAAGAGGGTGAGCTTGACAGCTTGTGGGTAACAATTTTATAATTTGTAACAAGCAAAAACATTTATAAGTCATTTTTAAGGCAGAAATTCGTGTGTATGCAAATCATGAATGCATCACTCGTATCAACTTGTCATGAACACATAATCAGATCAAATGGTTTGGGTAAGTCCAAAACATGACGCACTACATATTTCCAATATAATGGTCCTATGTAGTCGTGAATTCTTGAGGGAGTCCTTGAGGAAACTCCATGCCACTAGCAGGCAGGCAGGGGAAGCCTATACTTAGGTCAACGTGCACGTGACGGTTCTTGAGGGACTACCACAAACCCACATAACATATAGATTTCAAAATCTTATAAACTTGATGCCCAAAATGGAACATTCTCTTGAAAACTTGCTTTTCACATGCTTGTTATACCTTAAAAACCATTTCCAAAAGTATGGTTTCATAATCATGCATCAGTTCAAAGAATCATTTTAAAAACAACTTTTCATAAATCATTATACAAATCATGTATAAGCATGTAGCACAATCTTGCAGCATTTAAAAACATTAAATGCACATGAATGAGGTAGTTGCAAAATTAATTACTGTCATTTCTTGACAGAAAACTTTTATTGGCTTATTACTTAATTATAAAAGTGAAACCCACCTTGAAGTCCTTGATTACGGCTTAATCAAATATGCCTCTCCTCTTGCTCCTCTTGTCCTTCTTGTTTCCCTCAAATCTTCACCAAATGAAGAAATGCGTGGTTTAAAAGAAAGCTCTTATCTTTCTCTACCTTTTTTCCTTCTTAGACAACACCTAAATCTCTCTAGAAGGCTTAGAAAAGATGGAACCCGAGCTCAACTCTCTTCTTTCCTCTCAACCACCAAAACCTCTCTTCTTCCTCTCTTTGGTTTTGTTATTTCACTTCTTCCTTTCCCATTTTCGTTTTTCCCCCTCCCCCCTCTTAAGGAAGGAAATAACACTTCTTTATTCCCATTTTACCCTTAATGATTGATAAAAGTCCACCTTGCCCTTCCTTTAATGCCTTATGTCCTTTATACTTAAGTGTCTTGCCAAAAGCACCCTTGAATATTCTGACATAACTCTTTCTTCTAGAAAAGTGTTCTCCCTTGTCTTAGTTTCCAATGACACAAAAATTAATCCATTTGATTCAGAAATTTGAAAGTTAGGGCCCAAACATTTCAGACTGTTGTTAGACTGAAATAGTACATTATACCCAACTTTCATCTAGAAATTGAAAGTCCTAAAGATTGCATTAGATTTTAACTTCTTCATACCATTTGTAGCTCCATGTCTCTAGTTTATCTTGAAACAAGAATAATCTCATTTGGAATCCTATAGATCCAGATATATTCATAATACTGAAGCATGTTCATTAAAATATCCAATTCCCACTCTTCCTACCGATACCCTTACTTTGATTCAATCCGTCTTTTTCAAATCAACACCAAAAGCTAAAACCTTTCATGGATACGTAAAAAGAAAAGTGTTAGGAATCTAAGGGTTTAAGAATCACTTCATTTGGAGGTCGGATAACAAAATTATGGCTGAAGGATTCAAACAAGATTTGGTCCTCAATTATATTGAACTTATCTCAGGACAAAGGGCATAACTTTCACTAAAGATGTTGGATTAAGATCATCTTAGGACGATTTCAAAGAGAACTTTGAGATCTACAACTTTGAAGAAGACCTTGAGGTCAGATTTTTTTCCATTTGAAGGGTCAAAAATGGAGCAGAAGATAGGTACAGACGAAACCAAATGAAAAAGCAGACGAATAGAAAAAGACAGATGAATGGGAAAAATTACTATAACTTTTCCAAAGATATCAGATTTGTGTTTTCTTTATATTTTTTGAAAGAAGATTTCAAGATCTACAACTTTCATGAAGATCTCAAAGACAAATTCTATCTTTTGAAGGGTCAAAAATGGAGCAGAAGATAGGTACAGACAAAACCAAATGAAAAGGCAGACTAATGGAAAAAGATAGATGAATGGGGAAAATTGCTATAACTTTTCCTCCAAATATAGGATTTGTGTGTTCGTTAGATGGTTTGAAAGAGAACTTCAAGATATACAACTTTCAAGAAGACCTCAAAGATAGATTCTATCTTTTGAAGGGTCAAAAATGGAGCAGAAGATAGGTATAGACGAAACCAAATGAAAAAGCAGACTAATGGAAAAAGACAGACAAATGGGGAAAATTATTATAACTTTCCCTACAGATATCAGATTAAGGCATTCTTTATAAGGATTGAAAGAAAACTTCAAGATCTACAAATTTTATGAAGATGTCAAAGACAGATTCTATCTTCTGAAGGGAAAAATCGAGCAGAAGATAGGTATAGACGAAACCAACTGAAAAAGCAGACTAATGGAAAAAGACAGATGAATGGGAAAAATTGTTATAACACTTCCTACAGATATCAGATTTATGTGTTTTTATATGGTTTGAAAGAAGACTTCAAGATCTACAACTTTTATGAAGACCTAAAAGATATATTCTATCTTCTGAAGGGTCAAAAATGGAGTAGAATATAAGCCAGACAAAAAAGTAGAAGAAGCAAAACACAGATGATACGTCATCACAGCTGACACAACATCACATAAGAAGCAAAATACAGATGACACGTCATCACAGACGACATGTCACCATAGAAGAAATAAAATACAGGTGACACATCATCACAGAAGGAGCAAAAATACAGATGACATGTCATCACAGAAGAAGCAAAAACACAGATGACACATCATCACAGAAGAAGCAAAAACACAGATGACACGTCATCACAGAAGAAGCAAAACATAGAAGAAGCAAAACACAGAAGAAGTGAAAAAAGTAGAAGATACATCTTCCCTTATAAGGACCATAACTTTCACCCCAGAAGCCTAAAAATTCTATACTATATATCATTGGAAAGACAAAAGAAAGACCTACAACTTCTGAGAAGGCAACTTTCTCAAATCTAGCCTAGATCGATCCAGAATTACCCTAGAATTTAGAACATGAATTTTACATTAATCCACCAATGTACTGCACCAAGTTCTCAACTTCATGACAAATTTTTAGATTCTTAAAGACAGAATTTAAATTTGATGTCTTCATAAGAAATGTAGCCATATGTTTTTAGTTTAATCCAAATTAAGAATCATCTCGTTTGTATAACGAGAGAAAAAGTTGTGGCTAAAAGACTGAAGTATACTCTGTAAACATTTTCCAGATCAACCACCCATTTTGTTTCATAATCTTTCGTTAAAACAAATCATACTAAGATTACCTTTTCTACTTCATTTACTCCTCATTCTCAACTTCATTTCAAATCAATATCATCTATAAAGAAATTTATAATCCATGATTAATCATGAATACCAATAACAGAACATACACATATATACATATTCTTCATCAACTTACTACACAAATTTAACTTCATTTTTGCTTTCATTCTACTTCTAACCTTAATTCTTCCCATGTCGAAATCTCTTATCCGCTAAAAGCACCAAGGCAAAATATGAATCTATCCATATTTCTCATTCTCTACCTTACTCTTATCTATCATTTCTTGGTTCAGGAATTTTCATTCATTTGCTCTTTACTCAGACTACTCGCCAAAATTTCTCATTAATAGCTGTAATTTCTAAGAAACGTTTGGGGTCTAACAAGTCATCCTCGGTTCATCTTCATTCTCTGATATTGTAAGTGTCAGGCCCTATTTTTTGAATCATTCTTATACTGAAGAAAATATTCTATGCTCAACTTCCATCCAGATATATTCACAATGCCGAAGCATGTTCAATAAAATAACACCAGTTCATACTATTCCAACAAATTCCTTCACTTTCCTTCAATCAAAACCTTTTTTCAATCAATTCAGAATGCTGCCAATTTTTTTGTGGAGAGATAGCACAATGTGTGAGGAATCTATTGTCTCAATGATCACTTCGTTTAGAGGTCGGATAGCAAAGATTGGGCCGAAGGAATCAAACAAGGTTTCGTCCTCAATCATAATGAACTTGGTACGTGACAATAGCATAACTTGCTCTAGGGATAACAGATCAAGGTCATTCTTAGAGGGTTTGAAAGAGAACTTCAATATCTACAACTTTCATGAAGACATTGAAGACATATTTTGTCATCTAAAGGGTCAGAATTGGACCAGACGACACATTATGAACAGTGACCAGAAGAAGGTTATGAACAATACACAGAAGATATCTTGTAATTAGCATAGCTTTCTCTACAGATATTGGATTAAGTAGTTCTTTAGATGGTTCCAAAGGGGACGTCAAGATCTACAACCTTTATGAAGACCTAGAAGACAAATTCTATCATTTACAGGGTCAAAAGTAGGACTAGACGATAGGACCAGATGAACCGAGACGAAGGGTTAGATGAATTAGAAAAATGGTCATAACTTTCTTTAGAGAACTCAAATTGAGGTGTTCTTTAGATGGTTCGAAATAGAACTTCAAGATCTACAACTTTCATGAAGACTTTGAAGACAAATTCTATCATCTGCAGGGTCAAAAGTGGAATCAGACGATAGGATCAGATGAACATTGCACCAGACGATATGACATCACCAGATGATACATCATCACCAGACAAAGCATCCTCACAAGATGAAGCGTCCTCACCAAATGATACGTCCTTACTAAAAAAAGCATCCTCACTAGATGAAGCGTCCTCACCAGATGATACGTCCTCACCAGATGATACATCATCGCCAGATGACATGTCAACACCAGATGATAAGTCATCACCAAACCATACGTCTTCACTAGATGATACGTCCTCACTAGATGAAGGGTTAGATGAATTGGAAAAATGGTCATAACTTTCTCTAGTAAACTCAGATTGAGGTGTTTTTTGTATGGTTCGAAAGAGAACTTCAAGATCTATAACTTTCATGAAGACCTTGAAGATAAATTCTATCATTGGTCAAAAGTGGGACTAGATGATAAGATTAGATGAATAGCGCACCAGACGATATGACGTCATCACCAGACAATATGACATCTTCACTAGACAATACGTCTTTACCAGACGATACATCCTTACCAAACGACACGTCATCACCAGACGAAGCATCATTACTAGACGATACATCCTATACTCTTAAGCATCTCAACTTCTAAGGACCATAACTTTTAACTCCGATATCCAAAAATTGCATACTTTATAACATTGAAAAGCTAGAAAGAAAAGCTACAACTTCTATGAAGACAACTTGCCAAATTCATCCTAGATCAATCCAGATTTTCTCCTAAACTCAGACCACGAATTTTTCCCTATGGAAGACTTGAAATTTTGCATTTTGCAAACTTAGAATGTCCTGAGCTTAACCATTCAGTTACCAGATTGATTTCATTAAATTCTCAAAATCTCAACTTGTTTGTCTCATCACCTTCAACTACATCTGATCAGTCATAATTCCTATCTTCCTTCCTATAACGTCTCACTTGTGCGTACATATATATATATATATACACATATACATATATATATATATATATATAATAAATCGTTGATATATGTGAGTTGAAATTAGATATACGTGAAGAAGAAATCAACTTGAGTTGATGATTTTGGAACATAAATTGTTGATATATATATAAATATTTAATGGCATTCTAAGCCACATTACATCATTGTCTCAAAAATTGCAAATTACAAAAGGTTCTTGAACAAACAAACTTCTTGCATTCCCGAAATCAACTCAAACTATAAAATAAGTAAATTTGGAGAAATACCCTTGGGCTCTTAATCACATGGTCTCTTAGCTATCACCTGAAGATGGGATAAAAAGGAGGCGTAAGCTCGAAAGCTCGTGGATAACAATTTATAATGGAAAACAAGCAAAACCTTTGAAAGCATTTACTTGTTGTAGAAAATTCACTTTAAGTTCATAAAACACATGTTTCTTGAATTCTTATCATGTAGTCAAATTTACAAACTATAAAATAAGAATGCATCAAACTTGTTCACAGATCATAAGCATATAAGCACATCAGAATGGTTTGAGTGGATCCATAACAGAACGTACTACACATTTCCCATAAGGGTTCTATATAGTCGTGAACAGAACGTACTATCGCAATCCCACAAAATAGTCTTGCGTAACCGTGAACTTATGGGAGTTTATGAAAGAGCTTCATGACCCTAGCTGGCAGGTGGGAGAAGCCTTTTTAATCAAGTGCACTTGATTGACATAACATATAATTCATGACTTATAAACTTGTTGCCCAAAATGACACTTTTTTAATCTTGACTTTTCATGAACATGAGGTATTTCAAAAACATTTCCAAAAACATGATTCCATAAACATGTATCTTTTCAAAAAGAATCATTTCCAAAAAAATTTCAAAAATCATCAACACAATTCATATAACAAACATATAACAATTTCTCAAATCATTCAAGAAGCAAATAAATGCAACATTTATTATGCAATTTAAAACATTAAACTTTCTTGATTGAAAGAAAACGTGTAGTGGCTTATTTGCTCTATTATAAACATGTACCTACCTTGATTTCCTTACTTATAGGCTTGCTCAAAATGTCTCTACTCTTACTTCTCTTGTCTTTCTTGATTTCCTTGATTCTTTACCAAATGACGAGATCTTTAACTCAAATTGAAGCTCTTCTCTTCCTCTACCTTTTTCCCTTCTTGAACCACCACAAAATCTCTCTTGAAGGCCAAGAAAATTGAAACCCTAGCTTGTTTTCTCTTCTTTTCTCTCAACCACCGAAATCTCTCTTCTTTCTCTTTCTTATTTCTCTTCTTCTCCCCCAATTCACGTTTTCTCCTTCTCTTAAATGTAAGACCACATTTTCCTCTTCCAATCCTACCCTTAATGAGTGTGCAATGTCCATTTTACCCTTCCTTATATGCCTTATGTTTTTTATCCTTAAGTGCCCTGTCAAAATGACCCTTGAACATTTTTATAACCTTAACACTTTAATTCCACTTACCCATTCAATAAATCCTACTAACTTTGACATAATAATTAACTCAAAAAAATTAATCTATCAAAACCTCAAAAATCATTTAAATCATGCTTATTCATTAAGAAAAAAATTGGGGGCCAACATTTCTCCCCATCTTAAAAGAATTTTGTCCTCGAAATTCTTACCTGACTAATCTAAGGGTAGGGGTATGCTTCCTCTTGTGCTCCTCTATTTTCCAGTTAACTCCATCACTCGAATCATTTCTTTCAAATCACCCTGGTTAACGGATTTAATGAATCCTTCTATGACTTATTCAGATATCACACTATCTTATCTGTTCCCTTAATATACTTCAAATTACTCACAATTTTCCACTTCCTGTGTCGATAACACCAATATTATATCATATCAATATTCTTAACATACTCACACATATCACATTACGAATCTAAGACATCTTTCATCAGTAGCACTTCTCATAACTATTTCTTACAAACTTATTCATGTCGGGCTTAGCTAATCCTTTTTCCTAGCCTGAGCACACCTTGGCATGGTGCTACTCTTGGAGATAATTTATCTTTCACTTAATAATTCACATCACTATAGTGTTAGTACACTTAACTCTTATGTCTATCTCACTATATTTCATACCCTAGGTATTGATTCACCTAACTCATTCATCTTTCTTGAATCACTTAAGTTATAATATTGATCAATTTCACCTATTAGTAACATCTCCATCAATTCTGGCCTTTAACCATTTTTAGGCCTTAATCATCACAATACAAAAGCAAATGACTCTTTCTATCATCTAACTCCTCATATAGTATTATAATGAAATCACCATGATAATGATTGTGATGCTTGAAATCAAATAGAACTATACATGGATCTCAAGTTCCTATGAACTTCAAACTATAAGCCTTAAGCATATCTTTGATAGTTAAGACCGTCGACAATTTAAACATTCATTCACTTGATTCGACATTCTTAGTTGCTAAATGATGTTTTGGCGTATTCCTACTAGGATTTATAACTTACGTTACCATTTTTACTTTTCTAATAATCTCTTTGTTCAATCATCTTTATTGGTACATATACTCCTTATTTCAATCACAATGTATCATTCTTCCTATTTGATCCCAAAATTCAACCCTATTTTCAATCTCTTAATAAGATTCATGATTTCTGAATCCTCAATTTGGGCTTGGTTAATCTTTTCATATGAAACTGATCTTCAATTCCATAGAAATTTCTACTCTAATTTGCCCAAAATTTAACTCCACATTCTATGCTCCCTTTTTGCACTAGATTTGATAACCTCAATATAGAATTTCTTGTAGCGTCCCCTCACCGTAGGGTGCATATTGGGACGCCCGAAGGTCGCTCCGACACGTATCCCACGATAAAGGTGCACTACTCGAAAATTTCGCTAAAAATCTGTATGGCATCGCAATAATTTAAGACCACAATATAACAGAAGTCAGTAAAATTAAAATCCAAAACGAAAATCTGATACAGTCATCCAATAGCAGAATAGACAGGTCTATCAGTCCCCTAACCAAAACCAAAAAGGAAACTGATACAAACGTCTATCCTAAGTCATCCTCAAAAGTCCAACCCAGCTGACCGACCTGTG
>JANIJH010000225.1:34896992-34916684 GCA_024520975.1 Erythroxylum areolatum | reverse complement strand
AGGTTATGAAATGAGAAATTTATGGTTTCAAAAATTAGTGGATTTCATATTAATGCTTTATGATTTTTGATGCCATGTGGAGAGTTAGAAATGGTTTGTAGCGCAACCTTATCATAGGGTGTGTATCGGAATTGACCTACGGGCGTCCCGGTGCATTTCCTATGGTAAGGGGGTGTTACACATAACTTTTGCAAAAGTATCAAATAATCATTCAAACATGAGGGATTTCTCATCATATAACAATACCAAAAAATTTAGTCTGCTTATGATGATTTACACCTACAAATAATGCAAGTAGATGACCTTTATTATTCTTCCTGTAAGTTGCGTCAAAACAAACCACATCACCAAAATTTGAGTAATCTGCTCTCATCTTTGCATTTGACTAGAAAATATTGGTTATTAAATCATGTTCATCAACTTGGATAGCAAAAAAAATTTCGAATAATCAAATTGTGTTTTATGCAAATATTCCAAAACACCTCCTATATCCTCTCTTTTCGTATTTATCATTCTTTTAGATCGTAAGTAATTTCTATAGTCATCTAGTATGAAACCTAAATTCTCTCGACCACTTACTTGCCTAACCATAAGATCTTGAGATGCCTTTGGTGGGATTCCTACATCATTTGCCATTTCAATTTGCACTGTTGCAGACAAACTTATCTTTCGGTAAGACCTATGTAAGCACTTCTTGTTTGGACTCGAGAGGTAGTAATTATACTCCTCAATAAACTGAACCAAATAGAGTATTCTGCTTCTTCGTTGAATGACTTTTATTTTTTGCTCCACAACCAAAATTTATACTCCTTAATAGTCTTATAGTCCTTATTTTGATAAATGTAGGCTTTATGAATGGATTTACCTTTAATTTCATATGATAGTAAAACTATTTATATTAAGATTAACTTAAAATAATCTGAAAGTTAAGTTGATAATTAAAGTTGAAAGTCTTTCAATAATTTAGTCTATATTAAAAATTTTATCAATGCTTTAAAAACTGAACTAGGAGTTAGATCGGTAAGACAAGAGATTTAAAGTTTAAAAGGTTCACTAAAGATTAAATAAAATTAAATAATTTATAATATAATTAAAGGAGATTGTCCTTACCTATCGAATAATTTGAAGTTTAATAGAAAAACGAAATTGTTAAATGAAAATTAATTTATTTATTTCAGTTCATAAAAACTTATTAATTTATAAAAATTAACCAATTAATTAATTAAGGTTTTTAACAACAAGAGTTATTCGATAGGTTTTGAAAGTTTGGGCTTTTTTTGGTAATTAGCCCTTATTTTTATTTTTATAGCTAAGTAATTATGTGGATTTCTTGAGGATATTTTTGTTCAACAAGTCCCTATTTTTATTCTCAACCCACTTGGAATAGATAAAGATAGGGGAAAGATGAGTTTTACTTATTCCCCAAACTTAAGGAATAAATAAATCCTTGGATTATCTATTCTGTATGGTTTCTTCAACCAAACAAAGGAATAATCTATTACCAAGAATAGATCAGGAATGGAATGGTAATTCCAGTCAACCAAACACCCCATTAGTGAGACGTCTTTTGTCTTGAATATTCAATGAGAAATCTTTTGTCCTTAGTATTCAATGAGACATCTTTTGTATTTAGTATTCAGATTCATCAGGATAAATCTCAAATTTTATTACATCTCATATATTGAGTATATATTGCAAAAGTTTAATATAGAGGATTGTAAACTTTCTGCATCATTGATTTCTTATACATAGAGATTACTTTGTCACAACGTTCAAATAATAAGATGGAAATAGAGACCATGAAGAATACCCCTTATGTTAATGTAGTTGGCACTCATGTCTATACTAAACCATTAGAATACAATAAAGCAGGTTTTAGGATATTTTTCAAAGAACAAAGGATTATATACTATCATATAGGAAGGTTGAGAAACTAGATATGATTGGATACACAAATTCTAATATTGCTATATGTCCAAATGACAAAAAGTGCATATCAAGTTATATTTTTATGTTGCCAAATAGTGTCATTTCATAGAAGAGTGTCAAGTAGACACTTGTGATCTCTTTGCCTAAGCATGTAGAGTTTATTGTAAGCTACAAGATTGCTTCATAGGTAGTTTAGTTAAGAAATTTGATTTATGAGCTATCTGTGGTTGACTTAATTGCTTGACCCATTCAATTATACTATGATAATCTTTCTATAGTATTATTCAATAACAATAATAAGAATATCATAAGATCTAAGCATTTGAAGGTTAAATATTTGACAATAAAGAAACTCGTATAAAAGGGTGACATCATAATAGAGGACATTTTAACTGAGCATATTTTGGTTGATCTTCTACCTAAAGGACTTTGTCCAACCATTTTATAGAGACATGATTATAATTTGGGTGTTGTGAATTCTTTTAACACTATTAGCTAAAGATCATTATGTATTTGCTCCTAATATAGTTATGATTTCACATGCTACGATTGAATTGATTATAAATATTGATAATCATCATTTTATCCTCAGTCCTACATATTGGTTTGTAATGTTACAATACAAGTAAAAGTCTTCATATTTGTATCAATAATAAACATATTCCAAGTTATTAGGCATATATACAGTTTGACTTTGATCTTACGTCTTTTAACATATTCAGGTGCATTGAGATATTGACGAGTTTATAAAATATATGAGTTTTTAATCCTATAAGGATTTTTTATTATAGTTTAGCCTGTCTTTAAAAACATATTTTTCTATTGCAATTTAACATAAAATTTTGAAAAATTGAGACTGACAAATGAATCATAGTATATTATAGATCATGTACGTGTTATTGTTTTTTATCGTATTATGTTTTTTTATCATATTTTATTTTCTCATTCAAGTTAATAAGATTATTATATATGCATGATTTGTTAGTTTTATACCGCCACAAATGATACAAAATTTTGAGACCTTCAATATTGAAAGCCTTACATGATTAAATAATATATTTTTTTAGCTTTTGAATCAAATATTTTCTAAAGGTCAACTAATTTAGCGTTGTTAGCCTTTATTGTTTATCCTTATTACAAATGTAGGAATTAATATTTGTTTAAAGGAAGTATGTTGAAATTTTATTTGTATTGAACATTTAATAATTATCTTTTTTAAAATATTAATGCTAAAAATATTAAAGTTTCAACGAGCATAAAAATAATCAAGTGGACAAATCAATGATCTAATTAGGTGGACTAAAGTCTAACGAAATGTGGGTTGAGATCTTATTAGGACAACTACAAAGAAGCCCAACCCAATAAAGTTATTACAAATACTTGCTGGGTTTATTATTCTTTGTTTAAATAAAGTTTATGAATATGCAATTTTTTCTTATGCGTTGAAAAATAGAAAAATCTTGTTAATATTATTTCAGGTAATTTTCACTAAAGACGATCAAATGTTACAGTTGCTTGTTGGGAGTTTGCTTAAAAACGTTCACTATCGTTTAGTTTCACTTCTGGTTTTTTGTTGTTGTTTTTTGTTTCTGTTTCTTTGTTTTTTTTTCTTTTTTTTCCTTAAAAAACGAAAATCTGTTTGGTTGAGATTTGTAATATAAAAATTGAAAACAAAAATCTGTTTGATTGAGATTTCTAATAAAAACTATTTATTATTCTATTTTATTGTTTTTAATTATACTAATAATTATAATATAATACATTATATTTTTAAATTAATTATTATTATTATTATTAAAATTAAATATATGTAAATAAAATATTATTAAAAATTATACATTAATATCTAGTCCTTCATGATTATAAGCAACAATAACCTTTGTGAAGACAAGAATGGGCTGAACACTTGAAAAAAATTATTATGCGAAGAAACAAAACTATTATGTGAAGAAGTAAAGAAAAGACACACGAAACTAGGCTTTAAGAGTAGGTTCTGCTGCATTAAATGGTGCATTAAACGGTGTGAAGACAATAAAGTGAAGACAAGTGCTCTATATCTTCATCTTCATCTTCATCTTGCAACGTCCCCTTTCTCTCTCACACACACACACGCACTGCCAGTCCCACCCACAAAGTTTCAATATTTCCTCTTCCTTTTAGTTTTATGATCGATATCTTGTCGACCCTTTTGCCTTTGTACCATTTCCATTAAAGATTTCATTTTATTTCCATTGCCTTTGTACCCAAGCGTCCTTCCCATCACCACCGATCTGAAGTGTCTCAGCGAAGGCCAGCGGGTCCAAAGCAGTAATCTTGGAGTCCGAGAGGAAAGAGTCGGAGTCCGAGACGATGTAGTCGAAAAGCAAAAAAGCAGCAGTCCAGATATGCAAAACGAAACGCAGCAACGCAAAACAAAAGATATCCAAAAACACAGTACTAAAAAAGAGAAAACTCAACAGTCAAGGCAAGCAGCATAAAATACAGGCACAAAATATAAGGCACAATAGCAATAGAGGAAAGAAGCAACACGCCAACACGGTAGAGAAAGAAAGAGAAAATTGCATAGCAGAAGCAACAGCCCAAAGGAAATAAAATGCAACAGAACCAGAGGAAGCAAAAACAAAGAAAATAAAAACTCAAAACTTAGAGAAGAAGGAGAAATCAACCTTCTTAGGAAATCACTAATAACACTAAATTAAAAAGACTTCCATCCAATGTACTGCAAAAAAGAGTATTTTATCCCCAGCATGAAATCTAACCTAACGAAGAACTGATATACTAAGCAGTAGGCATCTAGTAAATGCAGAAAACTGGATCTAGCAAGCAAACGCAAACAATATCAGATCTCCAAATCAAAAGCCATCAACACAGAAGCAAAAAGAAACCCAAACCCACAAATGATCTCGAGCCAAAGAGCCTATCCTTACCCAATACCAACCACCGTAGGACCATGTCCACCGACACCTGGTGGTACAACGACCGTGAGAGTACACCCACCAAGTGAGAAAGTACCCCCACCAAGCAACATCGCATCCGCGGGTTCAGTAGAAGAAGACGGAGAAAAAGAAGGTGGAGTACAAATCTGAATAGCAAATGAGCACAGGAATATACACGCAACTAGGTTAGCATGGTGTAGGAAGCATAAATGCATCGCTTGGTTTAGCGAGACAGAAGATGAGAGTCTCATTAGCAGAAGCTGCAAAACAGAAATGCATCGCTCTGTTTTCATTACGAAAACGTGTTTTCAAAATTCACGAAAACGTTATTTTTACGTTTTCGTAAAACGGATGTTGTTTTTTTATTTTTAACAACCAAATATATAAACGTCACTGACCAAACATGATTTTAAGACTTATTTTTTAATTTATGAAAATCACAACTAAAAATTGAAAAAAAAACGCAAACAAACAGGCCCACTTAATCAAATAGAGATGAATAACAAAATAAATATATTTTATATTTTCTCCATTTATACAAATTTATAAATTTCGTAGTAAGTTTAACAGCGTGCGGCTGTCAAGATTTGAACGTTGGTAGATAATCACTGGTGTCACTGGTTCCTTTTCACTTTTGAGACTCCATGATCTTCATACATAGTTTACTCCGAAGTGAAAATTCACGGTGTTCATACCTAGTTTATTTCGAAATTCCCCAATACCGCTACTTAACGTTTCGTCAGGGCACAAACTTCTGTGCCCGTGGAAAATATACAGGCGCTTTTTTTCCTCGGTCTTGGGAGATTCTAGTCTTGCCATCCAGAAGTTTGAACTTTGGGAGATTTTGTTTTCTTCTCTGTTGAAAGTCCTCATCTTTGTGATTTGCATAGTCTATATAGAAGAAATGAATGCGACCCAAGCAAGGCATCTTGAATACCTTCGTAGGCCTACTATTTCAGTCAGGCCGAAGACTACACCTAGGCCACATCTTTTTCCTAAGAAGTGAAGACCGCCAGTGTTGGATCGTATGTGAACTAAACTTGTACCCGAATTTGTTGACTAGTAGTTTTACCACCCAAATCTTCTGTTCCATAATCTCTATTCCTTCTGTTTGTAAAGTGTTTTTATCCCTTGATTGTAATAAATTAAAAAAAATTAATAAAAGGTCAAGAAAGCTCAGGAGAACTGTTACTTAGTTTTACCGCCGTTTCAAGTTAAGACTGGGCACAAACTGTGAAAAAAAAAAAGACAACATAACGTTAAAAAGTGCAAGTGAAACAAATTGTAGTAGTTTACTTTCAAAGGGCACGTAGGAGGAGTAAGGCTATCAAAAGTTGGTAAGCAACAAAAGTCTGACTAGACGATTAGCACCCCCTACCCCATCGACAACTGCTGGACAGTAACACAAATTTGGGATTTATATTAGCGACAAGCAGAAGCAAAATCATTTCCTTTGTCCATTATTTTGACGGGTGAAAGGCTGAATATTAAATCTGAAAAGAAGCCAAGCACATGGCTTCAGATGATAACGGAAGTTACTGCCAACTTGGTAGATTAGGAGTTGCCCCCAAGCCAATTTGGGGAAAGTTGATCTGACTTGAATTGCCAACTTTGAGTATCAAAACCAGATTAAAGAAAATTACGTCATTTTGAAATAATGTTAGAGATGTATTAACAGGTCTAAATTGTATGTTTGAATTTTGAAATGGTTATCTAATTGAACACACACGTAACCAAGTTGGCGAGTTCTCGCCAAGTCCACGCCGAAAAGCTGCCGGATTTTTATACTGCCCTACCTTGTAGATCTAAACGGTCACAATTGGTTGTCTACTTACAGTTTATCGGCAACTCCTATAATTATTTATTTCATAAAACAATTTATTTATTTTGGTTTTAGTTTTATTATTTTATTTTTATAATTTATGAATCTATAAAATTTATTTTTATTTTCGTTTTTAGTCATAATCTTATTTATTATCAAATAAATA
The DNA here is from genome assembly GCA_024520975.1 of Erythroxylum areolatum. Taxonomy (NCBI): domain Eukaryota; kingdom Viridiplantae; phylum Streptophyta; class Magnoliopsida; order Malpighiales; family Erythroxylaceae; genus Erythroxylum; species Erythroxylum areolatum. The sequence continues at coordinate 34,909,831 of JANIJH010000225.1, read as the reverse complement.
CACAATTTAACTTTTTAATATTAATTATTAGTTTTCTAATTACTTTAGGTTTTTTAAAAATACATAAATTTCAAATATAATTATTTTTAAAATATATATTAACAAATAAATATTATTTTTAAATAAAAATTTTATTATTTGAATTATTTATTTTAATAAAACATAATAATTTTTTACTAATATTTATCAATAAATATTGTATAAGAGGTTAGAATAAAATTATTTACTTAATTAATTCATAAAATTAAATTATCTTAAGTTTTATCTAGTATTTAATTATTTATCAACGACAATAATATCATACTTTAATATCAATAATTTTTAATTAAAAATAGAAAATTAAATAACACAAAACTTAAAAATAAAGCAAAACGGTACGCTAGAATTATGTTTCTTGTGTTTTTAGCCATATCATGGTTTGCAGACCAACTTTGTTGTGGCTTATTTGAGATGAGTTATAACCTTTAAAATTAGTAAATCCACATGTAAATTACTAGATCTTGAATTAGTAGTAAAAGAATACAAGTATCTAATTTTCATTTGTAAAATTCGTATTCCGTTTCATACATATATATTATATGTTTTCAGGTCATAACACTTTCGAGCCTGGGGTTGCATACATGTCTCTTATGTTGTAAAAGTTGAAATATAATTTGATTTCACAAAATTAGCTCGGTAACTTATACTTACGTGTGAGTTTTTAAAAATTTTTGAAACAAGAGGCCTACTTTATGATAGTTTACCAAGTCATACGTACTTTATGATAGTTTACCAAGTCATCCATGTGCGATCTTATGACCGTTGGGAATGGAGATTACGTTTGGATGACAGAGATTTCCCAAAAAGAAGAATTACCCTAGTTTATGGGAGCATAAAACAGATTTATGTATACAAAGTATAAAAATGTGAAATAGAACAGATATGGAATCTTCATTGCGTGATTTAGGTATTCTCTTTGTTAAAAAGACACGAGGAAAAATGATTCACTTGACCAAATTTAGTAGAAACCAGGAACTAGGGGCTTTAATTTGGCTTGGATAAGCTACAACAATGGTTGATAGATTTTTGGATCCAATGCCTTGGACAGATGTTCAACTCTTTTCCATTAAACAACATGAGAAGTATCTTTACAGGCTCGTCTTCAATAAGGCAGTTTACAAACGATTAATACAATCTTTTTTTTTAATAAAAAATTGATAAAGCATTCCTCAATCTTTTTTTTTATAAACTTTTTAAAAAACAATCCAAACAGTAAGTTGGTGTCCCTCTAGATTCCATGTTTTCTTCTTTTCTACACAAGTGAGTTGGGCACTCCTACAGGGTGGGATAAAGTAGGTGGCCAGAGTTGTTCTAGAGATAGGTGTTAAATTATTTTTGTTTGAACTTACCAATATAGTTGATGATATGAGTAAAATCTGGCACTGAAATATTGGATAGGTAGCTGTTTTAATTTTTAAACCTCCAAGGTATGGTCGTTCTTTGCCTGCATGAAAATGACAATGACTTTGTAGGAAAGTAAAGAGAGAAGAAAAGAAAAGGAAATGCTACCTAATAATACCATGAAAAAAATCTATAGAGTTCAATGGAGTTTTCTTTTCTGACTTTCACGTGTCAGTAAAAAATATGTTCCCCATCTCACAGAGTATAATTATCGGAAAATCCACAGGAAAAAGTCATAGCGAGTCAGTCAGTGAGGTCAGCTCATCTGGGGTTTATAAAATATCTGAGGTAAAACGGCGGGTGTATAGGAGAAATAATTTAAAAGAACGGGGGAGGAGAATAAATACCACGAAAATCAGGGATACAAACGACAAATTAAAACAAATAAATGAAACCACGCCCCTGCAAACAAAATTACAACTAACGCACGCAACTATTCTCAGTCTCTCTCTCTTGCCTGCTATGCCAATCACCGAAACAATGAAGTGTGGATCGAAACGAAACTGAAAGAACACAAAGAATTGATATAGACGAAGAAGAAGAAGAAGAAGAAGAAATGTTCAGGTTGAGCAAGCACAAAGCAAAGCTCGGAGAGAAATTTGACTTCCATTTCTCTAACTTGCAAGCTCTTCAGGTCTCACCTTCCTCCGCACGCATACTTACACGTTGCCTCCACACATGTACTTATGTCTGTATAGGTTGTAGACATTTTGATTATTATAAATTCTTCATATTCGATTTCTTGATTTCCCTGTAACGCTTCTGAATCTGCTGTTGAAATTTGTCTTGCAGTATTATATTATTCTGTATTTCCGCCGACTTTTCTTTTTCTTGCTCCTTCTGTTTAGTCTAATTGCAATGTGATTATGTACGTGTATTACGATGCTGCATTTTCATCTCTCCGTGCTTTTCGCTTTGGAGACAAGTGAAGTGATGATGAACCGCGTCGGATTATTGGTTCCTTTTTAACTCTTCATTCGATCCGAAATTGTGCGGTAGTAGACCTGTTATTTGACATATTTATTTTATAAATGTTAAATGGGAAGAGGTGGAGCTTTTTATAAACGCTTTCACTATATTTTAGCGACGAGAAATGTAATTAGATATTAAATTGAACATTGTGAATCATATATGTTCATTGCTCTTTGGTAACTGCAGGTACCGAAAGGATGGGACAAGCTCTTTGTATCTATAATTTCTGTGGAAACGGGGAAAGCCCTCGTCAAGTCGGGGAAAGCGATAGTGAAGAATGGAAGTTGTCGATGGACTGAAACTTTGTCAGAGTCTATATGGATGCCCCAACATGATGCTCCCAAAGAGAATGAATACCTCCAAAAGCTTGTTGTTGCCATGGTATTGATCGCCTATTCATTTAATTGTTGTTGTTTCAGATCTAATTAACTTGGAATGATATTATTGATGTAGGGATCAGCTAAATCTGGTGCCCTTGGAGAAGCTATAGTCAATTTAGCAAGCTACAAGGCATCAAAAACTGCTCTTCCTCTTTCATTGCCATTGAAGAAGTGTTCTCATGGGACCATCTTAAAAGTAAGAATGTAGTCATTTCGATAATCCAACACAATTTCCACCTGTTCAAATATTTAGCTATTATAGTGAACACGGACTCCCAATGAGTTAAACGTTATTCCTCGTCAAACCTGCTTTGGCATAAAACATCTTAACTATACCTCTGTTTTTCAGCTTAAAATTCAGTGCCTATCACCAACAGATGATTGCCCAAAAACTGAAGCAGAACTCAGGTTTGCAATTCAATGCAAGACCTTAAACTGTTGTGGAACTATTTCATTTTGTGTTCTTAGAGATTTTGGAATATATTTTGAAGGGAGGAACAGTCTGAAGACAAAGCTTCCAGTATTGAGGATCTAAACATTGGCTATGGTGAGACAGAAAACAAATCTGAAGATTCTAATAGCTCATCCAAAAGAAGCTTTGGATCCTCATCTAGTAACCCTCTCCATAGTACATCTTTTACAGGAGACCTACAAAGGGTATGTTTAAATTGAAATCAAAATTTTATGATTTATGTTTGGATTTCTGTCATATGAGCTCCATTTGCATCAGAGGTCTGCTTAGTAACCAGCTACCATTGTACCTCTCTTATAAGAGATTTACAAGGGTTTGCCCATGTAGAAATGAGCTTTTTACAAGTTATGTTTTGATTGCAGTCATATGAACTCCATTTGCATCAGAAGGTTCTGCCTAGTAATAAGATGTCTTTATGTCACTCCACATTATAGTTCCATTTAAGATATTTGTGATTTCATTTTATAAACACTATAAAGATGCTATTGGACACTATACGTTCGAATTAGGATGAGATATTTCTTTATCTAGTTGGTAACACTTAAAATTTCTACACTTTTATTGTTCTGTGTTCCTTAATGCAGTTAACAAAGAACTTACTTGTTGATACAGGACTTGTATGTATCAGCATCCCCTTTTAGCTTTGACTCGACGGATGGTTCTTTGAGCAGAGAAACCTGTTCCCCGCGTAATGACTTCAACATGATTGCTAAGACTCATATTGCAAGACAAGATTCAACTGGCTCCAACTCCCAAGATAGTACTGTTGCAGGATCTTATTCTTTCAATGGCTCTTCTAGGTCAAATCTCTCATCTTTTAATTCAAAATTTTCAATCGCTCCAAGCAATCTTCGGAATCAGAAAGATGACATCAATTGGGCATCACGTACTGTTGCTTCATCACCCTTGCAGAATTCTAATTCATATAAAGATTTGGAAGCAGCAGAAGTTACAATAGAGGAGCTACGGGCAGAAGCTAGTATGTGGGAACAAAATGCTCAAAAGCTAATGATTGATCTGGAAAGGTTGAAGAAGGATTTATCAGACCAATCAGAGCGTCAGACAAGTCTTGAAATGAAGCTTTCAGAGTCATGCGTAGAATGTGATCACCTGAAGCTGGAAAATAAGCGACTGAATGTCTTGTTGGAGGGTGTAGCAGGGAAGCGATCGGCCACAGACGATAAGAAGGTCCAAGAGAAAGAAATGGATAATCTTCTAAAGGAAATGGAAAGTGAATTAAAGTTTCAGAAAGAGTGCAACGCAAACTTGGATTTACAGCTTCAGAGAACCCAAGAGTCAAACATTGAACTTGTTTCCATACTTCAAGAACTTGAAGATACCATAGAGAAACAGAAAAAGGAAATTGCTGATTTGTTAAACATGCATTCCAAATATGAAGATGCTGGAAATAAAGGCCATCGAATTGAAAATAATGAGGAGACAATACTAAACAAGGAAGTATTCGGAGATAATCTCACAAGTGCCACTTTTGATCCAAACATAGAGAATATCCCTGTTGAGCATCTAGAAAAAGAATCATCCTTATACTTTGAACCAGAGGAGACGCAATTACAAGAACTACAAAATGATCCTGAGTATCGGATGAAGTTTCTGGAAAAATCTCTTCAGGACAAAATTTTTGAGTTGGAATTTGATCGAAACTTGAAAGCTCAGACTCTAATGAAGTTGGAATCAGAATGGAAAAATAAGTTAATAGCAAAAGAAGAAGAAATTATCAATTTGGAAGCAAAATTATCCGCAGGTCTTAATGCCTCTGTAGAAAGTGGAGCTTGTAATCCCATTAAAGATATTGAAGTCTTGAAGCAGAAGATAGAGGAGCTTGAAAGAGAATGCAACGAGCTAACAGAAGAGAATCTGCAGCTTCTTGTTAAGCTCAAAGAATCAACGTTGAATCTTCCATCAAGTAACTCTTCTGAATCTTCAATCAATGAGATTCGGAGGATTGGTTCTCTTTCTACTGCTGAATCTGAAGTGAGCAAACTGACATCCCAAATATGCATGCTTGAAGATGATCTGAACCAAAAGAAAATCCTGATAGAGGATCTTTCTGCTGATCATTTGCAGATTAAATGCATTGATCTGGAGAAAAGGTGTACTGATCTGGAGCTTCAGTTGCAGGCATCCAAGGAAGAAGCAAGTTACCTTGACAGTGAACTCTGTCAATATCGCATCCTAACAAAGCAACTAGAAATGGAGATTACACTGAAGCAAGTAGAACGCTTCCAAGTAAAGGAAACTAAGACTGACAACGCCCATGAAGGAACCTGCAGCAAACCCAATATTTCTGAATCAAATGCATTTGTTGGGATGACTGAACTGTTGTCGAATATAGATGAGCAGATACAGTTATGCATAGCCTGTGTAAAGATGCAACAATACAGTGGTTGTTTGCCTACAGATGCTGAAAATAAGTATAGTTTCAGCAAGTCACAGATTGCTTTGCTTGGTCAGAGAGAGCAGGGTGAGGCTATTTTGGACAGCGTTCTTCAACTAAAGGATTTGCTTGAAGTGAAAAATACTGCATCCGCTGACGAGCTTGATCAAAGTGCAGAAATCAGGGAAGTAGTGTCAAAGACCGAAACTAACCTCAGGAAACTTGGGGATTATGATTTAAAGGAGAAACCTCTCAGCACTTCTTATCCTGAATTAGAAAATCAGCAAACAGAATCAAAACCTGAAGCTTCATGTTTCGGTCACGAGCCAGTGGAAATTATTTACGAGACAGACAAGCTTAGATCTGATATTCTTTTGAAGGAAGAAGAGGAGGATTGCCATAGGAAGTTGAAGAGTCATGTTTCCAGTCTTCAGAATGAGATGAAGTTGGAGGAAAAGATGGAGGCCATGGCAATAGAAAGCAAAATGGCCTTTAATTGCTTCGATGATTTTCACAGTGAAATGATGGTACTCAATAGCAGCTTGGATTCCCATGTTTCATCCAAAAATAATCTTATAATGAAGTCGTCAGAGTTGGAAAATAGTGAAAAGGAGGTTGAGAATCACCTCTCTGAACTAGAGAAGGAAAATGTACAGTTGGCGGAGCGCATCTGTGGCTTGGAATCACAATTAAGATATTTAACTGATGTGAAGGAGTCAAGCCGTTTGGACTTAGAGAATTCAGAATCTTGTGTTGCAAGTTTCAAGGAGGACGTAATGAGACTGGAGGGTGAGTTGGAGGCTCAGAAGGCTGATATGAAGTACAAGTTGCAGGAGATGCAAATGCGATGGCTAGAAGCTCAAGAAGAGTGCGAGTATCTGAAGATCGCAAATGCCAAATTACAATCTACAGCTGCAAGTTTAATTGAAGAATGTAGTTTGCTTCAAAAGTCAAACATAGAGTTCAAAAATCAAAATGTTGAGCTATATGAACGTTGCACTGTCTTGGAAGCTGAACTGAAAGAATCAGAGAAGGTCTTTTCTAATATGGTTAAGGGAGTTGAAGTTCTAGAAGAAAAATACACCACCATGCTGGAAGAAGTTGCATCAAAAGAGAAAGCCCTTAACATAGAATTAGACACACTTCTTGATGAGAACAGGCGATACAAGGAGAAAATGGTTACAGAGGAGAACCTATTGAATCAGATGTACTTGGAGAAGATGGTTGAAGTGGAGAAACTTCAAAGACAGATTGCAGATCTCACTGAACAGATATCTGCCAGCCATGATGAAGAGAGAAGAACAACTTCAGATGCTGTACTAGAAATGTCCAGTTTATGTGCAGAAAAAGCTTTGCTTGAAGCTTCGCTGAATGAAGTCCGAGGAAAACTTAAGGTATCTGAGATCAACTTCAGTACCATCCAAATCGAATCAGAAGCAAAGCTGAAAGCACTTGGAGATGAGCTGGCAGTTTCCAAACAAAACCAAGAAGTTCTCATGGCTGACCATGAAAAGCTATTGGAATTGTTGGAAGATGTGAAATCCAGCGAGGAGAAGTATAAAGGCATCGTTAGGGTGCTCAAATTAAAACTTAAAACTTCTGAATATCAGAGGCTCAAACTAACAGACGAAATATCCAACCTTAAGCTTCAGTTGGAGAAAACAGTGGTTCTTCAAGATGAAATTTTGGCTCTCAAGGGATCACTTAGTGAGGCCAAATTTGAAAATAAAAAACTTGAAGGTTCACTCCAGAGTTTATCAGGAGACTATGAAGCCCAAAAAACTCAGAAATTTCAGTTAGAACTGAAGCTTATCGACATGCAGAAGGCTTTGTCTGAGTTAGAGGACTGCAAACGTAGTAAAGTTGTGCTTGAGGAAAAGGTTTTGCGGCTGGAAGGAGATCTAACTGCAAGAGAAGCATTAGGTGCTGCAGATGCTGAACTGAAAAATGAGCTTGCACGTGTCAAAAGAGCAAATAATGAACTCCAAAGGAGGATAAGACACCTAGAGGAGGAGAAGCAAGAGAGTCGGAAGAGAGCTCAAGCCTTTGCAGGGGAACTAACCGATAGGAAAGAAGTGAAACAAGATCAGAATAGGACCACTGTTTCAAGCTTTTCTATTTGCTTTGAAACTAATTCCATGAGTACGCCTACCTCTGGTGATTCAAATCAGGTCAATATCCACTGTTTATCTTGCAATTTAAACCAGAGTATTAGCGTAGTCTGCCTTTACTTCAATAACTTGTTTTCTAGTCCACTAATTAATGATGGGGAGATTAAGTTTCAAACAAAAAGGAAGATGAAATCAAGTAACATTTTCGGAAATGGTTCTTTTTCTGATACATAACAACAGTGGTAAGTGGGATTTATTCTGCTTCTTTTTTTTTTTTTTTTTGTGTTTCAGGTTGATTCCAGATCTAATCATTGTACTGGGAGCTTGCTAGCTAGCGGAACTGAGCCCTTGTCAAAGATCCAGCAACTTGAAATTGAACTTGCCGAGGCATTGGAGGCAAATGATCTGTATAAAACTCAGCTTAAAAGGTGGGTACAAGTACATTGTTTCTGTGACCAATAGATATCTGTTTCTTCACTAAAACAGTTTAAACATTTCTCACCATGATTTCTTGTATAAATACCTCATCCAATACTTTCCATGTGTGTTGGTTTCCTAAAACCGCTTTTTACTTATCTAACATAAGCATCAGTATAACTAGTACGTGGAAAGGTGTTAGTAATGCTGCAATGTTATGTTTCAGTTTGTTGTGTGAGGGAGGCAGTCAGTCAACTGATCTCAAAGTGCTGTCGACCGAAGATGGATTGCAAAGAAATGGTTATCACGGCGACATATCATCACTTCAGCTAGAGTTGAAGGATATTCGTGAGCGCTATTTCCACATGAGCCTTAAATACGCAGAAGTTGAAGCTGAACGCGAGCAACTGGTCCTCAAGCTGAAGTCCACTAGTAATGGAAGAAGGTGGTTTCGTTAATCGGGATCCCAAATTTTTGCGAGTCCTTTAAAATTGGATAACTAGTACTCAAAAGACAAAGGCATGAAGCAGACGATGTATATGTTTTGTAACATAAAAAGAAAATTAAAATAACTGCCTCTGCCTCTGCCAAGTAGAAAGTAGAAACTTGAATCTTTTTTCTTTTGTTTCATTTCATGTTAAGAGGATCCCCGGTGTGTCCAATGCCCCCCACTGAGACAAAATAAACTATAATAAATGCTTAACAAGAGGCTGGTAATTTCAAATGCCACTGGATAAAGAAATTAGATGTATTATACGTCAGGTGTGTTGGAACAAATAAATTTCAATTCTTTGGCTCATGCATGAGATCAGAGGATTTGGAATTGAATTTTAGATTTTTAATTTTTATATAGCTTCTATACACTTGATAATTTATATACCTTTTTATCCACCCCAGATTCTTATTTATCAATAATTCAGTTGAACTAAAGATTTTTAAACATGATAGTAAATCCAATTTGTTTCCAAATTGACCGCATGTGAACAACTATTAGTGTGATACATTAGGAAAGAAAATTATCATCTACATCTACGAATGCAGAGGCCACAATGTTGCAGTTTAAAGACAAACGAATTGGCAGTTGATATTGTCATGTAAAATGGAAGTTGTTTTATCTGTCTGTCTATTTTTTTTGTGGCTTTTAGTATGTGTTTCTATTTCACGTTGCTTCTTCCACTATAAGAAAATTGTAAATTACCGATGAAAAAACTTTCGTGGTAAATTAGCGATGGAAACTACTTTCCGAGGTAAGGTTGTCAGGGAAAACAGTAATTTGTGACGGAAAAAAATCCTCAATAAAGGAGGAGACAAAACTTTGCCAACGGAAATTAGTGACATATTAGTAAAAGTCGTCGTAAAAATAGGCACAAATGATTCCCAACAAAAAATACCTACAAAATTTACCGGCATAAATGAATTTTGTTGATAATATATTGACGGATCGGTAGATTCAATGATGTCGGGTTGTTCTTTTAATCGGAAGAAAAATGACGTCGTTTGTAGTTGATGTCGTTTGTCGTTTGTTCCACAAACGATGTCATTTCCTTATCACATTTAAGCAAGGGTGTCAAACCCTTTTCCCCATCTGTTGAGGTGTCTGAAAATGTTGCGATTTTTTTCCTCCAACCTTGTCATCGTCGTCTTCTGTTATTTCCCAGTTATACACCATCGTCGTCGTCTCTGTTTTCAGTTAGTCATCCATCGTGGTTAGTTATTCCTCCTTTCCACTTGGTTTTTTATTTTTCTGCTTTTTGTCTGTAGGGAAGCTTTTGTTTGGATCGGTTTTGGTAGATATTCTTTGTGTTTTTGCGTTTATTTTACCTGTTAGTGGTTCATTGTGCATCTGAGTGTGTTCTTGTTGGTGAAGAATGTCGGGTACCAGTGTTTTGTTAATAGTTAAGGATGAATTTGTTATGCCTATAAAGTGTTCGATAAAAGGCTTAAAGGATAAATTTGCTTTTTTAATAGGTAAGTTAAATGAATTCAGATGCAGTGTGGATAGGATTCAGATACAATGTTTATACTTTTATAATAAAAAGCAATGTAGTAACACGTAAAATTGTTAATTTAGTGAAAATATATAATTAAACTAGTGTATGGTTTCTTGAATTTAGTGAAAATATATAATTAAACTAGTGTATGGTTTCTTGAATCTTAATTGTTAAAAATAACAGGAGGTCAAAACATATATTAGGAAAAAAAATCCTAATGATGATGGTGAATTAAGTAAAATAAGTTTTAGAACTAATAACAATTATTTCATGGCATGACATTGGTGGGGATAGACACAAATTTGGCATGTCTTTTGCACCTTGAGAATTAGTTTATACTGTACATTAATTATAGTCTTACCTAGAGGCTGGGGATTGAAAATAAAAAATGCAATGCCTATAATAGATATTAGGTCTTAAAATTAAATTGAAATGCCAAAGTTATATCTTAGGGTTGAAAAATAAAATAAAATAAAAATGGAATGCCTAGAATGAATACTAGTTGTGGGAATCTAAAGAAAATGACTATAGTAGTTCCATAAGGCTTGAAGTGAAAAATGAAATGCCTATAGATAATTCCTAAGGCTTAAAACTAAACTAAAATGAAATGGAATCCCTAGAATGAATATTAGGATGTTAAAATGGAGAAAATTTTAAAGTTATATCATAGGACTTGAAATAAAATGAAACACTTAAAGGTGGATCTCGGGCTTTAAAATAAAATATTTAGATGAATTCCAGAGCTTAAAAATAAGATAAAATAAAATAATTAGAATGAATATTAGGGCTTTGAAATGGAAAAAAAAATGTTAAAAATGGTGCCATAGAATTTGAAACGAAATTGATACATCTAGAGCTAGGTTATAAGGCTTAAGAAATAAAATGAAATAAGAGATGACTAAACTAAATTATTAGATGACTAAACTAAAATTTGAAACATGCTTGTTCATTTGTGAATATTATATTAGTTTGATGTTTTATTTCTTTGAGGCATGATTACAAGTGTTATATTTAACATAGTCAAAATAGGATTATTAATCCTATGTTGTGAATTGGAGCTATGCTTTTAATAATGAAGTGGATGTTCATTTCTATATGTCTTATAGTTGATTAAAGTGAAACTTGTCAATTTAACTTATTAAAAATTTGGATTACTTTTGTTGAGGTTTATAATTGAACAAAATGATTGATTCACAATAAAATGAAGAGTTGAAATGAAGAATAATCAAGTATATGTTGATTTTGTACATTACTAGAGATTTTATCCAAGCTGTCCTAATGATTGATTCACAATAAAATGAAGAGTTGAAATGAAGAATGATCAAGTATATGTTGATTCTGTACATTACTAGAGATTTTATCCAAGCTGTCCAAGTTTTTATTTTCCCTTAGATATGCTTCATTATGTATGTTTAATCTCTTCTGAACTTGAAAAATAGCATAGCTTAATGCATTATGCTGAAAAGAACTATGTTTTGGATATTTCATATGAAAATGTTGATTAATATGCTTATGACAGATCTGAATGTTTTTTTAGTGGTTCATTAGTTTATAGAAAGGTTGTTTTATTAGTTGAATTATGTAAAGATATATATCTTGATTGAACTAGATGTATAATTGCCAACTAAAGATTACTTATAAAGTATTATAAGATGAAATAGGGGCTATTGAAGTATATGAAGAAATGTTCAGATAGGCTATGCTAATTATGAGCTTTTCTTCATACAAATTTGATGACAAAGAAGCTTATATGAATGTAGAAATGTGATATGCTCTTTTGATGTGTCCTTTCATGAAAATTTGCATATTTTTACCATAGGAACCATGTCTTTTAGGTTTAGGTTATGAACCATACATATATTGTAGGAAAATTCCGGTGCGTGCATCATATACACGAGGTGCAGAAAATAAAAAAAAAATATTTCGGGACTTTTCCGAAGTCTAAGATCTATGTGCGTATAGAAGGAGATACCATAAAACGTAGCTAAATGTTCCCAATTCACATACATGTTCATAACATATATATATATGTATATATAGGAATTCATGGCATTTACATAAATCAATCATTCATATAATAACCGTGAACCTTATGTGTAGTCTTCTTCGTTCTTTGATCTTCTACTGATCGGGTTGTCGTAAATCATAACAACCAAAACAGACTGTCTCAAACAGTATCCATACAGAGATTGGAGAAACTAATCGAATCAAACTCTTTGATCTGGAAATGGCTAGAACAAAGACAAGAGTGTTAGCTCTCACCTTGGTTCTATAGAGAGTAATGTGAAGGAGAGGAAGAAGATGAACAAGGTAAGAAAGATGAGAGAGAATCGTGAAGAAGGGTTTCCTAAAACTTGTTTTTCACGATTCACTCATCTTTGTTCTGTTGCCTTTTTGTCTTTTGTCAATTAAAGACAATAAATGCAACATTAAAAAGCCTTTAATATATATATACATATATATATATATATATACACATACACATATACATATACATATATACACATATACACATACACATATACATATACATATATACACATATACACATACACATATACATATACACATATACACATACACATATACATATATACATATATAGATATGTATATATATATATGTGTATATATGTATATATATATAGATGTATATATATAT
>JANIJH010000225.1:34847406-34863316 GCA_024520975.1 Erythroxylum areolatum | reverse complement strand
TATGAACAAAATGCGCTAAAGGGGATTGCCTTTAGGGCACTACTCTAACAGAGAACACTGTAAAGAGGTTAATGGACTGCATAACCCAGCTCCATAATGATGTGGATGAGTTGAAGGGGAGAGACAGAACTTCATCGCAGCAGTTAGAGCATTCGCTGTCACCACCTGCATAGCTTCTAAATAAGTGAATGTATTTGATAGTCTGCTATTCTTAAGTTTTGTATGAATTCTTAATTTACAGCTATTTTCAAGATACTTATTCGTGTACATTATAATATTTTTATTATATTACCAATTGGAATAGTGTTTACTTTATATTTATCAATCAGTATTATATTATTTACATAAATTAAATGCACAAAAATCAAAACATTATCAACAGAAAACTCGGGTAGGAAGTGTGAAATGACGGTTGAAATTTATCATAGCCTTATTTCTCAATAGAATTACAATATTAAGTTGGTAAAAATGTTGCGACAAATAATGCTTTCTATCGATAAATTTAGCAACGAAATGTTTTCTGTCTATCGATAAATTTAGTTGCAGACTTACAATTTACCATTGGTAAATTCACCAACGGTACATTATCCGTCACAAATTTAGCGATGAAGTATTATAAATCCGTTGGTAAATTTACCAAATTTTATTGATGGAAATGCAAAATTCCGTCGACAAATATATAATATTTCGTCGCTAAGTTTATCGACGGATTCCTTATTTCTGTCGCTAAAATTTACCTACAATCGTTTCTCTGACAACACTTCCTGTCGGTAATTTCTATCGTCAAATTTGTTTCTCGACAGAAAATCTTTATTCTCTGTCGGTAATATTTGTTGCTAAAACCTATTTTTCTTATAGTATTCTGGTGCCTTATGGCTTACTTCATTTATTTATTGAATGACTGATCTCACATTCTAAGACTAAGAAGGTGCTTGGTTGATGAGTTAGAGAATAATTCCATAGGTGGTTAGTTTTATATTATTATTATAGGGACAATATTTTGATATCCAATTTTTTAAGAATACTTGATAGCTCCAAAACAAGAGAAGAATGAAAATCATTTATGAGTAAGGTAGAGTCACACTTGTAACACTCCCTTCTTCTTCTTCTTCTTAAATATTTTTAACAATTAAATATAATTAATTAAATACAATTAATTAATTATAATATAATTAATTAATTATAATTAAAATATAATTAATTAAATAATATTACAATATAATTAATTAATTAATTAGAATAATTGCATTGATATAACTAATTAAAATATATTAAAATTTAATGTAAAACAAAAATTTAACAAAATTTTACTCTACAATATTTTTAACAAACTAACAACTGTTAATAATAATGATAATCATTCTTTCGTTCTAACTAACCGTTATAACCATGATAATTATATCTGTTTTCATTGTTTATTATATTTATTCTCAATTTTATTACTATTTCCCAATTTGAATATGAATCCGTAATAGAATATATTAGAGAAATGGAGTTTCAAGGCCCAAACCTCGACAAAACAAAGCGCTTCTCAACGGGGCGCAAGTTAGCCTGGTTGACATTGAGAACCGTGAATTCAACAAACAAAGCACCGAAGGCCACGTTCTTTTCAACTTCTCAAATATCCCTCCAATTCTCAATTAAAAGGCTGTCCACGTCATCAATCCGTGCGACAACTAAATCAACCAATCACCTATCATCTGCCACACTATATAAAGCATAAACAAATCCGAACACCATCATTCCCAATCCTTTCTGCGGCTCTAAGTCCTTTAATCCCCTATTCCATTATCCAAGTAGTTCACTATGGCGCCAAAGGCAGATAAGAAGCCGGCGGAGAAAAAGCCAGCGGCAGCGGAGAAAGCTCCGGCGGAGAAGAAGCCGCGAGCGGAGAAGAAGCTCCCTAAAGAAGGCGGTGCCGACAAGAAGAAGAAGAAGGCGAAGAAGAGCGTGGAGACATATAAGATATACATATTCAAGGTGCTGAAGCAGGTGCACCCTGATATTGGTATCTCCAGCAAAGCCATGGGGATCATGAACAGCTTCATCAATGACATCTTCGAGAAGCTTGCTCAGGAAGCTTCTAGACTTGCCAGGTACAACAAGAAGCCCACCATCACCTCTCGCGAGATCCAGACCGCGGTCAGACTCGTCCTACCGGGGGAGCTGGCCAAGCACGCTGTTTCTGAGGGTACCAAGGCGGTTACTAAGTTTACTAGTTCTTAGGATTAAGATTAGGGATTTTGGAGGTTGATATTTGATGGTTGTATCTTAAGGAATGGTTTACTGAATATAGCTGCCTGCCTAGTACCTACACTGCAACTTAATCTGTGGGCATGTTAATTAACAAAAGAAGACGGTGCTAATGTCAAAATATTTTATTTACTGAATCAAAGAATGAATGAAGAAATAGATTAGGTAAGCCATTCCCTTTCCTTTGTTGTTTTTTAAATTAATTCGAATAAAAAACTTTCTATAAATACAATTACAGTATAGAGTATGCTCGAATCACTTCCACGATGGGTGCACGGCACAGTGGGCACTTACCCCCTCCTCTATTTAACTCATTTGCACATTTTGAACAAGTGCACATGTGGCCACATCTGCCAGAAAACAATTCCAACATCGCTGAACTCATTTAAGAAAAAAACAAAATCATTTCCCCATGTTAGAAACTGGTACCTGTACAACAGAGAATCTATGTGACTATCACAACAAACGCAGCATGTCCCTTTCCTCGCATGATCCCATTTAGATCCATCTTCAGAAGTCTCTGCTGCGACACAGTTAACAAATTGCTAGGTGAAATTTTTTCAAGAATTATAATCACTTTCTATTATTTTGATTGACAAGAAAAAAAACGAAAAAACCTTTATTGTCATCAGGTGACCTATTAAGTGCTGCAGAAACTTCCTGTCTCACAGAGCGCTGCAACTCAAGTTGCATGTCCATGCAAGCCTCCAACATCCTCTGCATGTGGCTCATTCCTTGTTGTAGTCTACCCATGTCTGCTCTCAAATCATTAATCATCTCCCACTCCTGTCACGTTTCAGCATCCACATTCAGAATATTGGTAGAAAACTCGGGGAAAGTTCTCTTCTCATATTGTTGAAGAGTGGAGTAACATGATGCATAACATTCAAAAACAACTTCCAAGAAAATGCGAGTAATAAGGTGAGAAGTGTTCAACCACCATTAACACTTCAACTTTTATAATGCAAATCAAACCCAAAAAATTAAAAAAAAAAATTCCCATGAGATTCTAGTACTATGAGAACTCGAAGAGAAATTACGATTATCATGGCAATCATTACAGTGGAGATGGCTGATGGTTTTCTACCTTTCAATATCAATACTAAACAAAAGAAGCATCCTATAATTTTGTTTCCATTTTTTGTTCACAAGTCACCACTAGAAGTCATTCAAAGTGCAAAATAAAAACATATAGTGCCAGACTATTCAATCAAGAAACTCTTTAATGTTTTAAAGACTACCGCTTCATTAATGAACAAGAAGAATATTCCAAGTTAGGAAAGATGACATACAAGTTCAGATCGTTGCATGCTATGGCGAGACCATCTATTGTGATGCAAATGCTGATGCCAAACTGGCTGGGCTGGGGGCATTGGTGGAGATGGCGGAACCAATGAAGGCCGTTGCATGACTTCTCGCTGGTCTTCATTTTGTTCATCTCTCTGCTGTTCATCATCCTGCTCAGGTGAAAACGGATTTGATGTTGACAAATTTCTGCGCAGATCCCAATCAGTAGGAGTATGGCCTTGCCTTTCAACATATGATTGTATCAGTTGGTCCAGACTTTCACGAAACCCACTGTGAAGTAAATTTGACACACTTCTCCTGTAAGATGAACAGAAATTTTTATCATCTGAATCCCACTCATAAACAATTAATGATTCCGAATTTAAGACATTGACCTTAAAATTGTGATGCTGAAAGGATTTATGGTCACTTGTGATCAGCCCATATAACTAAATATAGCTTTTGAAAGTACCTGCTCAAAAGTTCCCTAAGTTCCATGCTGTACACATTATCATCATCAGGTGGATTAAATCTATTCAATCTTCTCATGAAGGAGCGGTGACTTCTAGGGGTATCAGAAGGTCCATTTGTCCAACTTTCAACAGATTCTCGGACATCCAATGGACGACCTTGTTCATTGTGTACATCTCTAGGTGTTTCCTGGGGCCAATCATCGAGTGAAGATTGCTGCCAATTTCCGTCCAAAGGTTCTGCACTAACCTCCCCCCATTCATTTGGTTGATTGGGATCTGACTGTTGCCAGTCTAGTCTGTCATCACCTGAATTTCTTTCCTGCCAACCATCCGCCTGATCACCAGATCCCTGCCAATTCATGTTATCAACTGTAATGCTCTCAACGCTGTCTGTATGATTAGGCAACTGATGGACATGACTATCAGGATTTCTAGGCTGTGATTGCTCATTGTCTTCATGTCGGGTATCCTGTGAGGTGCTTATTTGAGTTCGAGCATTTCTAGAATCATTAATATTATTATTAGATGGGGTATCAGAACGGGGACTTACTTGACCATGAACAATATGTTCTAACCTTGAGTGGAACCCTTCCCTGAAATAAGGAGTTCTCTATTAGGAAAATCAGGTGACAATGCCTTTTCACATTGCACAACAGCGGTTTACAGAAAGCTCACATCTTATGAGAAGATCATAATTAGGAAAGAAGTAAAGTTCACTCTAAAGCAAACAAACAAGTTACATGAAGGAAACAACGTTGACCTACAAAAAGAAAACAATTGGATGCCACCAATGTTTTCATGCATGAAAAGGAGGAAGAAATAAAAACATAAGGAAAAGGAGACAAAGAGTCGTAGCAAGAGAACAGAAAATTTTCCGTGAAATTCAGTTCAAGCCAGCTAGTGTTCTTCCAAGATCAAGTAGTTCTTCCAAGATCAAGTAACATCCTTAAATAGGGTTCTATCAGAAGATCAAGAAGATGAAGAAAAGTTGCAATTTAGATAATACCTCATCCCAGTGATGTCTGGAAAAGCAATGGGTATATTAAGGATGAATGCTGATTAGATTTAAAGTGGTAAACCTAGTTATTAAGGTTTTGAGCCGATTAAGACGATTGCAGTGAGGCATCCATATCTCATATAATCTTTGAAAATGCCAACAACATCATTTATACGATGGTATATGATGTATGGACCAAAACTTACAACCTATAACACTTCCAAACGTTGTCTGTTCCAAAAAGAAATATCAATTTTGTAAACAATTCAGTACTGCACCATATTTGCTATGAGGGGTTATACTTTAGTGCAAAGATAATGTGTGGCTAAATTCACCAGACCAGCCATAAAATATGTTGAAGATAAATGACATCAGCATTCCAATTCTCCAATCATGAATTAATAGACAGCGAACTATCTTTGGAGTAAGATAAGTAACAACATTTGATAACGGTATAATGCAACCAGGATCAATAGCAGTGATGACTAGAGCATTGCCCTGAAGACCAATGCCATTGAGTTGTAAAAATACATACCTTAAGCCAGAAACAGTGTGTCGTTGTCTTAGTTGAACTAGTTCACTAGCAGCCATGGAAGGTGGTCTCTCATCCTCAATTGTTCTTTCATTTCGCAAGAATCTACCTCTTAACAATGACTGGAAAACATGAGAATGTTACTAGTAGTCCTCTTCCATGTTATCATCTAAATCCTCCCCAAGCACAATCTACTAACAGGGTACGCAGCACACAGACACACGGACATATATATATATATATAGAGAGAGAGAGAGAGAGAGGACTATAAACTAACCTGAATGCGATTACGATGGGCAAAATCAGATACAGCACGATGCTCCAGTAAACCCTGAAGCTCCCTCTGTCTTTCCCTGTCAATTCTAACAAGTAAATCAATAAGAGCTTGTCGTCCACGCAACCTCAGCATGTCCCTACGAATATGCTCAGCCTGACCTTCGTCATGGTCAGCTGCTGAGACATCATGGGATTGGTGAACCTGTGGATCGACTCCGGCACCAAGGTCTTCCCTCTGTTGTCGACGAGTTCCTCGCTGTTCACTTGTCATTTGCACCCAGTCTCTGACAATCCTAACCCTCTCACGCTCTGGTTCACCGAGCCATTCCGCGCTAGGATTGCCATTCCTTTGGGATACATTAGAATTGTGATCACTAATGCTACTGTCCATCCAGCCCCGAACAATGTGCCTCACCCTATCCCTCTCACCTTCACCAAGATCAGGAGATTGCTCCCTGCTAGACCCATTATTATCAACACCTTCATTCTGTGACCCCACTCGCTCATGTGGCCAAGGCCCAAATTCATTCTCACTCTCAGTCGCATCTCCCAGACTTCCTTGACGGCTCTCTGACATATTTGTGTTAGAAATGTTTGTAGTGGACTCCGCCCTTCTTTGCTGCCTCAATCTCCCCCTTGCTCTATTTAACAAATGTTCATCCTCAAGCTCCCGCCACATTTGCAAAATTGTGGAAGCCTGACTGCTCGGTCTTTCTACCGCACCCTGCCGCTGTGAAGTTGGTGAATGCGACTCTCTCAGAAATGATGAATCAAGCATTGACACAGTGTGTAGGCCCGCGAGTGCCATCAACTCGGACTCCCGATTCCTCCTCTCCATAGTGGTGATCATCTCTTGAGCGTGGCGAGCAGCCCACCGACTCAGTATCCGCGAGTGACGCCGCCTTGCTGCTGATGACTCAGCCAAGTCATCACCCTCAAGATCAGATCTTCGTCTCCGACGCACAAGCTGATCCCCCTCATTATCCTCATCCGCTGTATTACGAGTAGAGCTGCAAGAGGCATATGACATACAATCATCCAAGTGGCCACGCATCAATTCCTCCAATCGCAGCTGGAACTCATTATGAGCTTGGTCTGCGGAATCAGGTTTTTGCTGTATTTGTTGAAAATCTGTCATCCCCACTACAATTGCAACAACCTCACACCCACAACACTCAAAAGCGCCGCCTATTAGTAATATTTCTTGTTCAAAATCCACAAAAGACAGATAGTGCTTCGTCGCACTAACAAATGATCAAAGCTTTCATAAGAACAGAAGACGACAGGACAATTCCCAGGAAACCAAATAGAAGAGGAAAAAAGCCTAATTTGTGGGAGATGGATAGCACCGCACAACATAGAAGCAAGTGGAAAACCCAACGACAGACGCAATTAGGCTCCAAAAATTACAAGCTAATGCGCAAGTTAGGAATTGAGAATAGAGAAAAAGACGAAGGTACCCTCGGAAGCTTTGTGCGTTTCAATTGTAGATCCTAATATTTATTATATCTGACCTATTTTGTCTCATTATATCTGACCCATCTATTTATGTGAAACTCATATAAATAAATAGCTCAGATGTAATGATATAAAATAAGTACAAAAAAAAGATACCAGATTTTGGCTATGCTAGAATGGCACAAGGTTGGTAATATGAAGCCGTACAAAATTTATCAACATGGAGTATACCTTGAAATGGCAGGAGAGGAGAGAAATCAGGTCCTTGTCTTACTCTTTCTCTATTAGGTGTTTGTTTGTATGCCTTTTTCAACGTGCTCACCAAATAGGTCTAGCACCACTTCTTTTTTCTTTCTTTCTGGTTTTAATGAAGATTTAAGGACTGTTAACATTGCTTGCATAATGTACTTTTACAGTATCATAACATTATGAGAATGATGGGAGGGCCAATTCAAGCAACAGTTGTCCCATAACTCTCGCATGGAAATGGATCTAAATTCCTTTTGGAGTTCCTCTCTCTTTTTTGGGCGAATGAATCTCATTTATCCCTGTGATCACACTTATTCATTCACATCCAAATCCTTTGAACAGATACCACTTTGCCTGATTATCCTACATAAAATTCACTTTTGCCCATCTTGTTAGTTTATGGTATGGCTTGGATAGTGAGTCCAAAGCAAGCTAAAAATATGCAAATTTAAAAGACATGCATCTTTATTGATAAACTTGCCTTTCTCTCAAAGTCAAGCAGCTCATAAAAGATGTCTTATTGTTGATTGCAAGCTACAGTTCAAAGACTATTAATTGCTTGTCTGTTAGCTCTTCCCAATTAAATCTAGGTATGGTTTGTAATTGAAAGAATTTAGTTGGGAAAAGAGCACTTCAAATTTCACAAGCGTGACTGACATTGATGTGAAGTAACGTTACGCTGCAAGGATGGTCCACTTGATTTAAGGGTTTGAGCTTTCTCCTTCACTAAATTGCTGGAATCAATGGCTGCCTCACCCACCTATTTCACATAATCATTTCTACTTTTGACGCTTGGAAATTTTTCTCACCTTTTCCTCTTCACGCTTGACTCCAGAAAAGGAAAATGCACCACCCAACTGGAACAGGACATCATAACTGCGAGTGCGAGACCGAGAGAGGCGAGGAAACTCTTTTTAAGTTCTTATTTTTGCCTCATCTGATACATGCATGAATAAAGAATCATGAGCTGATGATTTTGTTGACCAATAATCAAAAGAAGAACAAAGCAAGAACCATATGACGGGTTGAGCTTGTGTAAATTCAGATTCTAGCAATAACCTCTTCGTAAATGAATATTTGTGTAATCCTCCTTGTCGTTTCAAGTATTTGATGTGACGATTACATTTCATTATTGGAAAATCGAAATATGATCTCATCACGCACACAAATGAAATCTTTTTGTTTGTTTATCCGAAAGTCATGCACTTAAATTCTATAATATGATAAAGTGTAAAATATAATCAATCATTAATCATAATTTGTATTTTATTGTAAAACTTGACAATTTTCTTGTTATTTACTTTGAACGATTCTTAAAATTGATTCTTTTTAAGTACCATAATTGTACAAGTGTTTAGTTTTTAACAGTATTTAAAGAACACCTAACATAACTATACAACTAGTGTAGAAAAGGTTAGATAAGAAGATCTAACTCCTTTGAAGCCTAAAACTATTTATAATAATTTAAATTAAACTTTAATTAAAATTAAAATTAAAATTAAATATAATTAAATACTTATTGGATCTAAATAAAATTTAATATCTCATTTTGATCTTTATTTATTAAACATCTCATAATTTCTCATAAAGTTTCTCAAACTTTATAATCAAAGTTTTTGACTAAAACACATTTTTTTTCTTATACCTAGTTTTTTTGTGTCACCCATACGTTAGTAATAGATATAAATTATAAGTCTAAACCATATTCAAAACTAATTCTTCTTTAATTAAAAATTCATTTCCTTATATCAAGATTGATGTCTAGCTATGTCTTATGGATACATAAATATTTCAGAATATTAAAGTAGTTTTGACTAATCTTTCTATGTATGATTTTTTTCATATAATTCAATCCTTTCATCATATGATATTTTAATTAAACATAGACTATAGAATTAATTTTTACTTTATTTGAGTCCAATTATGTTAGTTCTCTACCATTAATAATTGATTAATTAAGTAATTGATTAATTAATGATATGTGAAAGTTATTCTCAAAGTATTATTCTACCTTAATTAAGAATTTCTTGAATCAATACTAATTCAAAACAGCATAACATTTTCCTTAATTACTTTAGAGTGATAAATCATATATTGATCACTTAACAACCTTCATATAGTTCATACTAGATCTAATGACTACCAACTAAGCTACCTTTGATTAGAATAGGTCATAAATAATATCAAAATATAGCAATCTCTGTATGAGATATTTTGGAGATTTCAAGTCAAAAGATTACTTATACAATCATCATAATAAGAGTGTTTATAGGTATATAAGAAATAATTTAAATGGAATTCTCATGTGGGTAGGTTGTGTGAATATGTTCTTTAGCGGGCACTCAAATGTTTTTTAAAATATCTATATACTTTAATTTATTAGAGTGACTATTTCTTTCATAAGAAAGAAACATAATGTGTGCTAATTTTTTTTACTCTATTAATGTCCAATCTCAATAGAACAATGACTAGAAATAATTTAAGGATAATATATAAATACAATATGAATATCATAATTACGATTCCATCATACTTTCATTTGCAATATTTATTAACCTCATAGACTTTATCACAGACATCTGAATTTGTAAAAGATAAAGAGTGTATTTAAATATTTATGTCATTAAACTATAATCAACTGATTTATTATAGGGCATAAACTAACAATCTCCTAAGTGCATTAGGCCAATTAATTAAGTATCCTATACCTTATTACTATATCATGATTATGCTATTGTTACCAAAGTGATTGAGTGAGAAAATTCTACAAGAATCTCTAGTGAATAGTCGCTTAAATCTTACGATTTTTATCTCAATTATCATTGTAATTAAGAGAAGTTGCTTAAATACATACTTGGATCCTTGATGAGACCTTAGCTCCTTTTGTATGCCCAATAACTCTAATTTCTACATTACATTATTGTTTAAATAATGTAAGGAATTATACCAAATTTATTGAAGAACTTCTTAATCCAAGTAATCATTTATACTAAATAAAAAAAATATTTTGGCTTGATTAGTAATTAGTGCTACATTGAAACTTTTCCAATTTTAAAATAATATTTTTCTAAGTAAATTATACCTTAACAATGATTTACTTCTAAAGTTAATTTTCATATAATTTTGAACTTAAATATCAACTCATGCATAGAATAATGAATATCTTTAATACTTCATAACTATGAGATATCTTAAATACTAAACATCTTTAGTACATTTCTTATATACTTAAACTTAGAATAGGTAAACAACTTCTGAATCTATCTCTGTAGATCTAATTTCTAGAATTAAGTGGTTACCTTTTCATATCAAATAAGAGTTATTCTTAGACTATCATATATTTAACAATTGAAAATATAAAATTTTTGTTTTCAATGAGTAGTAAGCCTCTATATACTACCACTGAAGAGGACAATTATACTCCCATTATCCTTCTTGTAAACATAATAAATTCACAATCATCTTTAAAACAAAATATTTGAATTTATCATGAAAATGGATCTTTCAACATTTAGTAGCTCAATTATACATCAAATATATCAATAAAGGCACTAATTTTAATTACTTGTATTGTCATGAGATTTGAACTTATTCAAATTTCATCTTACTCCAACTACTTATATTGAGAACCATTTTCTTATAAATGTTTATTGAAACAAACACTTTATTCATTAGAAGATTATATCCCAATCTTTTAGATGTCTCACATTCTTTTATTAGTCGATTTGAATTTAAACTTAATGGATAACATATGTTTCAACTAAGTATCGCATCCTAAAATCATTAACTTTGATTATTTCTAAGTCTTAACGTACCGTATATAATATAGAATCTTGTTAATTTGATTTAATTATAAGTACCAATTGTAAATCGTTGTACTAAACTTAGCTATAGAAGAAATAAATATTACATCATACAATATTTCATATTGTGCTTTCTCTTAATATAAATCCATACTGTTATGGAATTTAGTTACGAAAGTATCTACTAAATGATCTCATTCCCTAAAGATAACTAAAAAATTTGTATGTCACCACACTGATCTTATTAAAGTACTCCAACATTCTAAATGTTTGTTTTCTACTTAGATTTAAATAATTTTAACTTTTATAAAATTCAAACCAATATTTTGTTTAATATAATGACTATATCACATAAACTTATTACTAAATTTAATGAAATACAAGTACTATCCTTTTCTTAATTGTTATTACATCTAACAAATCACATGTATAAAATTTAACAATTTAATACCATCATCATCCTTTCACCTAAAGTTGATTTAGTTATTCTTCAACTAAACAAATCTCACAAGTTTTATATGATTCATAATTAAAAGGATACATATATCCTTATATGTAACTTTATGATTCTCATTGTGTTAATTTAACCAACATATAATAAAAAGATAGTCTCAGTTATCTAACTTTATATTCTTATCACTTTTATTAAGTACAAGTCTCCCATGATCTAACACATACAAACTACTTGTATACATTAAGATTAACTATTTTTACTCAAAATCTATTTGATATCTGCCATGAACATTGTAATAATGTCAAATCCAAATTCAGTTTCAAATACTCAAAAGTATGAATCAGAAATATATATGATCTCTATTATATCTCATTTTATCAAGAAAAGTCATACAATTTTTTTTCTTCTTCTAAATGGAGAAATAGCAGCACAAAAGAAGTTAAAAATACAGGAGACTCTGAAAACATTGAGGAAGGTGGAGAAACCAAATGTGATATTGTTTTTTTGAAAAAAATGTTTTAAAAACACACAAAAATGTGATTTTTACGTTTCCATAAATTTGTTGTGGTTTTCTTATTTTTAAAAACGAAATATGGAAACAATACTCAACCATTTTTTACAAAAACAAAAATGAAAAACTAAAAAAAAGAAAAAAAAACCTCCCAAACAATTCACATAAGAGAAAATAATAAAGGTAACCGTATTTTTTGGTAACCAAAATCTTTTCAAAATGAGAGTCAATTGGTACAGTTGGGAGATAAGATTCATGGTTATCAAAATTTTAGTAAAATACAAGTGGAGAAGATCCTCTTGAGGCTATTTAGATGAAGTAGAGTGGCAAGAAAAGGCATCAAGTAGTGCATGCAAAAGGTGATGATTGTGAGAGTTTTTTAGAACCTTTACTTTGAGCGACGAAACAAGTGAGTGATGAGGCTAGGGTAAAGAGGTGTAGGAGTGCTTGAAGAGCCAAAAACTCACTAGAATCGAGTTGGTTTATGACTAGTGGTGGAAAGATTTTAGAGCTCGCGACATCGAGTCAAAGAGGTGTCCAACATTGATGAAGTAGAACTTAATTAAATGAGTCTCTCTCACTCCTAAACCTCTTTATTCTAGTTTCCTTTTCTTCAATTACTTTAAAATATTTAATTTAAATCTAGGAATGCTGGTTTAATTATTTAAGACAATTATTTTAGTTATTTAAATTCAGTCTTTCATTACCAAGTGAGTTTGGAATTCACGCAATGTATAAATTCTTTAATTTTTTATTTATGTTCTTGATATAATTAGAGACTTCCTTGAATATGTGAATGTTATCATTGAATCATTAATCTAGTAGGAATTGTATGATATATAATTTATTTGTTCTTCAAATGAATTTTCAGTGGTTAATGATATCTTCTAGTGAATAATGTATTTGTGAGTCTAGGATTGAGTTGGTCTGGTTTAAAGAGTAAAGGGAGATAGGTAGAAGCTAGCTAGTTAGTTTTCTACACTTAACTTGTTAAATAACTTAGATTGTCGAAATATATCGAAACTTGGAGGGCTAAACCAAAATTAAAACACTGATTGTTTTCCTATAAGTATCAAATTAGATTTATATTTTCTTCATTTTATATCTAGACCAATTTGGTTTATGTCAAATAATAACATCAACTTTCAACGTCCATCCTTTAGACAATGCCATATCTGTAGATGCATTGTAAAGTCTCCTTCTTAATGAGGAGGAGCATTTAAATGTCAAAGAACTCAAAGTTGTTCATAAAGCATACGTATCCAAAGTCAATTGTGGAGGAGGAAACAACTAAAACAAGTTTTTCAATCGAAATCATATCCATTTTAATGATCAAAGGCAACACAAGAATAACTAATATCAAGGACAAGGCAGTTAGTTTAGAGGTAGCAATAATTACAACAAGAATAATAAAGGAAAGGCATAATGACTAGTCAAATATGTGACAAAAGAGGTCATATAGTTAGGGAATGTTACCACATATTAGATCATGCTTATTCCACAAAGAGTCCCCGAAAGGTTGTAGCCATAGTTGTGTTGCATCCCAATACTTTTCTTGAGCCTAGCTAGTTTGGTGATTCTGGAGCATCATAACATCTTACAACAAATCTCAATAATCTAAGCATACTCTTAAAGTACCAGCATACTCTTCGAGTACCAAGGAGATGACCAAATATAGGTTCGCGGTGGTAAGCTTCTTACAATTAATAATATTAGCTCCATGTCACTCTCCACCCCTCATCACAAATTTGTCCTTAATAATTTTCTTTATACCCCATCTATAACCAAGAACTTGTTGAGTGTTTCACAATTCACTCATGATTACCATTTGTCTATGGAATTTTATCTCGATAAATGCCTTATCAAAGATATATAAGGAAAAGTTTTATCATGGGGCAATCTTGATCGGGGTCTTTACAAACTCCCAACCACTTCAATTCCTTAATATCTTCCTAAGCCATCCTTCTCTACCGCTTTCATTAGTGAATGAACAACTCTTGGCTGGCATAATTGGTTGAGACATCTTAATGGCAAGATAGTTTAGAAGACAATTTCCCAGTTTAATTTGGCTTGTATTTTGAATAAAGATACCTCTGTTTGTGGTCGTTCTTAGCTTGGAAAAAGTCATGGATTTCTTTTACTTCTTCTCATCAAAGGTCTCAAATTCCTTTCGGACTTTTTTATAGTGATGTTTGGGGATCTGCTCCTGTCGCTTCTTTTAGTGGTTTTCAATATTTTGTTCAATTCTTGGATAATTGCACCAAGCATATATGGATCTTTCTTCTCCTTTGTCAAGATGACTTTTATGATTTCTTTAAGCATTTTTATGCTATGACTATAATATGTGCTTATTGATACATTTAATCCATTACACTTGGTGATTAATGTTTAAAATGCTTAGGATACTCACTTTAGCTCATATTTGATTTTAGGTACATTTCAGGAGTGAAGGAGCTAAAGTGGCCTGAAAGCATATTTATTGAGCCATATTCTCAATGTTTATACTCTATTGTCTTCATAAAGCAAGAAGAAGAAAAAGATTAAAACGAAAAGAGACAAGATAAAGCATAAAAATGGAGGTATGTGTAACATTTTGATTTAAAAAGACCATAGTTGTAACATGAATTACACTACCAAAATAATCAAGCTAGTTGTCCATTTACAAAACGATGTTGTTTTTATCATTCTGGTCTGGCCAGCCCGTGGCTCGATTGAGCAGAATAATTTTGGCCACTAGTGGCCTGGTTAAATCAGGCCAAGATCGGGTCGAGCCGAAATTGACATTCCTAGACAGGGCCATCGTATCTTACTTCTTTGAACTCTATGTAATAACTCTAGAACCAAAGCTGAAAACATTGTCTGAAGTGCTCTTTCGATTGTCCAAACTTCCCGCCTAATCACTATTAGTAAATCACACTAATATGAAATTTGAAACTTTGGAGTATCAAAGACCAAATTCAATTATTCCAACAACATATTTAAAGATTCTGTTTGCTACACCTAAGTGTTGTTTGGTGGGATTTGGATTAGCTTTCTCAATCCCTTCCCCAAGCTGCAATTTTGCATTAATGTTCATTGGTGTGGCTGCAACTTTATAGTTTAACATACCAAACCTCTTCAAAAGATCTGCTGCATGCTTCTTTTGAAAAATAAAAATCTCATCTTCTCCTTGTGCCACCTCAAGCCCCAAAAGATATCTTAATAAACCCAAATCTAATATCTAAAATTTTCTCATCATATGAGACGTAGAATTATCAACTATGGATTTTGATGCCCTATATAGATCATATCATCTATATAAAGAAAGTAATTAGAAATTTTGTATTACCTTGCTTCTTCAAATAGAATGTAGGCTCATTCTCACTTCTTGTGAACCGCTTTCTAAGAAAATGGAGTCAATTTTTCCATACCATGCTCACAAAGCTTACTTTAACCTATAAAGAGCTTTTCTCAACTTGTAGACTTTGTTTTCATAGCCTTTAGTAACAAAGCCTTGACTCGATCCTGGGCAAGGACAGGAAAGGCACCTTGTTGGACCCCGATTTTTGAGTGAAAATAAGAAATATTCAAAAGTGGTTGAGTAAATTGAAATTAAGTTGAAAATCAAGAAATAAAGA
>JANIJH010000225.1:34827446-34842826 GCA_024520975.1 Erythroxylum areolatum | reverse complement strand
ATGGATTTTTAAGTGTATTGAAAAAAGATGAAATATGCATTAAATTCATGATGTTGCATTCATTGATAGTTTGAGAAGATGTTTATATTTGTATATGCATGTATGTAAGCTTGCAAATGTGTTGAATATGCCATTATATGAAAAGATGAATTTCCGAAAAGTGCCTTCGGGCAACATGAATTTTCAATGCATGATTACGTGTTATGTGGGTTTCGGCATAGTCCCTCATGTGGAGTCAGTGCACTGGTCTCATTTTTATAGCCTTCTCCCGGCTGCCCGCAAGTGGCACGGAGTTCCTTTTAGGACTCCCTTATGTGTATGACTACACAAGACCATTTTGTGGAATTGTGTAGTCATTATGTGTATTGGACTTGCCAAACCATTTTGATGTGTTATATGTTTTACTTTGTTTAGAATATGTTGCATATATACCTATATATATATGAAATGCATTTTATGTGTTCAATGATTTGAAAGTTTGACAAAATGAGAATTGGGATTTTTCAACTATGAGAGTTTTGCAAAATTGTTTGTAAAGCTTAATGAAAGATTTTTGAATTTGAGAAGTTTTCGAGAAGTAATCCCTTCAATGGTTTCAATCAACGGAAAGTAAGGTTTGAAAACGCTTTTGCTTATTATTTGTTTAATAAACATATTATCCACGAGCTTCCGAGCTCACCCCCCTTTCACCCCCATCTCCAGGTATTCGTGCAGGAGATCGGATGAAAGACGTCAAGACATCAGTAGTTATACATGATTTGTACTTTGTATATTTGTTTTAAGATCAGTGAAAATGGGATATAGTTTAGATTGCCATTAGAACATTGTAAGCTCTTGTTTCATAATGTATTCTGGATTATGAAATTGTGCAAGATTATGGTTTATGGGAATTAGTAAATGTAGCTGACTATTTTGAAATTTCAGTTCCCATTGATTTATTGCTTCGCACTGTATCCGATTTGTATTCGATCCTATTTGCTTCGCATTGCTTCATTTCATCTGGTTTGAATTCCGATTTCGTTTCTTTCGAATCAATTGTCACATATGTTTCGATTTCTCCGCTATTTGCATTTCGTTTCCGATTCACGTGTTTAATTCCCATTTGTTTCCGATTCGATTCTTTTGTTTTGTTCCGTTTCGGATTCACCATAAGAGCGATCATGTTCAGTGTAAGCAATGGAGTAACAGTGTTAAGTGTAAGAAGTTGGGTCTCGGGAACGGGATCCAACACTTATACTTAAGCAAATATGCAACTTGTTCTCTAGTTTCATATTCAAATGCTAATTGAGTTGGTGACTTTGACAATTACAGATCCACACACGGCTATTGTATATTTTGTGCTAAAAATATCATCGGCTAGTCATCCAAAGAGTAATATGTTGTGGCAAAATCATCAATTGAAGCTTAATTTAGAGCCCTTGCAGCTACCACAATTCAATAACTTCTATGGGAGCTTGTCGTACTCATTGCTCGGCCACCTATACTATTCTGTGACAATCTATTTGCCACATATATGACTACCAATCATATTTTCCATAATCAATAGAAGTATATAAAAGTAGATTTCTGTTTTACTCATGAGAAGATCGAGTAGGATAATTTGATGGTTCGTTACGTTCTAACTACCAAGTAGGTGGATGATGTTTTCACAAAAGGGTTGCTCTCTAACCACTTTGTTTCTCTTTGATACAATCTCAAATCCTACCCTCTCTTGTTGAGCTGATAGGGAGGTGTTAAGGAAAAAGAAGTATATGATATAATATCCAGCACAGACTCAGTCGGCACAGCCAACTTCTATTGAATCTGATTATAACTCATCTTTTGATTTTGTGATGATTATCTTATAGCTCCATGTATCTAGGGATACAAATAAATTTATTAGAATAAACTGTTACAAAGGTCACCTTGGAGATTCGAACTTTCACCCAAAGTTTCTCACTCACACCCTTTGCACAACAGTCTCACTTAGATCCGTTAAAGCAAGACTTAGCCTTTCCCCACCCTCGAAGTGTTTACCTCACACACACTCGAAGAAACAACGCAGAAGCAACAAAGAATATAGGCAACAAGAAAACCCACAGAGATACGGTCAAAAAACTAACTTTATATTACTTTTCCTCAAAAGAATACAAAGAATGCTCTCTCTTTGAATTCACCCCCTCTGAATGAATGAATAAGAAGAGCAAAGCTCGAATGAGCTATATATAGGCATCCTAGCTTGGAATCACAGATTTCCACTAAATCTGAACTACCTAAGATCATGTCTATCCCTATCAGATAAGATTACATGAACTAAGTGGATAACACCCCCATCCAAGTAGGACTCTAACTGATAAGATAGCATCTAACAAAATAACATAAGATAGAGTTTACAATTATCTACAACACTATCTAGAACACTAACATCCTTATCCGCGAAGATCTCCACTATCTTCAGATGTTGAGTTTCACTGCAACTCTAACTCTCAGTCATCGTCATATCATCCAAGATCTCCCCGCAATCTCTATCCTCTGATGATGCAGTGTGATCTCGTCGAAACCCATTAGCACACTGACCTGATCCAATGCTTCCCACAATAAGTCCGCTAGTCGTGGTCCATCCATCTGAGCATAGCCAAGTCCTTAGTCCGTCAAGTCCTTAGCCTGGGTCGAGTCAATCTCCACAAGGTCCGATGCTCTACTAAAATTCGCACCAAGTCTGATCCCACTCACCCACATTTGCCTTAGTGTTTTTCAACACAGCCTATCTGCAGATAGGTCCATCAATGCACGTCCATGGACAAGTCCATCTTCCATGTCAGGCTCACTCATAGTGCAGTCTCGTCTCTCCATGACTAAGTCACAAGTCACGATCCGAGTTAGTATAAAAACTTCGCCCATTTACATACCTTCGTCCTACCTTGCCGAAGTTAAGTATTTGTGCACCTCATCGCGCTCGCATGCCTTTGCGCATCCTCGACAGTCTTATACACTTTTATGCCTTCTCGCGCACTCTCAACTCTAGTTTTCCGCCTCTGCACGGCCTCTCATCCGAATCTCACATCTCGTCGAAGATTTCTACCAATGCACACCTATGCGTGCCCACGCGTATCAAATCTCGCCTGCTCTTGAGATCTTCGTCAATACTTCCCGCATCCCTCGCCTACTTCGCAAGTTCCTCGGGTTTTGCTCGCCAACTCACAAGACTTTGCCTTATTCCTCGTCAACACGCCTTCCTCGTGCCAACTTACTTGCCAAGCATTGGCCAAGGCTCGCCAACACTCACACGATCCGCAGTCTGAACTTAGGGGTCTAACATAAACTTATAAATATCTCATATACTCTTCGTTATTTAGCCTATAAATATAGTGAGTCCACACAAGTGGAGATACACATGTTTCACATAAAACTTACTTTGTTATAATAACAAAGAAATTATTTTTTAAATAATTGTATTTCACTGTAACTTTTTTAATTATATTCAACTCTAAACACGTAAGATCTTAAACAAAAATTCATAATTTTTATGTAAATTTCAATTCAAGTTCCAAATTGATTTACTATTGAATTTTTAATAGATTTACATTGTCACAATAAATTAATTTTATTATTTTTATATAAAATTTTTATTTTAAAGATAAATAAAAAAGAATTAATTATACTAATGCATTTATAGTTTTACTTCTTTTATTTATTTCTTGATACTTTAAAAGTTGCGATATACCACATTCAAGTTCACCATAACTATCACACAACCTCCTCCATCATATTCTATTCATTCATCATTTATTTTAATCCAAAATAATATAACATTAAATATTTTAAGTTATATTATGAAGTCACGTGATTACATGTATTTAACAAATTAATGTAATACGGAGGAGGATTATCATGCCGATTATTATAAAGAATAGGTGATAGTTTTTAACTATAAGAGAATAA
Organism: Erythroxylum areolatum; assembly: GCA_024520975.1. Classification (NCBI taxonomy): domain Eukaryota; kingdom Viridiplantae; phylum Streptophyta; class Magnoliopsida; order Malpighiales; family Erythroxylaceae; genus Erythroxylum; species Erythroxylum areolatum. Next base: position 34,838,905 of record JANIJH010000225.1, on the reverse strand, counting down.
ACAAAAAGCAGTGAAACTACATTATAGTTCAACGTGCTTAACTCTTGTTGTTTATGCCTTGCATACACAAGTGTGATTTTGAAGTATTACGGAAAGAACGTGGTTGTTCTATTAGAAGTCTTTGAGTGTACACGACTAGAGATGCAGACGTGGCTTACTATTTTCAGTTCTAAAAACTAAAGGGGAAGGCATGGTTGAAGAAATGGGCATGTTTGTATAGCAAAGGTGTTTCCGTAAAAGACTGTATGTCTCAAATCGTGTCTAAATAAACATATAAGCAATAGCATCCACAATTTAAGGACGTCGGACATGTCATGTTCTTGAGAAAGATGGTGAGGTTTATGGCCTAGGACACTACTGTAGATAAACAACCTTATTTGGAAACATTATATTCCTTGTAGAGAGAGCTAGAGAGTCAAATACCTGTCAAAATCTCAAAAACAAGTAATATCTGAAACAAAAACCATACAAGATGAAGATGCAAGAGCGGACAGATCTAGAACAGCATATCAATGCATTCAACCAAATAGTTTGTGATCTGTTGAGATTCGAGGTGGCTATTGTAGTAATGATTCTACTTTGTTCTTTACCTCTCTCTTATAAACATCTTATGACCATGCTCATATTAGATAAGGAGATGGTTAGTGTGGAAGACATAACCACTACGCACACTACCAACATAGACTCAACACTATTGAAAACTCACAAGTCGAAGGGTTGTATGTAAGAAGAAAATAAGAGCCTAGAAGAAAGCACGAAAAAGATGGCTTATTTAAGTGGAATTGTAGATGTAAACCCAACGTTGAAAAGATAGTTTAGTGCTACGAATGCGAGTAAACTGAACATATTAGGAGGAATTATCCAATCAAAAAGGAGGACAGGGATGAAAAAAATTGATGATTTGTTGTTAAGGTCTACTATAGTGATGGATACATACTCTACATTTCAACTATTCAATTTCATGACTCATAAATTTTGAATACATGATTTTCATATTACATAATACTAAATAAGGATTAGTTGTATGTATAATATACATTATACAACTTCGGGACTATCTACTTAGGAATATCAAAACTTACAAAATCATCATAACATAATCGGTCAAGATTAAGATGGTTGATGGGATTGTTAGGACATTGAATGGTATCTAGTAATGAATGAAATTTGAGGAAGAACTTGATCTCTTTGAACACCTTACATGTGAACAATTTTGAATATAAAACCAACAGGGACAATATTATGCTGGTTTCAGGGTGTGATAACTAGAATGAAAGGGCTAAAATTGACCATAAAATATACTTATAGACTGATAGGGAGCATAATTATAGATAAGGAGCTGTAAAAGTAAAGGTAAAGGAAGATGATAAGAGCATAATTCCTTCTTGCCCATGAAGTCTTCCAATATCAGCAATGATAAGAGTCTTTGTTGTCCTACATTTTCACAACCTTAGGAAAATACACAATTACTCACAATTTCCAATTTAATTCGTTTGTAATAATCTTCTAGTCTTAAAAGTCATTTTAGTTCAGTAGGACTAGTACGACGACTACTGCGCCAAATCTCTAAAACCAACAACCATGTTGCATGTCCTGTGCTTCTTGACAATCGGATGGATCCCTATACTTTTCATTTGGGTATTATGTGTGATGAAAAGAGAAACTAAGATATCGATGGTGTACTACTTCACTGTACAAAATCCAATGTTCTTTCTTTAGTCTTCGACCTAATTTTATCAAATCCAAATTTAAATATTAGGTTCTCGGTAAGCCTTATCTCGTACCGACATCTATCAATAGGCTCAGTCCATTTCACGTCACAGGAATGCATAATCAAACAACAAATGTTACCCATTGATTATTTTAGTGCCTTCCTCCTGTTATTTTCCTTTCAAATACGAATGTCCCACAAGGCAAACTGCAAGCATAGAGTTGGTTCGCACTCAAAATGGGAATTGAAATCGCATTTCTACTCCTAATTCTACCTAAAATCAGACGAAAACAATCCTAAATTTGCATCTCCAAGAAATAATGGAGCAATAAGCAAAATAATGGTTGGAATGAGGAAAAAGGACAACATCATGAAACTATTTTCAAAGGATAACTAGAAATGGTCAAAATACAAGTTGAGGATATCTTGGATTAATTAACATGCATGCCAATAAACCCAGTTATAGGATGAAATGGGCACTCAGTTTACAACGCAACAAGGGAAATGGGTGTAAATTACTTAATGTACATACAATCTTGAAGACAAGTATATATAGTTTTCCTACAATTGATTACTCAGTATGATCTTCTAAGCATGTAAATCACAAAGTTTGAAGATGATTTGACTAAAATACAGCAGTCACAACTTCTACAACGCAAGTCTCAAATCTGACCAGTTCCAAGAGGCTGCCTTGATGCATCACCAGAAGCCCAAGCTTGATAATCCTTTACAAGCTGCAGAAGAAGACGATTCATGCATATATCAATTACAATTAATGTTATGTTCAAAATTCAAAACAAGTTCTGAGAGGATTCCTCTCCAGAAATCCAGCGAGAAAAGAGAGAAATACAGTAGAAAGAGACAGAAATTGTTGGATGCTCAAGTCATTGCGAGTTGTGACTACTTGTAACAAAAAGAAGTTGGTGGTCAATAATCTCTAGCCAAGTATACCATCTGTTTAAAAAGGTGTTGAATTTATAGCTATATGGTAGGTAGTGTTGTCCCACCAATCAACTAAGAGAATCCAATCTGCTCATTTGCTAGGGGAATCACCACATAAGCACGTCAAATAGGTCTTCAATATCTGTTCACAACCTTTGTTTGACCACCAAATTGAAGGTGGTATGCTGTGGACAATTGTAAACTCATCCCCTGAACCTTGAACGCCTCTAACCAAACTATACCAAGAACAATGGATTCCTATCACTCATAATTGCTTTGGAATCCTGTGCCATCTAAAGATATTTCTGGTGCCGAATAAAGATGTTTGAGTGAATAAAATGTGAATATTTACTAATCTATAACCACCAACATAACTTTATTCCTTCTAGAAATAGGCAGTCCTTCAATAAGGTACATACTTTCTCTGTCCAACATCCTTCAAACATGAACAACAATTGCAGTAATCCAAGATAGGTTAAGGAATTGTATTTGTTCGTTTAACATATCACGCACTGCTTAATAATTTCTAACATCCTTAGCAAACCCCTTCTAATAAAACAAGTTTTATAATCTCTTAACAGTAGCCAACAATTCTGAATGAGCTCCATTATCACCCATGGAAATAAGTTTGTTCCTTCAATAAAGTCAACGTCCACAATGAACCTTATCTAAGCAATTCACCTTCCATTCATTAGGAATTAAATGCAACATTCCCTTTTTCAGCGTTTCAATGAGATCTTATGAAGGATCTTTGAGCCAACTCTCCTTTATTTCATCTATTACACTAGTATACACTTAAAAGATAGTTAAGTTTAGTAGCTCAATGATATGGTCACGAGCGTAGTCACGGAACAATCCACTAGGGAATCCTCTTGATTTCCCTTGTTGGAGTTCTTCCCTTTTTTAGAAGACCCTATGTTTCTACGCAAGAGGAAGACTTGTCCGTGACAAGGTCTCGTCCTCCAAGCAATATTTCTCTGATAATTTGTCTGATACTTTATTCATAAATAACATAGCCTTATATAGAGGCTGATTACATCAGATTATTAGGATAAGACTTCTAACAAGAATAGACCTACTAGTTTATTTAGGATCAGACTTCTGACAAGAATAGACCTACTAGTTATGATACTAAATATTTAAATAGACTTCTTCTAAGGTAAGATCTACTATTTTAAAGGGATGTTATAAATCTCCTATCATTACTCCCCTCCTCGACAAGAAACTTGTCATCGAGCTCGAAGCGGTTCATCTTCCTCCTTTGGGTCCGCCACTTCAAGCCAAATCAGCCGCTTACACTTGCGTTCCCTAGTGTATGGTTCATCACAATTAAAACAAAGTCCCTTTACTCGGTTTTCAGCCATCTCCTCCCTTGACAAACGCTTGAAAAATGAGGCTGGGTTACTTCCCATGCTGAAGACCAATGTTGGAGAACCTCCTAGGAGTTTGTTGTCTCGGTTGTTAGCAGCCACAACGTTGGCCCGAGAGCATTTGGCTGTTGCCCAAGCTGAAGCGTTCCTTATGGCTGCTGCCCAGGTAGAAGTATGCAGAGCTCCCCCTCCCTGATCCACCAACTACTTCCTTTCAAAAGCCCTTGCCATGTTCATGGCTGTCGCTAGCGTGTTTAGCCCCTAGAGCTCCACATCTATCCATATCCTATCAACTAATCCAACTATAAAGCGGCCCACCTGTTTTTCCCGTCGGAGACCATTGGTGCATGCTAATAAGGTTTGAAATTAACATTGGTACTCCTCAACAGTACTTGTCTGTTTAAGATCGGCTAATTCTCCTAACGGATTAGTGCTTAAGGGGGACCAAATCTTGTGTTACATTGTGGCTTGAGGTCCTCCCACGACATTTATGGTATCTCCTGTTCTAACTGGTGATACCAGAGTTGGGCTCCCCTGTCAAGTGAAATGCAGCCAAGCCTACTCGGTCCTCTTCTGCCGTTCGTTGGCTTTGAAAAAACTGATCACAGCAGTGCAACCAAACCAGAGGATCCTCTGAACCATAGTAGGTGAGGAATTCCAACTAACACAGCACCATCCGGGCCTCGGGATACCCTTCGTTCGGCCTCTCCTCCCCTCAGCTAGTGGAAGCATTGATGCTGCCCACCCCACCTCCATACCCCCCACAATTTGCTTCCTTTCCTAGATCCCTCAACTAGCGATTCATCTCTTCGAATTCGGCAATTGAGTTCCCTTATAGGAGCTCCTCCATCTGCTAGAAACGTTGCTCAACCCTTTGCATAAACTCCCTCAGCTCATTATGGATATTACTTGAGTTGTCCATCATGTTTGGCTCTGATACCAAATTGATATGGTCTCAGGCGTAGGATCTAGTCACGGGACGATCCACCAGGGAATCCTCTTGATTTTCCTTATTGGAGTTCTTCTCATTTTAGAAAACCCTATGTTTCTATGCAAGAGGGAGACGCTGGTTATATCAGTTTATTGGGATAAGACTTCTAACAAGAATAGACCTACTAGTTTATTTAGGATAAGACTTCTAACAAGAATAGATCTACTAGTTATGATACTAAATATTTAAATAGACTCCTTCTAAGGTAAGATCTAATATTTTAAAGGGAAGTTGTAAATCTCCTATTACTCAACACTAAAACTCCTTAACAAGGAGTCAAACACTACATTCTCCTTACCAGTCCTATATAACACCTTAAAATCATACCAAAAACAACTAAGGTAGCCAAGTTTTCAAGAAGGCTATCGTCACCTTCTATTCCAATAAGTGGTAATTTCATGAGGGAGAGCCTTGAAGCAACTGGTAAAAGTTGCTCTTTTGTAACCATAAGGTCACAGGTTTGAATTAAAAAAACAGCCTTATTGCAAGCTTTTCTTCATTTTAGGCTGTAAATTAGTTTATTATGCCCAAAATAGGTGTGTAAATAGCTGTCAATTAGCATGTAAATCAGCCTCTTATTTTTAGGATACTTACCATATTTAGTTTTTTTTGTACAGCTTTAAATTGTGACAATTCTTATCAATGTAATTCATTTAGTCAATTTACGTCAATATGGTATCACAGCAGAAATATTTTTTCTGGTAAACCTACGCATCTTATACCTCTTCTACAATCCGAAAGGCAAAAAACACCCTAGCCACCCTAACCGAACCTCTTTTCATTTTTCCTACTTCACCAAATCATGTCAGACATCTCCAAAACTATGAGTGCTGCTGAGAATATTCCTACATGCCTGGCTACTACTCACCCTTCAATTCCCGCCGCTACAGCCCCTTCTTCAGAGTCTCATTCCATTCAAATCATGACTATAAAGCTAAATGGAGAGAACTTCCTGCGCTGGTCTTAGTCTGTGCGAATGTACATCCGAGGTAGAGGCAAAATCGGCTATTTAATAAGAGAAAAGAAGGAGCCTGCGACTAGTGATGTTGCTTACTCAACTTAGGATGCAAGAACTCAATGGTAATGACTTGGTTGGTGAATTCGATGGAGGGGGACATCAATTTCAACTACAAGTGCTACCAGACAGTGAAGAAGCTTTGGGACAACATCAACCAAATGTACTCAAACTTGGGAAATCAATCTCAAGTATATGAGTTGACTCTAAAACTCGAAGAAATTCGCCAAAGTGAGGATAGCGTCACTAAGTATTTTAATTCTTTAAAGAGTCTTTGGTAAGAACTGGATCTTTTTAATGATTATGAGTGGAAGTATTCTCATGTGTAATCACTATAAGAAAACTTTGGAGGATAACTGTATTTATAAATTTCTTATTGGCCTTAATGTTAAGTTTAATGAGGTTAGAGGCAGGATTATTGGTAGGCAACCACTTCCATCACTCGGAGAAGTTTTTTCTGAAGTCCTCCGTGAAGGGATTGAGGTGTCGGTACAAGGGTTGGTGGTCAATGAGGAGTATCTACCAATGGAATTAGGCAGCTGTGATATGATATTGGGGATTAAATGGTTGCGAACTTTGGGCAAGGTGATGACAGATTGGAGCAAGATGCTAATGGAGGTCCAGCAAGGAGATCGAATCCTTACAATTACGGGAGACCCGACACACCCAGACTATCTATTAGCTCCTGAAGCTACCCCAGTTCATCCAGCTGCCCTTTTGGCCATTTGGAACATCACTACTAGCTCAAATTTAGAAGTGCTCATACAATGGATCGATCAAACCGGGGCCGAGGCTACATGGGAGCTATATGAAGACATGAAAGCTAGATTTCCCGACTTTCACCTTGAGGACAAGGTGAAGCTGATGGGGGGGAGTATTGATAGAACCAAGACAACTCAGAAATGAATTTACATATATAGTAAATATATATATATACATATATCACGTTAGTTGCGGGGAGGGGGGTTGACAACCTCATGATTGGTTGTCAGCTAACCGAATCTGTGATTCCTAACAGATTCTTAGTATAAATAAACAATAGACACGAGGAGAGAGGTGCGCGTATACTGTTGAGTGTGTGAGTCATAGGTGGGAGGTGCTGGTCCTCGAAACCAGATTATTTTGTATTCATTTTACAGAAATCAATAGCAAATACCTATTCCTCCATACCTGTTTTCTGGAAATCTATCAAGAACCCGCTTAATCCTTTATTGATTTAGGTGTTGGCACTCCTAGTCTTGAAATGGAGACCCACTTGTTTTGCTCCAAAAAATGCACTTACTCCCCTCCACCAATAACCGATTCTCCTCAACTACAAAGTATTTAGGAGATATCCCAAATGTTGCTAGAAGGACGCATTGTATATAAGAATATCAACAAAGGATACACTAATGAATTCCCTGAGAAAGAGCTTAAAGATTTCATTCATGATACTTTAGAAGGTTGAGGGAGCATTGGTTAAGCCAAAAGGCATAACTAAGAAATCATAATGGCCCTTATAAGTTTTAATTCAGGAGGGAAATGGGGATTTTTTTTGTTATTGGATGGTCTAGTAGTTACAAAGACTACCTATAACAAACATAAGTTGGTTGCCAATGATCTCTAGCCATGTATAGAGTCTATTTAAAAAAGAAAATACCACGATGCTCTGCATCTCATTTCTTCCTATGACATCGTTCTAGATTTTAATTTGTTGCTACTGTTAATTTCTCTGCTTCTCACTCTTCTGCAACAATTAACAAATCCAGAAATTTAAAGTGATTGAAATAAGAATGCTTTTGACTAGTCATAGCAACAGAAGATCCATCAAGAAGTGAATTGAATGCTCATCTCAAGCTTATTAAGAGACTGAATCCCACCATCATGCCCAAATTACCATGAGGATGTTTTTATGCTGACATTCAAATATAGATAACACTCTTAAGGAATTTTGACGTTAAGATTGCACCTTAGTAGAAGAATTGGCTATGCAACTACCAGAAATGGCTAGAATGCAAGACTTGATTGAACAAGGAAGTAAGCGCTAAAATGAATTGATTTTTCTAATCAATATAAGATAAAGAGAAGTGTATCTTTCAAGATTGCTCTCTAAATACTACCAAAGACTTATGCTATCAAAATCCCCCTCCTGCCCACTTTCGTATATCATCTTTTGTTATTCAAATGATAGCAGTTAATTAAGAAAGCCTCTTTAACATTTTCTTATTGCATTTCTTTTCAAAGTGGAGAGCCAACATATGAATCTCATAAAATTTCCTAGACACTCTTTAAAAAGGGGGCCTTTTAAACAATAAGGGTTCAAAAAATGCAAAAGAAGGAAAAGGGTAAATCGTAAGTGACAATAAGAAACAATAAAATGAGATTAGAGTACGGGACAATCTACTCCTAAACATGCAAAAAGCAATATTCAACAAAGAATAACATGTCTATATTTGGAAAAACAAATGAAGTGTTTGATTCTAAAAGTATAAGTGGATGTAGGAGCTAGTTGCTAACAACAAGAACAGAAAACTGGTAACTTATATGTAAAATATGATTACAACTGGACAAGATATGGTCCATGCGGATAAAAAAACCAAAGTTGCATATTTGATTTGTTCCAACACAAAGATCTCCACAAACCTGGGCCATAAAGCGGGGAAGCATAAGGCCAAGTATTTGTTCGAGTATTCTAGTCCCAGTTGATTCTATTGCTTCAACTGGGATGGGTCGAAATGCAAAAGGAACATCAACGCTAACCTGGTTTCATATAGAAAAATGAAAATTAATGCAAAGATAGTGGGTCATTTTAAACAATAATTATGTGATGATTGTTGGTTAAATGACATCAACAAAGTCGAGCAAGTACTTCAATGATTGCATCTGAGGTAAGTTGTTGAACTGATGAGTTCACTTGGTTGCCACTGCAAGATATTCGATTTACCATAGAAGCTGCATTTCCATACAAATTCAGTGTCAAAGCATGACGCATAGCATCTGGCATACTAAAAAACCATATTCAATAGCTCACATCTTTCATGACAGGAAGTACTTGATTTCATCCTTTCATCACAAATAAGCAGTACTGTACGCAACTCTAACATTTTTGTTTCCACAAGATCCAAGCCAAGCTCAAGTATTATGGCATTTGTTGCGAGGAAGTGAAATCAACATGCCATAAAACAAAGTACTTGAAGTCCTAAACTCCTATATACAATTATATAAATTGATATCCTAATATACGGACTATAGAAACCAAACAATCCCAAATGTCTAGTGCAGAATATCAAGATTTATTACAGAACCTAGTAAGGACCTTACCATCAAATTTGTCATTCTGTGCCGACACAATTGGCGAACCCTCAAGCTGCCAGGTGGCCCACAGTCAACAAAATGGAACAGATAATCTTTAAAGGTAAGTTTGCCTAGATGGAAATTACCTTGCAAGACAAGAGCTTAATGCAACAACCATTGGGTTGCTCTTCAACTTTAACAAGCAAAACAGGGCAAACCTCAAAGGCAAAGAACTTAAACCTGTAAACGTAACACCTAAACGTGTTTTCGTCCACTCTCTCTATCCTTTCCGCATCTAACACGGAGTATTGGCTGGCTGGCAAGCTCATGTACTCAGCTACAACCAAAACACCCTATAAAAACCCCAAAACACCAACCCCACACAATAATTTCTTTTAAAAACTATAAAAAGAAGCAACTTTATATTGCTAACATTACTTAGAGGGCGTCCGAGTTGCCTGACGGAAACAGTCTCCTGACGACGCGCAACGAATCGCGCTTTTTGAGGCGACGCCACGGAAGCTCGAAGCGAAGGCTTTGAGGTTGGAGATTGATAGAAGGCAGATTGAAGGCCAAGCGTATTGAAGCATCCGATAGTATTAGAAGTAGAGCAGTTGAATAGCATGTTACCGGCAATAATAAAAGAGATCCAAGCAGCGCTGTTGATCGTGTCCTCCAAGATAATAGATAATATGTAAGGCTAAGAGGGAAATTGGACTCATTTCTAAGCGGTGGGCCCGCCTCAGGGCTCTTAGGCGCATTTTAGACTTTAGATATATTAATTGAATTAAGTACACTCGTAACGACAGCCATTAGGATTGCAGAACAAGTGAAAGTACTTCCCTACATAAAAAAATTTGATTTCATAAGCACCTTAAACTACGGGTCCACACATCGCGATTAGTAACACCAAACATCGGAAAACGAAGATTAGAAAAACCAAATTTAACCCACATCTGTATCTACACCCCCCATAAGTTCTCCAAGTCCACTAGCCAACCCACCCAAAGAACAAACACGATCACAAGCCCCAACTCTAAGAACTCGTAAACTTCGTAACCGCCTTTGTACCCTCGGAGACAGCGTGCTTAGCAAGCTCGCCGGGCAGCACAAGCCTGACCGCGGTCTGAATCTCCCGGGAGGTGATGGTGGGCTTCTTGTTGTACCTGGCAAGTCTAGAAGCTTCGTGAGCGAGCTTCTCAAAGATGTCGTTGATGAAGCTGTTCATGATCCCCATGGCTTTGCTGGAAATGCCAATATCAGGGTGCACCTGCTTCAATACCTTGAATATGTATATCTTGTACGTCTCAACGCTCTTCTTCGCCTTCTTCTTCTTCTTATCCACGCCGCCTTCTTTAGGGAGCTTTTTCTCCGCTCGCGGCTTCTTCTCCGCTGGAGCCTTTTCCGCCGCCGCTGGCTTCTTCTCCGCTGGCTTCTTCTCTGCCTTTGGCGCCATAGGGATTCTTTTTCTGACAAGGGGAGCGCAAGATTTAGAATTCACCTAAAGATTGGGGAGTAAGGCTCTTGTTTGAGGAATAGGCTTTGATTTGTTTATATGGACTATAGGTGTGATAGGTGATTGGCCAATTCAGAGTGGCGCGGATTGACGACTTGGACGGTTAGATGTGCGATGATGGGAATGGACGGCGTGGTGTGAGTGTCCTGGGGAAGGGATTTCGAAATTTAAGATCTGCTTTCCTGTTTTTTTTTTCCCCCCTTTTACCATTTTGATTGAGTTTAGTAGAGACAGTAGGTCGACTCTTCAACCTATTACAGACCTGGGCCCAATGACAGGTATATTCAGTCCTATTGTTTTCACTTTCACGTTCAAAGCCCAAATCTGTCCGTTTTCAATACAAAGCCATGTCTTTTTGTAAAAGTATGTCTATTGTAATTCCAGGAATTATATTCAAATCTCCTTATTACTTACTTAAATCTCAATCCTTATCCTTCCATTTCTCGCTTAAAAATGTCAAAGCTTTTTTTTTATCAAGCATTTAATGCTTATGAATTCATTTAATGTTAACAGATTGTCAAATCTTTTTACAAACCATTTAATACTTCTGAAAAGCTTTTCCAGTCCTTTAAACGAATACACAAATATTTGATTTAAATAAAGCATTTAATGCTTTCTTTTCATTCATGCTTTTCTACTAA
>JANIJH010000225.1:34767115-34779161 GCA_024520975.1 Erythroxylum areolatum | reverse complement strand
ACTGTAATAACTGAAAATGATTAATTGTGAACATGGGCTCAAGTTTCTTACTGTTTATGTCGCGTTAATGAATGGTTCAAAAAAAAAGAGAGGAGAAAATGTTATACTGAGTTTTAAATCGACTGATGTAGTACGCCACCCTCACGGGGCACGGACTCGGATATCACCAACGATATCGGGTTTGGGTCACTCGGGAGTGGGGTGTTACATAATCAGCCTTAGTTGTAAACTTATTCATAGAGGAGATTGACCGACCGGAGTTTAAATTTATAGGGGAGGTGGATTTGAGTTTAAATTTCATGCTTTTCAAGCATAATTGAGCTTTTGAAGCATTTGTTTCATTGATGATGTTGTCGTACCAATAGTTTCTAGGTATCTAATACATCAATTGAATATTAATAGAAGAAGTTTTGGGCCTTGAAGTATGAGCTGCTGAACATTGAGATTTACACTACTTTTCAAACGATAAGGTGACCCCATGGTTATACTGGGCATGAGCCCTCACCGATATACTGATGGTCTTGAGTCTTAACCCCCCATTTTTTTTCCAAAAAAATTGGGCTCAATTCGCTCCATGGTTGCTAAAAGATTCTATGGAGAAGGTCCCTTCACTTTTAAGCTTAAACAACAATTTGATCAAACCCATTTCTAATGTTCTGTTCCCAATCCATCAAAGATATTCTCCTCTTCGCAATGTTTAACAGAAGATTATCTCCAAACTTCTTGTCAACATATGCCACCAGTTATAGAAAATCCCACCAGTTGTAGAATATCACTTGGGTTACGTTCTCAAAACATGAATAGAATGAACAAAGCCTTTCTCATGACAATGACAACTTATGGTCAGAGAGTCCTTTTTGCTAAATACCTTGGCAAGAAAGGGTTCCTGATTGGATCTGGTCCCCTTTTTTGTGTACCTACTCTATGCTATTGCATCTGAGCCATCCATTTATATGAGTCCCACATAAATAGATAGGTCAGATGTAATGACACAGAATAGGTATACAAAAAATAGACCAGAGGATTTGACGCCTGCTTATTGCACCCTTGCCAAATCCTGTTCTCCTCTTTGGAGACATATATTAGAGGATAGAGACGCACTTATCAAAGTAGTAAACTGGTGTATGGTAGATGGTGCCACAACAAGATTTTGGATTGAAAATTGGCTTTTAATGGGCTACTAATCAATCATATTCTACATCCAATCCCTTTGCCTCTAGCCGAGGTTTGTTAGAGAAGTGTTCTAAAGGTAATATCCTTTAGACAAATCTTTATGTTTAATAGAAAGACATTTTCGTTCATGTTCTTTATAAATTGATAGTTATCTTAAATCAAATTAATGATTTTCTTAATACATTACATCGCATGAAGGAGATTATGACGAGATCATGATAATGAGATTCCTATTATGTGTAATTATGTTATTGTTTAAATTATTCTTAGTTATAGAATTAATAAGACTGGACATTATTAATCTGGACAGAGTAGCACAGGGTATGCTCCTTTATTAGATCAAGCAGTGAATCCCATAAGATGTAATTATGAGTTGTTTAGAGTTAATATGTGGATGGTTGCTAAGAGTAGTAAGTACATTGGATGATCTGCCATGTCAATCATATGGATAATCTATTCTAGTGTCAGTGATAGTCTCATCATAGCAATGGTGCAAATATCCTTAGACTTGAGGTGCTCAAGGATATCTTGGATACTTATTCTATACTTTTGACTCCATTCCTCATTGCCCTTTAGAAGTTACTCATAAGGTGATGATTGGGTATATCTTGAGGTATTCGAAGGTAATTGAGTAGTCAGTAAAGGATTCACCACTCCTAATAGGAGGAGATGATAGCCTCTTATTAGGGTTATTACTCAAAAATCTCTAGTCAGAGTGAAAATATCATGAAGATATTCTTCAGTGATATATTCAATTGAGTAATGAGCCTCGAGGACATGAACTAACATCACTTGGGCGAAATGTGACATAGTTAGTCTAATGAGAATTGACACTTTAACCATACTTTGAACCGAGTGGGGTATAGAATGATGAAAGGACAAATTGCAAGGGAACATTGTCTATGGAAAGGTTCGTAGTCAAAATATTGACTTTTCGATCAATTGGGAAATCATGATGCGTTGTTAGATACTGCTCATGACTTGCTTGAATTAAGTGTTAATTCAAGTAGCCAATATAACCGGGAATTTAATGGATCACACGCATTAGAGATGCGAAGAATGAGTAAAATAGTTTTGTACGGGAGATCCAAGATATTAAGAGATGCATGACTAAGCTACATGTGAATCATGACATATGTAAATCTTGCTTATTAGGTAAGATGACAAAATTACCCTTTAAAGAAAGGGTGAATGTTTTCATACTAAATTAAGTGGGATTAAAAGCCACTTAATTCCCACTAACTCTTCATTGATGTTGGGGGTTAGAGGGAGGACAAAGGGTGTCAAAGACATTCCATTTTCGTGCAAAAGTTGTAAGAAAACAAAATGTCTTTTTGTGAATTATTCACCATCTTCCAAAATACTCTCTAAAAGAACACTCCACAAAGCTAGCAATTTGTGTGTGTTCTAGCCATTCTTCCTAAGAGGTTTTCTCTTTGGGTGAATATCATTAGAAACATCCTTCTTTTGTCGTTGTGGTTTACGATAACTCGAAGAGGTGAAGACAATGAAGACGAAGGAGATTGTAAGGTACGCATCTTAAGTTTATGTTTATTTTTACCACATCTAATGACACATGTCTGATTTTGTATTTTCTAGGTTTCATTTTATTTTCCATTGCACATTTTGATAGGTGATGCATGTGATGAATGATCAAAATCCAATAGTAATATCAAGGCCATCTTATGCCTATTAGATGTAGTTTCTATTACAAGTGCAATAGGGTTGTGGTTGTGACAAAAGTGGGTCTATTATTAGAAAATTTGAAATTAAATTATGAAAATTTGTTTTTCATAATTTTCTTTCAGTGATCTTCTCAGGAGATTTTATTATATGGTTTTAGTGATTGAAAACTGATTTCAATGTGATTGAAATATTTATTGTCGAATTTCTAAAAATATGTTGGAAATCTGTTTTCTGTTGAACATATGTTGTTAATTGGCTAAATTGATGAGGTTTAACATGTTTTTCATAGAATTTGATTTAGGAAATTTTATGTAAACATATTTAAAATGTGTTTAATTCTCTGTAATTTTTTCATAATTAATTAAAAATATTTTAATTAATTTTTCAACACAGTAAACAGACCTGGTCAGTTTTGTTGAAATTGATGGAACCATTTCGTTTAATAATTTTGTGTGTTTATGTTTGGGTCCCAGAACCTTAAAAAAATTTAAGTGATAAAAATGTGTTGTTTTGATGAATGAAGCATGCCAAAATGATTTTTCTTGAATTAATATTTCTGGAAAAATTTTAGATGTCAAATTTGTCATTTTTAACATCTCAATGGTGTTTCAATTATCTTGATAATTTTTGGGTGATTCTAAAAGTATTTTTATGAACTTGCAATGACCTAGAGATGCATGGAATGATGATTTGATGTTTTAGAAATTTTGTGAAATTTTTTAAATTAATTTTGAATTATTTTAAGTAGAGCAATTTTTTAGTAAGATTCGAAATTGGCATGTGACAAAATTAAAATGTTTAATTTTGACATCAAATAATCAACTGGACAGGTGAACTAATTTTGAATTAATTTTGGAACCTAAGAGTTTAATTTAATTTGATTAATATTAAATTCTAAACCGAAATGACTTATAAGATTAAATTTAGCCAATATAACACTTAGGAAGAAATTTGATTCAAGAGTTGAATCAATTTCCAAAATGTAGGGTCCGTAACTTGTCACAACCAAATGTGACGTGTTTAATATTATACATTAGAGGATGCATGTTAGGAGTATGTGTGGGATGGGATGATGGATGGTTATGGCCTTAAGCGCAATATGATTGGGGTGTCCATATCATGCCATATAGTTATAGTAACTATACACACACACACACACACACACAAAATCATCCTAGTTAGATGAGACCTAAGTAGAATTCCCTCACTTAGAATATTAAAACTAACGCTGTCCATTAATATGGTGAGAACTAAAGTTCTTTTAAAGTTAAGGTTATTTGGCAAACCTAAGCCTGCTCTATACGAATATGTTCGATCCATAGAAATATGATTTTCGAATTAATGAGTCGGTTTTAACTAGAAGCATTGATTTGTCGGGCAAACCCAAGGTCAACGTGGATAGAGGCGAAGTTCGGTAGTGTACAAGAGATGTACATGAATCAAGAGTTGATAGCCCAATCTGTATGTACACATCAACAGTTAATAGCATTAGATTTGATAGTTGCATTATAAATGCAATTAGTAAGATCGATACCTACTGATTGACCTAGGGTGACTTATTGGGCAAACCTAAGGTCATTCCTAGAGATATTGTATATCAACCCACTAAGAGAACTTCTATTCAAGTTCTCTTGGATTCATATTAAGGATTATGGATTCACGAGAAAATAGTGGGAGCCATACTGCATGTTATTAAAGTCCTAATTGACATGCATTTACTTATAGTCTAACATTATTTTTCTCTTTGATATTAAGTTGTAAGAATCGACACCATGACCACTAGTGTGAACCTACGCTCACTTATGGAAGCCAATAAGTTGATTGGACCCAACTTCTTAGACTGGCTTAGGAACCTGAGAGTAGTTCTCAAGTCAAAAAACTAGGCTACGTCATAAAAGAACCACTCCCCAATCCCCTTTCTGTTGATGCTTTTGATAGTGATCCTAAGGCATACAGAAAGCATCTCGATGATAGTAAGATGACTAGCTGCATAATGCTAGCCACTATGTCACCAGATTTGCAAAAGCAATAAGAGGTTATGGATGCTCATACTATAGTCTATCATATGAGGGAGTTGTTTGATGAGCAAGCTAGGTTCGAAAGGTTCGAGACCTCGAGGTTGCTCTTTCACTTTGAGGGGACATCTCCAGTGCAATATGCACTGAAAATCAATGACTATATTGAGAGGTTGGCCTCCTTGAGTTTCCTGATGGATCATGAATTAAGTATCAACTTAATTTTGACTGGTTGAACTGATAGTTATTCACAATTTGTGCTTAATTATAGGATGAACTAGATATCCACCACGATTCTTGAATTGATCAACTTGCTCAAAACAGTTGAGCCATTTATCAAGAAGGACAGTAAGGTTGTGAAGTTGGTGGACTCTTCTGGTTTGAGGATGAAGAACGAAAAGAAGAAGAAGTCTATAAGGCTTAAGGGAGGTGTGGCCAAAAAGAAAGCTAAGAAGACTGCCCCTAAAGGAACATGCTTCCACTATGGCAAGGATGACCCTTGGAAGAGGAACTATAAAGCCTATCTGGAGTCATTGAAGCCAAAGAAGGTGTCAAATGCCCCATTTACTTAAGGTATGTTAGTTATTGATATTAATACTGTTTCTAATAATAAAATATAGGTATTGGGTATTGGTTGTGATTCATATATATATACTGATATGTAGGGCGTCAGGAACAGTAGATAACTCAATAAAGGAGAGTCAAACTTGCATGTAGGCAATGGAGCAAGAGTTGTTGCATTAGCTGCAGGAACTTGTGTATTGACACTCCTTAGTGGGCTTGTAATAGAATTGGATGATTGTACCTGTATTGACTAAGAATATTATTTTAGTTTCTAGGCTAAATAAAGCTGGCTTCTGTTTAAATTTTAGTAACAATGGTTGTTATATTAGTTTGAATGGAATGCTTTAAACTATGAGTACATTATGCAATGGAATATACATATTAGATATGTCCAATCCAGTTTTAAATATCAATGAAAATAAAAGACAAAAATGAGATAATGTGAAATTGTCATACTTATGGCATTGTCGCCTTGTCCATATAAGTGAGACACGCATGACAAAACTACACAAGTGTGGTAGTTTAGGGTCATTTGATTATGAATCATATGACATATGTGAATTTTGCTTATTAGGCAAAATGACAAAGTTACCCTTTAAGGGAAAGGGTAAACTAATTATTAGGCTATTGGACTTAATACATTCAGACGTGTGTGGTCTGATGTCCATATATGCCAAAGGTGGTTTCATATACTTCATTACCTTTATTGATGATTATTCACGATATAGGTATGTGTATCTTATGAGATACAAATCTGAAGCCTTTAAAAAGTTTAAAGAATTTAAAACTGAGATAGAGAAGCAGTTAGGTAGAAATATTAAAACATTTCGATCAGATCGAGGTGGTGAATACTTAAACCAAGAGTTTCTAAATTATCTTAAAGATAATGAGATAGTATCTCAGTGGACTCCATCGTACATGTCACAACACAATGGCGTGACAGAAAGGAGAAACCAAACTTTGTTGGACATGGTGAGGTCAATGATGGGCTTAGCAGATCTGCCAAAATCCTCTTGGAAATATGCAGTTAAGACTTCTGCTTATGTGTTAAATAGAGTCCCTTCAAAGTCAGTTGTTGTTACTCCATATGAGATGTGGACTAACAAGAAACCCTATCTTTCTCATATGAAAGTTTAGTGTTGTCTAGCTTATGTGAAGCAGATTTAGTTAGATAAGCTAGAAGCTAAATTTGACAAGTGTCTATTTGTAGGATATCCTAAAGAAAAGGTAGGATACAGTTCTACAAAATTTTGGAATAAAAAGTGTTTGTTTCAAAGCATGTTGTCCTCTTAGAGAAAGAGTTTCTTCTAAAAGAAGACAGTGAGAGCAAAATTAACTTGTGGAAGTTGAAGACGCTCAAACAAATGTAGATCAACTACCTGAACCCGAGATTGTTGTTCATACGAATGAAACAATAGTTCAATCTTCTGACACACAAGAAGTTCATAGGTCAAGTAGGATACGTCATGTTCTAGAGAGATATGGATTTCTCATTAGTGAACATAATGACGTATTGCTCATAGAAGACGATGAGTCTACTACCTATGAAGAAGTTTTCAAGAGTTCAAAATATGAAAAATGGCTTCAAGCAATGAAATTTGAAATAGATTCCATGAATGAAAACCAAGTATGGACTTTGGTTGACCCACTTGAAGGGATTTTTAAGAAGAAAACCGACATGGAGGGTAATGTAGTTACCTATAAAGCTAGACTTGTAGCTAAAGGTTATCGTCGAAGACAAGGAGTTGACTATGATGAAACATTTACCCCGGTAGCCATGCTTAAATCCAATAGGATCCTCTTGGCCATTGCTGCTCATTATGGTTATGAGATATGAAAAATGGATGTGAAAACAACTTTTCTTAATTGAAACCTAACCGAGGATATATATATGATGCAATCTGATGGCTTTATATCCAAAGAAAAGGTATGTAAGCTTCAAAAATCTATTTATGGATTGAAGCAAGCATCTAGGAGTTAGAATATCCAATTTGATGAGACAATCAAAGAGTTGGTTTCTCATAAAATTTGGATGAACCTTGTGTGTATAAAAAACTTATTGGGAGTGAAATCGTATTCCTTGTGTTGTATGTAGATGATATACTACTAATAGGAAATGATGTCTCAGCTTAACAATAAGTCAAGATTTAGTTGTCTAAGAATTTCTCTATGAAAGACCTTGGAGAAGCAACTTATATTTTGGGGATAAGAATCTATAGAGATAGATCTAAGAAGTTGTTTGGTCTTTCTCAGTCTACATAAATAGATAAGATGCTAAAGAGGTTTAGTATGTAGCAGTCCAAGAGAGGTTATCTTCCCAAGACGTATGGGATTACACTCTCGAAATCTATATATCCAAAGACACAAAGATGAGAGGACTTACATAAATTTGATCCCTTATTCTTCGGTTATATGATCAATCACTTATGCTATGTTATATATGAGACCCGATGTATCGTATGCTCTAAGTGTTATGAGCATATACTAGCCAGGTCCTTATGAGGGTCATTAGGTGGTTGTCAAGAATACCCTTAAGTACTTAAGAAGAACTAAGGATGTATTCTTGGTATATGGAGAAGGAGATCTTGTCATGAGTGGGTATATAAATGCCAATTTCCAATCTGACAGGGATGATTCCAGATCCCAGTCAGGATATATTTTTACACTGAATGGTGGAGTAGTCAGTTGGAAGAGTTCCAAACAAGAGATTCAACAACCGAAGTAGAGTACATTGCCGCTTCAGAAGTAGCAACGGAAGTAGTTTGGATCAAGAAGTTCATCATGGAACTTGGAGTGGTTCCTAGCATTGTTAACCCAGTATAGTTGTATTGTGACAACAATGGTGCCATAACGTAAACAAAAGAACCAAGGTCTCATCAGAAATCCAAATATGTACTCAGGTGATACCATTTGATTAGAGAAATCATTAGTAGAAATGATGTCAAGATAGAGAGCGTGCCCATTGATTAGAATATTGTTGATCATTTGACTAAGCCGATTCCTAAAAAGAGATATGATTCTTATGTACTTTCTTATGGTATTAGATATAAAGGTGATTGGCTTTAGTGCAAGTGGGAGGTTGTTAGAGAAATGATTTAAAGGCAATCACTTTTAGCATTTATTGTACAATTCTTTATAATTAATAAAAAGGCATTTTTTTTAATTTGATGTTCATGTTCTTTATAAATTGATAGTGATCTTAAATCGAATTAATGAAGTCCTTGATACATTACATAGCATAAAGGAAATCATGAGGCGATCATGATAATGAGATTCCTATCACTTGTAATTATGTTAGTGTCTAAATTATCCTTAGTCATATGATTAATGAGAAGGAAATTATTAATCCAGACAAACTAGCACATGTTATACTCCTTGATTAGAACAACCAGTGGAGCTCATAAGCTGTAAGCATAAGTTGTTTAGAGTTAACATGTAGATGCTTGCTAAGAGTAGTAAGTACATTAGATGACCTACTATGAGACAATCATATGGATAATCTATTCTAGTGTCAGTGATAGTTTCATCATTGTAATGGTGCAAATATCTGTAGACTTGAGGTGCTCAAGGATATCTTGGATATTGATAATGTACTTTGATTTCATTCCTCGCTGCCTCTCAAAGGTTGCTCATAGTGTAGTGATTGGGTTCAACTTGAGATATTCGAAGGTAATTGAGGAGCCAATAAAGGATTCACCAGTCTTAATAGGATGAGATGATACCTACGGCCTCTTGTTGGGGTTATTACTCTGGAATCTTTGGCCAGAGTGGAAATGTCATCAAGACAGTCTTTAGTGACATATGCAATTGAGTAAAAAGCCTCGAGGACATGAACTAACATCACTTGGGTTAAATGTGACGTAGTTAGTCTAGTGAGAGTTGACACTTTAACCATACTCTGAACCAAGTTGGTCATAAAATGGTGAAAGGATGAATCGCACAGGAACATTGTCTATGGAAGGGTTTGTAGTCAAGCTACTAACTTTTCAGTCAATTGGGGGTCATAATGTGTTGCTAGATACCGCTCATGACTTGCTTGAACTAAGTGTTAAATCAAGTGGCCAACATAACTGGGAACCTAATAGGTCACACACATTGGAGATGAGAAGAATGAATAAAATGGTTTTGGATGGGGATCCAAGATATGAGAGATGCATGAATAAGATCCAAAAGTGTGGTAGTTTAGTGTCATTTGATTGTGAATCATATGACATATGTGAATCTTGCTTATTAGGTAAGATGACAAAATTACCCTTTAATAAGCAAGATGACAAAATTACCTTTTAATAAGCAAGATGACAAAATTACCCTTTAAAGAAAGGGTGAATGTTTTCATGCTTAATTAAGTGGGATTAAAAGTCACTTAATTCCCACTAACTCTCCATCAATGTTAAGGGTTAGAGGGAGCCAAAGGGTGTCAAAGACACTCCATTTTTATCAAAAATTTGTAAGAAAACAAAATGTCTTTTTGTGAATTGTTCACCATCTTCTAAAATACTCTCTAAAAGAGCACACCATAAGCTAGCAATTTGTGTGTGTTCTAGCCATTCTTCCTAATAGGTTTCAGGCTTTGCTCTTTGTGTGGATATCATTAAAGACATCCTCCTTTGGTTTTTATGGTTCACAATAACCTGAAGAGGTAAAGACAATGAAGAACGAAGGAGATTGTAAGGTACACATCTTAAGTTTATGTTTAGTTTTACTACATCTAACGACACATGTTTGATTCTATATTTTCTGGTTTTCATTTTATTTTTCGCTGCGTATTCTGATAGTTGATCCATGTGATGCATGATAGAAACCCAAGAAGGCTTTAAAGGTCCCTAAACTAGAAACATCCTTGTCGTCTACATGAGCTAGTAGAGCTTAATATTTCCTTGGATGACTCATAAAACACACTCCATACTGGATTGGCAACGATCATGGATACTTTCCTACAAAATCAGGGGCTAACATCTAACTGTAGTAAGAGGAATCAATAATAACTTCTTTATTACAAGGAAGCAAATATGGAATAACATTTTGTCCTTGCCCAAATGTAAAATAGCATATAACCATCTATGGACTTACAATATGCTCTATCAATGTGTCCTAGTCACTAATAAAAAACTGTCCTAGACGTGATCATTTAGAAGAGAACATTCTCCATGTACATAGAGATTTCGCTTCTTTTACTGCACTTTGGATATCCATTATCCCTGCATTTATTAGAGCATCCTTGTTTAGTGTCATCTTCTTTCATGGTTTATAAACAATTTAACTCCAACCACCTATGTGCAAATGGCATCCCTTAGAGTCTAATATTTGTAGAATCTCTAAAGGAACATTTCGTGCTGACAGAACAAGCTTATTCATGGGGAGTACTCCTTTAGTCCTCTTAGCCTTCCCAGGGTGAAGCTTTAACCTTCCAAAAAGTCAAAGATATACATAAAATAATGAGAAAAAGGAAGGACCTACCCTCTCTTGCAGTCTATTTGGAAAGCCCCAACTAAGAATGAAATAAAACTAAATATTGTAGTAAAGACTACTGAAAGAAATACTCTGGAGGCATACTTCGAGACTTTAAATGTAATTTTATACATGGTTTTGGACTCTACTTGCTGTCAAAATTTGTTACAATTGGATTGCTTAAAAGCATGCTCGAAGGATGAAAAATTGCTAGGAAGAGGGGGTGAATGGAAACAAATGTCCATGATCTAGTCAAGTTAGCTCTCGTGGGCTAATAACAAATCATTGATGAGATTTGTTTAAAATGTGATGTTGCCGAATCTTTCTCTTAATTCTTCTCTCCTCTCATTTTAACATGAAAAAACCAAATCTTATATGTGTTGGGAAATTAGTACAGGATTAGATTATGCTTGTAATAAAATATTTGCAAAAATTTTTTGCATTTGATTTTTTGAAGTCAAAATCACTTAAAATTCTATAAAATGATTAACGTGTAAATCATATTAAAGCAAGAATCATAATTCGTACCTTATTTTGAAGCTTAGATTACATTCTTTTCGTATCTTTTATACCGTTTATGAAAATAGTTTATCTCAACCATCGTATCTCTAATAGTATCTACAAAACGAGTTAAAAGAACTCCGTAACTATTATAGAGAGAGTTAAGAAAGACTGTTCGCTTCTTTAGAGCTTTAGTCTATTTATAATAGATTTTGAAAATTATAGTAATTTAAATTCTAATTAAATACCAATTATGTCCAAATAAGATTGATCGGCTCTCGTTTGATCTAAAGATTAAACCTTGGAAACTGAAGCAAAAATTTAATTCCAAGGATTGCAATATAGGATGCAACCTCGGGTCATCTCACTTAATCGGAACCTAATGCAAGTGGTCTAAGCTAGCCTAATTATCGAAAATGCAAACTGAGTTGATAAAAAAAGGGGGTTTGGATCATTTATAAAAATTTAGAATATTGAACTAAATGAAAGAAAAATGTATAAAAAGGTATTTTTCTAATTTTTGGGAAGTGAAAAGTGAAAAACTCAAACAATGATCAAATATGATAGAATCCTCTTGAAAACGAGCTTTGGCTATCATGATTCAAAACAAATCTTTCGGGAGAGAAATTCACTAAGTCTTCGAATGATAAACCTTAAAG
>JANIJH010000225.1:34751307-34762411 GCA_024520975.1 Erythroxylum areolatum | reverse complement strand
TGCCGAGATCTACTAGCTCTCACCTAACCCGTCCCAATTTACCAAATTACCCTTCCCATCGGTGATGGGATGTTACATTTAATTATTGTAAAAGAGATTTTGTTTATACTTCTAGACTTGTAACTTATTGCATAGGGAATGTGAATGCCAATACACAACTTCCCAACTCATCACTAACAATCCCACCACCTCCACCGAGCCCTAGGTTCCCTCTCGACGAACCATCAGTATTCAACTTCAGAAATCCCAATGAGGGACTTACTCCAACGCATTAGGGAAATCTTGCGGGGCCTTTATAGTTATTTTCTTAATCTTACTATTAAGAATTAATGCAACCCCTTAGATGCTCCAATTGTGTCACAAGAAGGAGCTTAACGCAGCCTCTTTGCTATATGCCAGGATAGTTTCTTTGATTTCCATTTGACGTCATTGATTATTTTTGCTCTTACTTTAGGTTTTAATTATTCAATCACAATAATTAATCATAATTATTATTAGAGAGTTTTATTTTAACTTAGATGACGAAAATTAGGGAGCTTTATTCTTATTCATAATTTTATATTAGGAAATTATTTGAACACAAAAAATCAAGCTTTTGTAGAAAAACATTACTTAAATCAAGATTAATGATAAATTATGAATCTCTTATTAATTAAGTTTTATAATGAATAAATTATCATAGGATATTAAATCTTATCCATAAGTTTTATATGGATATTAAATTTTAATAATAAAAATATACTTTTAAAGTTTACATAATTACATATTGTGAATTTATTGATGTCCTTTTTGTTTACTTTACCTAAGACCTATAAAACGATAAGAAAGGGACCTATAAATGAATAGTTTGAGGAACTCTTATGTGAAACTTTAGATCCGTAAAGCAAATAGAATTCTTCAAAAATACAGAACATGCAAGCTTTCCTCTGAAGAAGTAGGGAATTGGTAATGACTTTTGCATGCCAAATTGTGAGGGAAGATATAAAACAAAATATTTAATTTAATGATCTGCAATAATTAAACATACCAATTTTACCAAAGTGGAATTCCCAGGCCCAAACTACTATAATAATGACTTATTCATTCCAAATATAGTATGAAGTGCAACCGGATATCAACTTATATAATAAGCACCTTAAGGATGGAAATACAATACTACGAAGACTGTTACACGCTAAAAAAGATGACTCAGATCATTGGGGGCTGAAGGAATAAATTGTAGCAAAACTACAACGTTCACTGCTTTAAGGATAACTATGTACAACAACACCGGTGGAGAGGCTGTAATAGCCATGTCCATTGGAAAATCAAAGCTTTGCTACCAAATTGAGTTGTAATCGATATTAAAACAATATTTCCTAACGTGAAATGCAAATTCTGCTGTTTTCTTTATGTTTGTGATCTGCCAAATGGCTGTACTCGAATCAAAGATCACTAAACACTAATCTACCTTCTTCAGTGATTTCCAGGGCACTAGTTGAGATATTGACAACGGGTGTCTTGCGATTCGCTTCCCAAACATAAGTAGGAATTGGTTGTGACTAAGACTACTCTATTGATAAGGACTTCATTTATGGAGAAAGTGATGCACAAAATGAAGCTCAAATCGGCAACGATGGCTGATTTGCTAACGGGATGACGAATACAAGTTTAAAAGCTGGAAATATGGCCCTATAGGATCACCTTGTTTTCGAGGAGACTAATAAGGCGTCAGTTTCAATAGTAAAGGAGGAGTCGACGACTTGTGATTTGTCATAGAGCGATAAGCAAAATTTGGGATATAAAAAAAATTGAATTTTCAGATAGTGATTCTTACATATATTTGGGGTATAAAAAAATTATAATTTCAAGATAATGAGTTCTAAAATGCCACGTGAGATCTATTATTTAAAATTTAAAATAATAAATAATAACCCATCAATGTTGATGTGATATTTAACAGTTAGAAAGTTAATTTCGTTTAATTTTCCATTAAGTTAAAGTTTGTCTTACACGTTTTGAAAATGTTATAGTTTAAATTGAACGCTTTAAAATGTTAAAGTTCAGCTTGTATTTTAATGTAAAGGTTGAAGCTCAAAATGCACTTTTAGTCATACTCAAATTTATAATGACCATTTTCATTTATTATTATTTTAATCAAATTAACTCACATTTTTAAAATGTGCTATTATATTGAATCATTTATGATATTTTGGCAATATTTTAAGATAGCAACTATTATTTTAGTTCTTTGGAATTAGATCCTGCTGTAACGCCCCAATATATACTCTTGAAGTATTATAGCATGTCTAGGGTGTATTAAGAAGTGAACATAATGAATTAAGTACATCTAAGTATAGTAAGAGATATGAAGGTACTTAATGTAAAAAAAGAGTAAATGGATAATTTGTTCACCTCAGTATGGATATACATACTTAGACGTGAAATATTTATGGAAAATTTTGATATGTTTGCTTGGATTATGAGTGTGATATGGGGAAATTCATAAAAAAAGTATTCTATAAGCAAATAAGATGTTTTTGGTTAAATTGGATGTATTTTTATGTTACTCTTGCATGATAAGATCGAAATTTGTTGATTTGGGATGTGTACCTCGCTAAATGGATAGGTTCTATTGAATAGACTTCTGTAATTTGGCCATATCTTGGGTTGTAGACCTCCAAATTGGATAATTCAAATTGGAGGTTAAAATAGAGACATAGATCTAAAACTTCTATGAAGGAAACAAAATTTGATTATGCCTCTAAGAGTTTTGAATTCTGTTTGGAAGTTGAGTTCTGGCTATTGTCCTTGTTTTCGAATAACCTATAGTTTTTGGGGTACAACTCTCGATATGATTAACCAAATTGCATGAAATTTATGCCATTATCAAATTAAGACATAGGGAAATGAAATTAATTGATAAGATCATAGGCAAATGTGGGAAAGAAGAAGGACCAATAAGCAATTTTCTTAAAGTTAACTTATGGACCAATAAGATTAAAGCATGTGTGTCTAATAGAATTATAACACATGGTCCAATAGAATTTTAACATATGTACATAATTGTAAGTCCAATGAGATTGTAACATATGGTCTAATTGGATTGTGGCATATGGTCCAATGGGATTAAAACAAACGTTTAAGACTAGAAAATTCATGAAAAGGCATATAAACAGGGAAGATGGACGACACTGGTGGCTTAACTTCAAAATTTTTTCCCCTCTATTTCTCCTTCTTCATCCCATCATTTTTTACTTAGTGAGTCAAGGAAAGCCAAAGAGGAAGGGACAGAAAGGCAATAGAAGACCTACTTTGTCAATTTTGAGGTTTGGGACTTCACTTAGTTAATTTCTAGATCTGTGAATTTGAATATATAAAAAGATTCATTTGGATGTAGAATTATTTCTAGGATGATGCTTTGGTGTTATCTTGCATAGAATTGGTTGAATATGACAAGAGAGTATTGTGTAATGGAATTTTGTCTAGGGTTTGTTGAACCAGTAACATTGTTTGGGTCATATGATTCGTTAATATATGAAATATGAAATCTACAAATGGTTAAAGGAAATGTTATAGTTTGTGCTCTATTGTCTTGGTTGTGGATAGATAGGCATGCGTATAGGGTTACAATACGGCTGCTACAATTTGACACCACCAGTGTCTATAGTTCGATACCTTCGGGTATCCACAATTTGATACTTACAAGTATCCACAGTTTGATACCTTCAGGTATCCACATTTTGATATCTTCAGATATCTACAACACTCATTATCTACATCCACAGAAAATGTGCAGACTTAGCACATAAAGGAAACTTAATTAAGAAATACAATATGGAAACATGAATAATTGGTATTGATGAGCACTTTTATTGGTTGTAATGATGAATTGTAATGATGTGCAATTATATTGATAATTTATATTATTGAGCATTGAATATCAATATTTGGCTTATAAATGTGCATTTTTGATATATAGATAATATGTTGAAGCATATTTGCATTATGTACTTTGCTTAAGTATACTATCATTATTTACATGAGCATTGAATATCAATGTTTGTTTCATGAATGTGAATTTATGGTATATGAGTTGTGATATTTTTGAATTTGTGTGCTTGGCTGATGATTGTTGTGAGTGGTCATCTAAATTAACTATTTTCCCCACTAAGCTTTCAAACTTAGCACGGGTGGTAATTCGTGTAAGTCCAAGTCATAGAAGTGAAGTACAAGAAACATCTGTAGGGATCAAAGCTAGCAGATAGAAGAAAATTAATTTTGGAACGTGTTTTTAGTTACAGATGATTACACATGTAATAAAAAAGGAAATAGTATGTTTTTTTAATTTCCATGTAAATGTAAAGATGTATTGTTACGATTAAATGATAATGTTAAGCATTGGGAAGTTTTGTTTAATGTGTATATGTATAGCATTGAATAAAATTGTATACCTTGAATGCATGTATAGGAATTTGGTTGTTATATGTGTGGATGGTTGCAAGTTCCGTATAGAGGGTGTTACATATGCGAAAAAAGGTAATTTTGATTTGAGGTTCACATAGCCTCAAGGATCCTTACACAATAGACATTGTGAATATGACTTATATAATCTTTGTTGGTCGTATATGCACAAGTTGTATGATTCATTTGTTACAATATTATTTTTTCAGACTATATTTCTTATCTCATAATAATATACTTATGAGAGCTTAAGCCTACTTTAGTATGTTAAGTTTGATTGGGTAAATACATCATTTCCTTATGTTATGCCTTTACTAATAACCCTTTTAGCTTTTAATATACTTCACATCAACATTTGGTTTTTAAGCCTTCATCATTTGTTTATCACTTAGATAAATTGATTAAACTTGTCCCATCTCCATTTGTACAAATTAATGGAGGCAATTATTTATGCATGAAGGTATCTTGTAAATGTTCAACATACTTTTTATATCTAGAGGGCGAGTTTTGGGGTAACTGGTAAGGTTACTCCTTTATATCTAGAAGGTAACAGGTTTGAGTCGTGAAAATAGCCTTTTTATAAATCATACTAAGAGAAGGACAATTGATATCCCTCCGCAACCCTCACAAAGCAAGGAGCCTTGTATATTGGGATATGTTGACTTTTACTTTTTATATCTATAACTAAATGTTCAACACCAATTTAGACATTCATTATAGACATGAACACTCAACTCAAAATCAAGGATTCTTGTATTTCTAGAAATAAGTTTTTCTATAATTTATTAAAAAATTGACATTTAATTCTCAATTAAACATAAGTTGCATCAAATACTCAATAACAAACAATAATACCATCATTGATAAGAAGTATTATAAATATTCACGTGGAGGAAATAAAACAAAATTTAAATTTAAATCTTACACAATCTTAATAACTTGACATGCATATAAAACACATCTATAAAAATCGACTTGGTTATAAGATTTACGATCAATAGTTTTACATGAATATACTTTATATTCGCCTCTTTTTGAGCTATTATTTCCTTGACAATATTATAATTGATATCTATGTGTTTGGTTTTACAATGATATTTGAGTTCTCTAGCATAATTAAATATTTGTTTTATTTCTTTCCACTGTACTTGTTTGGGATTCAATTAATGTTCATTCATTATACCAACAACAAAACTTATATATGGTTTTGTTGATAATATAATGTACATGAGACTACATATCATATTGGTATAAGGAAATCTTTTTTATCACTTCCTCTTCTTGTGGCAAATGAGTATATTGCCTATCACTCACCTTTAGTAATAGGCATAACAAAACATTTTAAATCCTATATACGAAGTTATTTAAGTATTTGCTTGGTATGTATATAGCTTGTGAAAGCGATAATGATCTTCTTGAATGATCCATAATGGTCTTAAACTCAACAATGTACGCAATCTTACCTATGTTCTTTATTTTAAACATGGTTGATAATTTATTTATTTGCTTATTTCAAATATTATAAAATTTTTGAGAGTTTATAAATATGGTTAGGTGCATTATGAATTTTAAAATTGAAAGGTTGATCAACATAAACTTATTTTTGAATAAAACTATTAAAAATACACTTTTAAGATCTATTTGAAATATTTGACATTCATATAAGATAAAGATAGAAGTAACAATCTATTTTAGCCTTTAATTTAGTTACCATTATAAAAATTTCTTGAAAATTTATATCCTCCCCTTGATTATACCCTTTAGCCACCAAGCTACCTTTATTTCTCAATCCGGTTTGTTTTTAAACACCTACTTGGTACCTATAATTTGGTGGTCTCTAGGTTTAGTTACTAAAGTCCATATCCTATTTCTCTCGAATTGGATTAACTCTTAATTCATAACAAAAACTATTTTTCATCATTAAATCCTTTTTTCTACATTCTTAGGCTTAATTTAATAAACAAAAGGAAGATAGGATATAATTATAAGATGTGATCTAGTAATTACCCCTTGTTAAACATCACTTATAACTTAATCCAGGCGATGATTTTTTTAAATTTTTAATCTCTTAAATTTTCCCAATCGTTCTTATCTCCTTCACTTGATTCAACAATATGCTCATATAGATCATGTGAGGTTTATTTATGATCAACTTTGTTCTCTTCTAGGGTTAACTTCTCCTAATCATTAGATATATGTACACCTTCATATTCAAGATTTTCTTAGAGGCAAGAAGGTTATATTCATAAAAGATAATATTTATGGACTATTTAATAATAAAGCTCTTCCTATTAAACATTTTATATGCTTTTCTAGTTAAGGAATAACCAAGAAAAATTCCTTCTTCTACTTTGGAATCAAAATTTTCTAAGTTATCTTTCGTATTTAAAATTTAGCACTTACAACCAAATACTTTGAAGTGAAAAATCTTTGGCTTCTTCCCATGACAAAGTTTAAAACGTGTTTTTTTATCTAAAGTTGGTCTTATATAGAATCTATTAAAAATGTAACTTCTGTCCAAAAATACCTTGGGAGATTATATTCATTTATCATAATCCTTATTATATCTTGCAATGTCTTACTGTTTCTTTTAATAATTCCATTTTATTGAGGGGTTTTAGGACTAAAGAAATTATGAAAGATACTATTACCTTCATAAAAGGATTTAAACCTTTCATTCTTAAACTAATCTAGGCTGGTCGATCAATATGCCTAAAAATAACTTTCAAAAGAGTTTTTAAAAAGTTTTTTCAAAGATAAAATAATACTCATTTGAATAAAACTTCATCTAAAATTATTTCAAAACTTCCTCAAAGATTATTTTAAAGGTTAAGTGGGTTTTGTTTAAAATCAAAACTTAAGATTTATACATTAAGTTCAAAATATGATATGTTTATTAATGAAGAGTCCCAAAAGCATTATAGTAACTAATTAGGGGAAAAAATGAAATGAAATATTGTACCTTGATCTTGGACTTGTCCTTTACTTGAATGAATTTGAAGCATATGAACTTCTCTTTTTAGCCTCCACAAGGAGTTTCTCGATTTTATTTCATGTTTATTTCTTTTAAGACATCAAAATATAAATCATCAGTAGTAACTATGGTTTGCTATTATTAAAATATTGTAATCTGTCTTGGTTTAACAACATTGTCGGATTCATTTGTACTAAGAGTATAAAATAAAATATGCATTGTTTAACTATTTAATGTAATGAGTCTCTTATCGTTATCGCTCAACTCAATTCAACCCTTTGTTACATTAATCTTCATTTTATTTATAACTAGAGATCTCATTGGGACATAAGGATCATTCTTATTATTTTCCAAAGATCAACCTTTTTAGCTAAAATAAAGTGTTTCATCATAGTTTTTCAATAAATATAACTTTCACCTTTAGAAAAAGAAAGTCTATTTATACATAGACTATCTTGGATAAAAGGCAAATCAAATTGTGTCATAAAGGTTTTTGCTCAAATTCTGTTAGAAATATAAATACAATGAATGAGACCCACTTTGATATCAATTGATGGTCCTCGGACAGCACATAAGAGGGAGGTGAATTAAGTGTGTTCACTTTTTACTTTAATATATAATAAATTAAGAAGAATACTTAGGGTAAACATTATGGGGTTCCTCTTAAAGGTTTCATCTTCACTAGTGGTAAAGGATGACTTGAAGAGTTTCTCTACATTAGTGGAAAAGAAGATGTTATATGGAGGGTTCTTCTTAACCTATTGAATGAAGAGATATACTAAAATTTGTATATGGACTTTGGGGAGTGGAAGGAAATCAAGAGTTGTTTAGTCGAACTACTATAAATTAATTTGTGCTCTCTTTTCATAGTCTCTTTATTATTATTATGTTTGTAATTTAAATTGTATATGTTTATGGTTTTTTGAATTAAATTATATACGAATATCGAAATAACATATACATATTCTTATATAAATCATTCATTAACTTTAAAATAAGTCAAAAATTATATACACAATTCACTCTACTCCACCTATGTACCTTTCGAAGATCAATATTCTATATAGAAAAAATCACGAGGAATTAAACTATTCGCCATGTTGCCAAATGTATATAAAAGCATATGAATAATATAGTCTTAAAAATGACAACAATTCTAGAACTATGATAGCAATAGTCATCTTTACTTTAATTGAAAAATATTTTAACTAGCGATCTATAAATAGATTAAAGCAAAACATGATAACACCATATGTCATTTGGAAACGATGACCAATAATGCACAATTCAAAGCATACTTTACAAATCTTTACATTGATTTAAATTATATGTTGTCATGACTTAATTCCACCTTCTTTATATATACCCATAAGTATGACTCCACCATGGATGATGTCAAATCATGAATCTTTCATAATTACTATAAAAATATTCATAGATGATGTCAAGTCATGAATCTTTCATAATTACTATAAAAATATTCTTACATTTCTATTGCAAAACATAATTTACAATTAACTCTTATCTTGCTACACATAAATATGAACCATCAATAAATTCAAATTTATTTGATTAAAAAACTTGGCTAACTAATATATGTAGTTTCCACAACTTGTCTTACATTAAGCATCTTTCTCTTAATAACTTGTTTCAACCTCTTTTCTTTTAAAAGGTTAGCCCATCAATTTCATCTAATAGCTTCGAAGTCTTTATTGCATTACCTACTAAACAAATAGTGTACCACACACTTCTCTCTTTATCAAAACCTTTTCACTAGGTGTAATCTCTATAGCTTCACCTGAAAAAGGATTCGTACATTTTATAGAGTCTAGCCAACTAAATGAAATTAAATTTATAACTTTTGGAACATACATTATGCCATTGAAAATAAATATTAATCTATCAGACATTTTTGGTTTTATCGTTCCAAGACTAATGACTTTATGAAATGAATTATCATCTAAAATGTTTTGCCTTTCTGTTATTTCTAGAACTCATCAAAATATTCCTACTTATAGAAAATGTGGACTTTATAGCTAGAATCTAGTAGTCACTCCTTTTGAGAAGTTGTGATAATTTTTTGTAGGTTGTGAGAAGAAATTAGGTCCACTTTTTGTTAAAAAGGAATTATCATAAATATTATCTTCATTATCCTTCCTTTTTCAATTAGGAAAATCATATTTTAAGTGACCTTTTTATGAAAATGACAATAAATAATACTTCTACTTTTGACTTTTGATCATCTTTTCTAACTTTTATCATAAGAGTACCTTCTTTCCCTATATTGTGTCACCATCGCCAATTTTTATCCATCTTCAAATTTCTTCTATTTTTAATTTACATGTAATTGTAAAGATGCTTGCATATGATCAAGATTTAATATATGATTATGATATTGCAATATTATGATCAAACCATCATAAGATTCTAAAAGGGAAGTACGAAGTAAAAGAGCATTATCTTCTTCTTTAACCTTGACACCAACATTTTATAGTTGATTTATAAGACCATTGAACATGCTAATGTGCTCTATAAGATTCACACCTTTTTAAATTTTTAATTGATTCAAATTTCCCTTTATATAATTTATTGGTCATACTCCTTGCAAAATAAAATAGTTTATAACTTTTGCCACATTTTTAGGTTAATTTTCATTGTTAACATTATGAAAAATGTTATTTGCTAAATTTATTCAGATTGTACTGGTAAAATAAGTTTCTAACTCTTCTTCCTTTACTTTCCTTTTCCAACTTTGTTTGATCATGTAAGTTTTTCCTCATGATTTTGATAATAATAAAATAATATTAATAATATTTTTACCTTTAGTGATATTAATAATTTAATTTGTTAAAGATTCAAAGGAAAGCTTAAAGATGAAATTCAATGGAATGAAAAACTAACAAGAATAATAAAAATGAGAAAAGTGGAACATCAAATACAATTTAGGAGGGCTTTAAGGTAATTCAAGTTAAGTGGATTAAAAACAAGAAAGAATGAAATCATTCTATATGTAATAATCATTGTAATCTTTCTTACAACCTTATCTTATTCATTTCAATGAATTAGGGGCTTGGTCATTGTATGATCATTTACTTATAGGGCATAAAGCATAAATCCTTTCATAATTGAAAGAAAATTTGTCTTTAATTTTGAAGAAAACATCTTGATCTTTAAATAAACTTTGGGAATATATGAAATGACTTTAAATCAAGTTTTTATTAACACAAGAAGTATTTTGTTGGTTAAAAAATTTTAAATTGTTCAAAATGATGACTTAAAGTGTTTTTGAAACTTGGTTATTTTTAAGGTTTAGTTAATTTAGCTAATGTAGGAATAAAAGTTTTATAATGGGTGTAGTCTATTAGGATAGGGGATAAGCTAGTTAAACTCCTAATTGAATAGACATAGGCTTGTAAAACTAGATGTCTAGTTAGTCAAATGTGCATATAAACTAGTCATTTTTAATAACTAGTTTTGTATATAACAACCATTTGAATTGGTTTTGGGTATAAATAGGTCAAATTGAGTTGACAGAAGAATCTTTGATATGCAAAGACTTTCTTAAACCCCCTATAGAGAGCATGTGCACATTACATATTGTTGGACCCCAATTTTTAAGTGGAATTTAGAAATAAGAAATGATATAAAATAAGTGTTATATATATATGTTGTATGTATGCTTTAAGG
>JANIJH010000225.1:34710845-34722581 GCA_024520975.1 Erythroxylum areolatum | reverse complement strand
GCAGAAGTCTTATGTTGATCTAAAAAGGAAAGATATTGAGTATCAAGTGGGTGATAAAGTATTCTTGAAAGTGTCACTATGGAAACATATACTTCGGTTTGGCAAGAAAGGTAAGCTTAGTCCGCGATTCATTGGTCCTTATGAAATTCTGAAAAGAATTGGACCAGCAGCTTATCAGTTGGCTCTGCCTGAAGAATTGGCCAAGCTACATGATGTGCTTCATGTTTCGTTGCTAAGAAGATATCGGTCTGATGCTTCACACAAGATTCTTGTGTAAGAAATTTAGGTACAACCGAATTTGTCTTATGAAGAAGGGCCAGTTTCGATATTAGCCAGAGAAGTTAAACAGCTCAGGAACAAGTCAATGCCTTTAGTAAAAGTACTCTGGCAACATCATGGACTTGAGGAAGCAATGTGGGAACCTGAAGAAACCATGAAAGCTCAGTATTCGCAACTATTCGGATCAGGTAAATTTCGAGGACGAAATTTCTTAAGGAGGGAAGATTTGTAATGTCCCATATTAGGGGTTAGAGTATTAAGGAATTTCAATGCATAGTATGCTTTACATAATTAAGTTTTGCTTATTCGGGCATATGCATTTTTGGACTCTTGCAAATTTTGAACACGCATTCATGACATTTTTTCGGGCATAAATTGAGTTATAGAATGTGATTTAGCAAGTTTAGTATATTTTGGGTATTTTAGAATTTTGGTTTCTTTAAAATATATATATTGAAAGTTGGACCAATCCTAGTGTGACATGTGGCAACATAAGTATATGACAAATGGCTTGTGTGTGTGGTGATAAGTGGCAGACTTTTCTAAGTGATAGATGGGAGACATGCAAAAAGCCACGTAATTCACTGTTTAACAAAGAAACCAATTCTGCAGCTCTCTCATTCCTCTATTGTTTGTTTCTCCACCAATGACTCTAGCTTGGTTATCCTCTATTCTGCACATGTGATTCACCCTCATTGCTGGAACTAATTGCTGAATCAAGTAAGTTATGTTATAGTTTTTGGATGTGTTGTAAATGAATTTGGTGTTGTTTTAGTACTAGAATTAGGCACATACATGAGCTGGGAGAGAAACAAATTCGGTAAGAGTGATAATATAGTGCAGATGTTGTAACACTGATTGCATACAGCTTAAAAGAGAAACTTTGTAAAGTGGAAAGGTTTCAGATGTTTTGGGAGGTGCCTAGAATGGGTTGAGTGAGGTGAAGGCTAAGAGGAAGATGAGAATGTCATATACGCAATAGTAAGAGAAAGTGAATAGGTAGTTTCGGATTTCTAATGTGTTTATGGAATCTAGAATTTTAGTTTATTTGAAGTTGTAGAGTTGAAATGGAAGTAGAAAAATTGGTTTAAATGTGTTATATCTTATTTGAATATGTTAGAATTGAGAAATCTAGGAAAAGAAAGAGAGGAAGAAGATGACCAGTGAAGTTCGCCGCGGCCAACTCTTTAGCTCGCCACGGCGAAGTTTCCTGACAGCTTGCATATACTTTGGTATTTTAGGAATAACTTTCTCTATAGTTATCTG
This sequence comes from Erythroxylum areolatum, assembly GCA_024520975.1. Taxonomy (NCBI): domain Eukaryota; kingdom Viridiplantae; phylum Streptophyta; class Magnoliopsida; order Malpighiales; family Erythroxylaceae; genus Erythroxylum; species Erythroxylum areolatum. The sequence continues at coordinate 34,721,036 of JANIJH010000225.1, read as the reverse complement.
AATGGAGTGATTTTTGATTTGGACTAAATTAGAGACATAAGAATACAAATTGTATGAAGAGATTAAAATCTAATTCTGTCTCTAAGAATTTCATAATCTGATTGGAAGTTGAGATAAGAATTCTGTTAAAGCTCAAGAACAACCTGAAATATTTTGAGCATAACTTCCAGTATACTAAACTAAATTGGACGAACTTGGTGTCATTGGAAACCTTAGAAAAAGAGGGACAACTTTCTAGAAGGAAGTATTACCTAATTACCTCAACTACTTGATGAGAATAATTGAGCAAGGTGGACTTGAAAGTGAGTGTAAAATAAATTTGGATTGAGCAATTGAGTATGGTTTCATATGAATGATAATATGAGAATATTAAGGATAAGAAACCCAAATTTGTAATGAGAATGCATCATACATATTCAATATACATGTGCATAATTGAATTCATAATTGTGCACAATAGTAATATATGTTTGTATTGAATGCTATAGAGGAACGCATCGAGCAACCGATTCCAGATATTGCAAAGACTTCGAGGCAATAAATAATAAGGGAGCTTTAGTAAGTAATCTTAGACGGTATTTTGTGTAAGTAATTTAGATGGTCAAATTTGATAGTTTTGCTTTGACTATTTGTTTGCTACTATTTTTGGTCCATTGAATGATTTGCAAAACTGTCAAATTGATATGTTGAATGTTTGGCATGAAAGCCATGATTTGCTAATTATGTTGGACATGAAATGAATTGTTTGGTTTTAAAATTGTCAAGTCCAAGTTGTGGGTAAACAGGCATGCCTAGAAGGGTCTACAGCTGCTCCTGTTATCGACACTTCGGTGTCTCCTGTATCGACACTTCGGTGTCTCCTGATATCGACACATATGTCTCTCCTACTGATACCAATCATGGTATCTCCTGTATAAGTCCCGTTACACGCTTTTGTAAATGGATTTATTAGTTATATGATTTTGTATTCTGATTTTTGTTTGACTCTGATATAAACAAGAAATTGTGTTCTGATTATGAAAGATCCATACCCTCTCTTAAGACTCAGTTCTATTTTCTGTACAATCTGTTTGAGATCCAATATAATATGTTGAATTGTTCGTTCCGATAAATTGTTAATGCATGCTTCTGATATATCATGATTGTGTATTGTCAGTTTAAGCATGGATTAGTTATTACTCACTGAGCTATATACTTAGTACGGTGGATTTGCCCCATGTAGGTTCAGAAAGAAGCACATAAGGACCGGGACGAGTCAATCGCAATGGCCAATGAAGTCCAAGTCTTGTTTTGTTAAAATTGTATTTTTGGAGTTTGTTTTTGGCTTGCTTTGATTTATATGACTTTGGATTTATTTGAAGGTTTGTAATAACCCTAATTCAGGTTGGTTTATGAAATTATGACATGTTTCATATGTTTTGATTTTGTCTTAATTTTGTATGCATCTTATGTTATGCTGTCTACGTGGCGTGCCTGTATCCTCTCAGGGGTATTAGGGCGTCACAGTCATTGGTAAGAAAATTTAGAAAGCGATGGAACACTTATTAATGTTAGAAAAGGAAAAATCCCATTAGACATTGGAATGAGTTTTCCTATAGCTAATTAACAAAAGAAAGATATCATAAGATAAACTTTTCTTTTTTGTAAGAAGTAAGAAATGTAAGCCAATTTAACATACATTTAACAGTAGCATATGTTAGAATAACAAATAAACTGAATGCAGAAGAAATCAAAATACCTCATGCCATTGATGTTGTTGCTTGGAGAGTCTGTGTTTTTCTTGGAATTCTTCTAAGCTCTCAGTTCCTAAATTGATGGTATATTTTTTAGAAGAGAAAAAGGAGCTTAGGGACTACAAAAGTCAACAAGAAAAACATATATCAATGTGCTCCCATTAAGCACATTGCCAGTTACCACAAAAGTAGGACGTTTATATCCATTAGCTACATAACATTGGACTATTCATGGGTCTTAAACCATAGTATGAAAAATTCTAACATTCTCCCGCTTGGTCCATATGTTTAACTTGGTATCAAATCCTAATCCAATCTAAATATAATATATGAATCATGGCGATAGATACTCTAGTAGTTGAGTATTATTTTCCATGTATTACAATATAATATAATTTGTATTAACTTGAATATGGTAACATCATTTAATAAATAAACCTTATGTTTATTTTAGTTCCAAAATAATCAATTTTCTCAAAATTCAATAATGTGCACCATAATATGAGAAAATATTATAAAAGTTTTACAAAAACAACATTGTCTGTACAATGAAAACTATATAATGGAACTCAATCTCATTCTATCAATGTGATCCTTTATGTTGTTAGAATTGTGAGTAATCATCTAAAATTGTGAGTAGTCTAATTATAAATGAGATGAAGTATTTTGAATGATTTTGGATGAGAGATTGTTTACCAAGTGTAGCTCCTATTGTGAAGGGTGATAGGTTTAATTAAGACCAATTAAATAAAATGTATTTTGAAAGGAGCAAATGGAAAACATTCCATACGCTTCTGCAGTCAGAGCATAATGTATGCTCAGGTTTATACAAGAGATGACATTGTTGCTGTTGAAATGTTAGATAGATATCATAGTAATCTAGGATTAGATTTCTAGAGAGCTGCAAAGAAAGTATTGAGATCTTTAAGAGACCAAAGATTACATGCTTATGTACAAATGAATCAATAATTTGAAGGTAATAAGGTACTCAAATTTTATTGGTTATATTAATTCACCGAAATCAACATTAGGTTATATTTTTATGTTTGCCAATGGAGCCATATCTTGGAGGAGTGCCAAGTAGTTTTTGACTGCTACTTCCACCATGAAGGCTAAGTTTGTTTCTTGTTTTGAAGCTACATCATATGGTGTATGAATAAAGAGTTTCATATATAGGTTTAGACTCGTAAATTCCATTTCTAGGCCATTGAGAATATATTGTGACAATTCAGCTATTGTTTGTCTGGCTAAAAATAATAAAAGTGGTAGTCAGAGTAAACACATCGACATTAAATTTTTATTTATAAGGGAACGGGTTAAGGAAAAAATTTGGTTATTGAACACGTTAACATTGAATTGATGATAACTGATCCTTTAATAAAAGACATGCCACAATGAAGTTCAAGGATCATGTAATTAGAATGAGATTGAGTTCTATTATATAGTTTTCATTGTATGGACAATGTTGTTTTTGCGAAACTCTTATAATGTTTTCTCATATTATTGTACACAATATTGAATTTTGAGAAAATTGATTATTTTGTACCTAAAATAAATATATGGTTTATTTATTAATTAATTTTACCACATTTGAGTTGATACAAAATATAGCATACTGTAATACATGGAAAATAATACTCAACTACTAGACGACCTATTGTCATGATTCGTATATTATATTTGAATCATATTAGGATTTAATATCAAGTTAAACGTACGGACTAAGTGGGAGAATGTGAGAATTTTTCATATTCTGGTTTAAGACCTATAAATGGTCCAAAATTATATCGTTAATGGATATGAACATCCTATTTTGTGATAACTGACAATGTTTTTTATGGGAGCACATTGATATATGTTTTTCTTGCAAAATTTTGCGATCCTTAAGCTCCGTTTCCTCTTTTGAAAAAACACCAGCGATTTGGGAATTGAGTGTTGGGAAATCAGGACGAAATTAGATCCCAACTGTAGTGGAATAATCACAATTCTTTTTCATATTTTTGATTTCCTGAAAACCAATATCACTTTAAATCTACAAAATGATTAAAACATAAATCATAATAAAGCGAAATCTTAATTCGTACCTTTTTCTGAAACTTGATCCTTATCTTCAAACTGTTTCCAAAACCGATCCGTCTCATCCACCAAAGCCGCACAAATATTCGGCCTCTAACGATATCTATAGAATGGGTTGAGAAAACTCTGTAACTTTTACAGAGAGGTTTAAGCATCAAGTGTTAGCTCTATTAGAGCTTAAGTATATTTATAATAGGTTTTGGACATTTTAGTAGTTTAATTGAAATTAAATTCCAATTTCAATTAAACTTAATTAGAATTACAAATAATTCTAATTAAATATCAATTAAGCCCAAATAAGATGTAATATCTCATATGGATCCTTATTTATTAAGTATCTTGTACTTAATCATAAAGTTTTTTAAACTTTACAATAAAGGAATCCATTATTTATGTGAGACCCACTAGGTTTTCAAATATGTTGGTAATGATTATAAATTATAATTTTAATTCATACTTAGAATTAGATAAATAAAAAATAATTTTATTTATCTTTAATTCTCTAGTTAAACAATTTATAATCATTGATCAAAATTGGGGTCTAGCAATTCATCATGAGCACCTAAATATTTAGGAATGTCAAAGTGATTTTCTCTAACCTTTCTATGAATAATTTTTCCATATAATTCAATCATTTCATTATACAATGTTTCGATTAAACATATAGCATGTAATTAATGTATATTCTTACTGAGTCCAATCTTATTAGTTCTCTACCATTAGCTATCGATTCAATTAATGACATTTGTAAACTATTTATAAAAGTTCATTATACCTTGGCTAAGGATTTCCTGAATCAATGCTAATTAAGAATAACAAAACATTCTCCGTAACTACTTTAGGGAAATGAATCCTGTCTTAATCACACAGCTACCTCCATATAGTTCATGTTACGTCCAATGACTACTGATTGAACAACCCATGATTAAATGAAACATAAGTAGTATCAAAATATAGCAATCCTTATACAAGATAACTTTAGATACCTCAAGTCAAATGGTCACTTATACAATCATCATAATGAGAATTCCGTAGACATACAAGTAATGCTCCAAATGGATTTCTCATATTAGGTTTGTTCAGTGAACTTGTTCTCTAACAAGCACCTACATGTTTGCTTAAGTATCTTCATATTTTAGTCTATGAGATCGACTACTTCTTTCATAAGGAAAAACAAAACAAGTGCTAGTCTTTTTACGTTCTATTAATGTCTTGTCTTAATTGAATAATGACTAAGAACATTTATACATAATATATAAATGCAATATGAATCTCATAATTATAATCACATTATAATTTCATTTGCAATGTATAATTATCCCATGGAATTTATCATATATATCTAAACATGTATAAGATAAAGAATGCCTTTAAATTATACTGTCACTAAACTACAAACAAATCAGTTGGCAATAGGGAATAAACTAACATTGAGAGTATAGAAGAATTTCAAGAAAATGCAGAGTCTCCATGTAAAAATGATTTATGATGGCTTAAGTCATTATCTTTTATAAAAAAAACAACGATAGAAAATGAAAGAAAAGTGTGCATAAAAATTAGAAGCATCATTTTAAATAGAAAGTAAGGGATTTTAAGTTAGCTTTATGTGATTATAAAAGAGATTTAGGCAGATAACAATTGAATATCATAATAGAAATGAATAATCAATTACCTTTTATATACCTAAAAGGGTGAATGGGTGACGACTATGCACATGTATGTTAATTGTTATAATGATATGTGTCAAAATGGAGGAAGATTTAGTATGTTCACAAGAACAAATTAGCCAACAACACAATGGGATAAGTACTATTCTATTGGTTGGGTGAATAGCCAGAGTTCAATTGGGGCAGGTAACAATTTGTTGCTTAAAATGAATTATTGAACACTAGGCTAGAACATATATCATTTCATTGGATAGGAAAAATTAGTCAACCTATAATGAGGTAAATACTACTTTATTAGTTGGGGCGAGAAGTCATGTATGTTATAATGTGGTGCATTTAGAAAGGATAAAAAAGCAATGAACCTTGTTGTCAAGGTGGACTAGGGTGAAAGGACAAAACAAGCAACTAGGTTAGGAGAACCCTTAACTGGGCGAACTTTGTCGTGAAGGCGGACTAGGGTGATTGGGCGACTAGGCTATGCTGTGGCAGTGTGATTTAGGGCAACTGGACTGTGCTATGATGGTGTGAGTTTGTGCCACCAATGACAACAACGACTGTGATGGTGTGAGGGTGTTACTGGAGTGTTGAAACTACTGAGAGAGGCACGAATTTGAGGGGTGGTGTGAGAAAGGAAGGCAGATCTGACTAATCTTTTGATTCATCTGAAGTAAGCTAGGGTTGGGTTTTGTGTTCCGCAAAAATTAGGATTTCTCTCTCAACTCTACTTAGCCTATGCTTCCTCCTTCTGCAGAAGGCCTTCTTACACCTTACGAATGGACATTGAGGGAGACCCACCTCCCTAAAATTTATTTGCCAACAATTTCCCAGCCCTCCCTTCTTCACAGAATGAGAAATCCCTTCTCCCTAATTCAAAGCCCTGGGTCAAAACCTGTAAATCTCTCCCACAGATCCAGTACCAGAGGGGATAGTTAAGACATTTACAGAATGTCATGAAGGATAACATACTAACGACTCTTGTGAAACTCCTCAAACTTGGGGCATCGGTATGCGCAGCATCACTGGTTGGCATTTTCTGGAATAAGAGGTTGGCTTTTTCGGTGGTGCAAGCTTGGGCTATAGCTCATTGGGGGTGAGGGGGAAGGGTTGGAGATAGTGATGCTCAGGGACAACGACCCTTTTCTCTTCAAGTTCAATACTGAGGCTAGCATTAGTGATATCTTGGAACAAAGGTCATGACATGTGAGTGTCCAACCCATGTTCATCCAATGATGGAGGCCAAATATAGAGTTTCATTTAGGTAACATTCATATAATTCCATTATTGGTTCAATTTCATAATGTTCCGCTTGAGTTCTAGACTATAGATGGGTTGAGTTACCTTGTAAGTGCTCTAGGCAAACCTATAAGCATGGATGCCCAGACGACTAGAATGGAGAGAGTTGTTTCGCTAAGCTCTGCATGGAAGTGAGGAGAGACTTTTCTCTCTCAGGCCATTTACCAATTATTAAATTAGATGAGAGTGGAGAGTTGATAAAACATAATGTGACTATCTCTTACCCGTGGAAGGCATATAAAATGAAAACAGACTAGAAATTGATAAGACATATGTTTATAACTGGCAGTCATGAGGAGTTAATGGGGTCAGTAGAATCTTAGTAAACTTTTGGGGAAGTAGAGGAGGAATTAGAGAATTTGGCCAACATCTACTCCTTTGGTAAAGAACCAAATGAGGGTAGTAAGGAATTGCAATGAAAGAATATATTGGAGCAGCCTAATGATCATCCTCCTTATATTGTTGAGGATCTGGCAGATCTGGAACTAGAGCAAACTTTTTCTTTTTATCAAGAATTGTAAAAAATTGAGTTAGAAAACCATACTATTGAATATGAAAGGGTTGATCGTATTGGTGTAGTTTCTGATATAGTCTATGTTGAGGCTGTTAAGATAGTTGTAGTGTAGAGGATGAAAAAACTTCTAATGTAACCATGGATGTGATTAATGGTGTTGTGGATGTTCTTAATGGTGGTATAGTTAGCCTATTAGTTCCTACTGAAAAAATGACCTAGGTTGTAGACAATGGTAAGTAATTAGTTGGTTTGAGGACTGAAAATGTTACTGAAAATACTTCCTATCCCCAGGGGATTTTCAAATGGACTATGCTCAAATGAAGACTCCTTTAGAACATGTTAAGATAACTGAAATTGTTATTGCTATAGTATCTCCGGCTCAGCTTGCAAATGTAGAACAGACAAATATTGACAAATCTAGTGCAAACAATGTGGAGAGTCTAGACAGTGGAATGAATGAATTGACCTCCTAGTATTTAGAGAATTGTCAGATGGATAGGGCCAATATGTTGACTCCAGTAGCAACTGTTAGGCAAACTGAGAATGTTGTTGACAATACCTCTAAGGGTAGGCTGGAGCATGTACAATAAACGATAACGGTAAATTCTAGTGATGTTTGTGTGGCTAATCATAGGACAACAGATGTCATCTCTTAAAATGCAAAACAAGGAGAGGATTGCGATTCTCCATTAGCTGTAGCCCAAGTCCTTGACATCCTAGGAGATTTTTGTGTGTAGTCCAAAACTGCAAAAAGGAAATCAATAAGGAAGAGAAAGTAAAATACCAAATATTAAGGGACTTTCCTAAAATAAGGCAGTCTTAGTATGGAACATTAGGGGGTTAAACGACCCTCATAAACAAGAAATGACTTAGTATGGAACACTAGGGGGTTAAACGACCCTCATAAATAAGAAATGATGAATAAGCCTTTCCATGGAAATGAAACATAAGTGGTGCCTATAGTTGTTTCTTTTTGTTGTCTATTTTATAGATAATTACATTGCCTTACCTAGGAAGTTTTTTGGTCATATTGTAGTCTGATAGTAGGCTTAATGCCTTGAATTCATTGTAATGTTGATATAGTTTTAACTATAATTAAATTTTTTATTTTCCAAAAATATAATGCATTTAATTTAATTATTTTTTTAAATTTGTGAGATTTTGTATCATAGATTTCTTTATGGTATTCTAGAGAAATTATTTATGTTATATAAACAAAAATGTAGATGTTGATGGTGTACAAAATAGAAAGAGTGTAATTGGATTTAAGGAACTTTCTAAAACCATGTTTATTAAGTTGATTATATTAAATTTTATAAGTTCAACATATTATAAATAATAGTAATATTTAAATAAGGAAGACAAATAAGGTGATTGGACTGGAGAACAAACCCTACTCGCTACTATTGATGATTGTGCTCGTGAATTATTACTTCCAGATTTTATGACACCTGAGCTAAAAAAAACTGGTTTTAAAGAAATGAAAGGAAGATGAGTCACATCTGTATTGCTTTTTGTTCTAGTAAATACCAAATTACGTGATATGGACATATTGTATCTATTTTGTATTTTTTGTACCTATACGATATTGTTTTTGTATAGCAGACACCTAGTTGCTTAGAAGAGAGGAAAATGAGCTAATATAGGTAAACTGTTGAAATTTGATCAAGAATATAAATGCAAAAGAACTTTTCCTAATTGTTAACTACGTTAATGTGGGACCTCGATTTTTGAGTAAAAATAAGAAATATTCAAAAGTGAAGGTGTTGATTGAAATAGAGTTAAAAAACAAGAACTAAAGAGAAAAAAGAGTGAAAATATGAAGAATTGTGAAAAGTTTAACTTTTTGGCCTTTGAGGGTTGACTTTTGATTTAGGCAAAATTTGAGAAAATAGTCTACATGAAACTCGTAGATTATGTTAAGAGCTTTCTGTAGCCATAAAGTTTGCAATTTTTCGATATGGGGAGTGAAAGTTATGATCAGTCAAAGTATAGGTGTGATAGGATTGACTTTTATTATGGCTGAAACTTTGACTAGAAAATTGACCTAGTTAGAGGTTAATTTAGCCTTGAAGTTCTTCATGAAAGTTGAAGGATCTGATTTGATCTTAATTTTGATATAAAGTATGGAATATTTCGATCAAGGAATGATAAGTTATGAATTTTACAAGTTTATGTTATGGTTTTAGCATGATTATTAGAGGACAGAACGTTTGAATGGAAATTTGACTTCCTTAGAGGTCAAATTGATTTTTATGTCCTTCATAAAAGTTTTAGGTAACTTTCTAATATTCGTTTTGATATAAAATATGACATGTTTGGACTTTGGAGTTGAAAGATAGAAATTTTCAAAGTTGAGGTCCTTGTTTAGGTATTTATTATTTGGGCTAAATCTTTGATTAGAAATTTGATCATTTTAGAGATGGAATTGGTTGTGGAATTCTTCATGGAAGTTGTAGAGCTTCCTTCAAGCTTTTCATAGAGACTAAATTTGTAATTTTTGGAGTTCTGAGTGAAAAGTTATGAAATTTTAAAGTTCAGTGAAAAAAAATGATCGCGCGTCTCGCGATAGCGACGCGTCGCAATCGTGAGATCGCGATTTGCGACACGTTTCGCAAGGGCGACGCGTCCCCCTCACGAAACGGGTGATTCCAGCCCGACCCGGGTGGGTCGACCCGACCCTAATCCGACCCGCTTTTGACCTTCTTCCAATCTTTTGCTCATATCTTTTCCGTCTGACATCCGATTGACTTGATTCTTAAAGCATTGGATTCCTAAGACAATTCTCTACATCTCATAGGAAATTTGTAATTTTATGAGATTAAATTAATGGTGATTAATTTAATCAAAGTGAGTTGATAAATTTTCTAAATATGGTTCAGTATTTTGCGAAATTCGGGATCTGTGG
>JANIJH010000225.1:34567031-34581827 GCA_024520975.1 Erythroxylum areolatum | reverse complement strand
GTTCATACAGATGATAATGGTGCTGACATGATGACTAAAGCATTGCCGAAGGAGAAGCTTGAGATTTGTTGCTTGATGGCCGGTATGGCTAGATCCTCCACTTAGTCGTGAGGGAGAGATTTATTGGGTTTGGGTAACATTCTAAGTGGAGCCCAAAGCCTAAATATAAAAGAGAGGGAAAAAGAGAGAAAGAAGAAAATTTTCGTTTTTTCTCCAGCTTTGTGTAGTGTTCTTCTAACCTTCGATCGCATGGTGATTTCTTGTCAAATCGATCTGAAATTTTAACTAAAAATTCCTCTCTCGTCGTTCTCGATTTTGAACGGTGGAGATTAGATTTGAAGGTCTCCAAGGTGCCCTGATCTTCAGTCGAAGTTGTTAATATTTTAAGGGTAATATTGTTCTTAACTCTTTGATTCTTTCATCTTGTTAATAATTATTGTTGTATTTTTTAAGTTGAGTGGTGACTCTAGTTATATCTAGAGGTGAAAAATTCTTTGTAACTTGATTAATGATAGTGAAGTTTTTCTTTACTGGACTAGGTCTCGTGATTTTTCCTTTCTCACATTGAGAGAGGTTTTTCACGTAAAAATTGCCTATATTCTTTATTTCTTGTTGCTTAATTTCGTGCATTGGTGAGTTTGTTAGCTGTTATTTTTCTTTTGAATTGGTTGTGGTTGTTCACACAGGGAAATGTTTATTGGTTCTGGTTTGTTGCCGTTGCGTGATCGACACCTCCTTTCCCAAACACATAATTGAAGTGAAAAATAGCTACGCAAGTGGAGGAGCTTGAGGTAAAAGCTATAGCTTGTAGTTAGGGTACTTTGAACCCTCTATAACCACCACACTTTGTTGCGTTATTTTTCATACGTTTATTAGAACCAGTGGTTATACTGGGACTCGAACACGAGACGTGGGGTTGCACTAGGCCCATACTTTGAGCTCTGATACCACTTGAACTAAAAGCTATAGCTTGTAATTAGGGTACTTCGAATCTTCTATAACACAAACTTAAGTAATTTGATTCCTCCCTACCTTTAACTCGAGTTTTGGGTAGCAAAGTGGTATCAGAGCTCAGTTATTGGCCTGAGGCTTAACCCCACGTTACAGGTTCAATTCCCAGCGCAACGAACTGGGTCACAAAGCCGAAGCGTGGTGAATTTAATTAATTTGGTTCCAAGCAAAGCTTTGCTACCAAAAACTCGAGTTAAAGGTAGGCGGAACCAAAATACTTAAATCCACCACATTTCTACTTTACGACCCAGTTTGTTGCGTTGAGAATTGAACCTGCAACGTGAGGTTAAGCCTCAAGTTCATACATGAGCTCTGATACCATTTTGTTGCCCAAAACTCAAGTTGAAGGTAGGTTGGAACCAAATTACTTAAATCTATTGGTTCTGTAATTTTCTAAAAAGAATGTGGGTTTATGGTTGTTACACATCTCAAGATTAATTAATTACGGTCCTAAGATAGATGCTAAATAATATTTTATAATTTTACTGTATTTGAATTCTTTAAACTTAAAGTTCGAGTTTAAATTTCTAAAATTAGGTCTGATGAGATGACATGATCTTTTTCTCAATAGAGTTTTTCAATGTTTGTACTTTGATGATCAAATTAATAAGACTTGAGGAATATAGTAAATGAGAAATGGGGTGTATAGAAAGAGTGGATTCCTTTTTGAAATAACGATTACTATATAGTAATTTATGGCATACTGCTACTTTATCATTATCCATTTTACTACTACGCTAAGACGCCAAAACAAGGAGAAGCCTCCAAAAACCTTAGTAGGTAGCGGAACTACAGCTCATTCATAAAATCATCAAACAGAAATTCCAAAAATCACCATAGACAATACATGCAAGAATCAAAGTATAAATCTCTGAGGAGATTTGACATGAGCAGGTGATGTCGTGCAAGTCAATAGTTGTAGTATTTTAGTTAATAAGTTTGCTTTGAGTGGGGTACTCTCTCGTCTCTGCATGTTGCACAGATGTTGAGTCTACGGTGCTTCGTCAACTACAAGTTTCATCGCTAGCTCTGACACTTCACCACAACTAAAACTAGAATGTCGTGTTTGTTAAATTTCTCAACATTTAAATTGCTAAAACTTGGTTTATCCAGTAAGCAAACTACTTAATATACTAGTGGACAATGACATTAATAATGTACATTTTTGTCTTAAGTTTCACACTTTACTCCATGTCTATCCATCTAAAGAACCAACTATACCCAAAGGACGCTACCCGCCAACCCCACCAGCGTCCGCTCCCTCCGTTCTTTACGAAGTTTCTTTAATTGTTGTGATATAAGTGTTTTCTGGTAAAGTTTGCTCCCAGCTTCTTTATGTGTAGGAAGAAAGAATGAAGGGCAAGTCTTGCAGCTATGATTATTCATTCAAGATTTTGCTGATCGGAGACTCTGGTGTTGGAAAGAGTACTATTCTTTTAAGTTTCATTTCCAACTCCGCTCATGGTCTCTCTCCAACTATTGGTACTCCCCTGTTTATTGACTATGTTTATGTACATATCATTTGATTCTCCACGTATTAAATCAGTAATTGAAAGGTCTCTTCTTGGTATGATAGAATACATGGCCCTGTCTCTTGCTTACACAGTCCCTGCTCTCAGTAGTCATTCAAGCTTATTTCTTTATCTGTTTCTCTCCATGTTATTTTATTGTATTCACTTTTTGCATGTTTTGCTCGTGACTTGAGAGTTGTTCACGTATATGTTGGAATTTCATCTTAATGGAGTCCTTAGCGAACTTTCCATCCAAATTCAACTTTACGTCTACCATCCCAAATATTTCCAAATAAATTTTCTGCGTAAATCTTTAATCCCTAGACATGTCTCGGTCTGTTTGGTTGATTTTCAGAAAAGTTTTTCTTTTCTTCTGATCCCGTTTGTGATTCCTTTTACCTTCTAAATCCTACTTTGATGACACATAACGACAGAAATGATTTTCTTTTGTTGCCTTTTTATGTTATGCTATAAAACGGTTTAGGCCTTGCAGAATGAGCTTAGTCTCAACAGAAATAATACGTTGGTGGTTGCTGTGTAAGGTTTTTTTTGCCCCCCTTCTTTTTGAGTAATGGGTAGGAGAATCTTTTTGTTCTAAATAGATGGAAAGAATCTGTTCCTAGATGCACTTAGATTGTGTTCACGAATGGTTCATTGGCTATTCAAATGTCAGGACCAGGTAAAAATTTCAATATATAACAAGAGCTTTGTCTCTCTTCAATCAAAACTAAGGAATATAGGCCTGCTTGCCTGCCCGCCTGCCATCTCAGTACAAGGCGGTATCGACATACATGGTTATGTCATTCTAGATTTAGGTATTTTATTAAAAAATAAAGTAAGTTGTTGAGAACAACTTGCATGCAATCTGTGATGGTGGACAACTTGCATGCAAGCTAAGTTTTGCGACCGTCACAGCTTGCAATATGTAAGTTGTGGCAAAGGCGGTGGAGGGTCTATAAAAGACTCTCCCTTCCTCCTCTCTTAAGATATATATGCACATCAAACGTCCAAAAGATGTGAGGTGAGTTTATGAGTGACTTTTAGGAAGTTATTTTGTGTGAGAGAGTGATTTTTGGAGTATTTTTAAGAAACGTTTTCCTAAAAGGGTGAGTGACAAAATAGTGAAAATATTATTTTAGGAATAGTAAATTTGAAAAACACCTTGTGTGTGAATGCCATTATTTTGTTGTGTTATTTTTCATTCTCTATACCTGTTATTTTCATTAGTGGAAGTTTTATTCAAAATTTGGCCTATAGATGTAGCCCAAATTAGATGGTGAACCACGTTAAAGTTCTGCGTGTTATTTCCTTGTTTATTTTACCTATGAGATTAATTCGTATTTTTTCCCAATAAGTGGTATCAACGCAGGTTCGGTTATATGCCAAAGCATTTTTTATCAAAGATAGAGGCAAAAATAAGTAAGATGATTAGTCTAAATAGCTCTAACGATTAGCCTAAATGGCTCCAACTACCACATATAGAAGAAAAAGATAAAAGATCTTCTGTTCGTCACAAAAATGAATTTACCAGTATTTACCAAAACAAAACCTGAAAATAAATTGGATGAGGAGTGGGCGTTTGAGCATGAGTAGGTATGTCGTTTTATTTGGCAACTTGTTGAAGATAATTTGTCTAATCATATCTACAACGAGACTCATGCACGAACATTATGGGAGAAGCTCGAAGAGTTATATGCCTCAAAAATCGATAGAAATAAATTATTTTATTTGACAAATTTAGTACAGAAAAAATATCGAGAAGGTACCTCTGTGACAAATCATTTGAATGAATTTCAAGGGATCGTGGATCAATTATTGGGAATGAGCATAAAGTTCGATGATGAAATGCTTGCCCTTTTCATGCTTACCTCCTTGCCATAGTTTTGGAAGACTTTGAAGATTTCAATCACCAATTTTACAGTTGACGGTATTGTTAACATGGAATCTATAAAAAGTAGAATTCTGAATGAAAAGATAAGACTGAGATTATAGAGTTTGGCCTTAATTCTGAATGAAGAGATAAGACAGAGATCACAGAATTCGGCCTCTTCAACATAGACAGATTCTGGTCATAGGTTCTAAGGGGAGGAGCAAATCTAGAGGTCCAAATTTCAGAGATAAGAGCAGAGGAAAATCAAATAAATATGCAAATATTGAGTATCATCATTGCAAAAAAAAGGGTCACATCAAAAGGTTCTATCAGAAGTTCAAAAAAGAAAAGAACAAAGGCAAAGAAGTTAAGAAAGATGATAGCAGTGATGATGAACACGCATCGACGGCCACCATCATTGATGACTTTCCCATTGTCTCATATGATAATGATGTAAATAGTGCATCCTGTGAGTTTAACTGGATAGGTGACAGTGGTGTCATTATTTACGTCACATCACATAAAGAACTCTTCTTATCATATACGAAAGGAGATTTTTGTGTCGTTAAGATGGGAAGTAGAAGTAACAGTTTAGCCAAAATCACTGGAAAAGGTGATATTTACTTGGAAATAGATAATGATATGAGATTGCCTTTAAAAGATGTCACACATGTTCCTAATCTTCGTCTAAATCTAATCTTGGTTGGCATACTTGATGATGAAGGTTTTTAAAACACTTTCAAAGATGGCAAATAGAAACTTACTAAAGGTTTCTTGGTAATCACCAAAGATAAGAAGTGCTCAAAATTGTATATGATGCAAGCAAAGATATCCCATGACGTTGTGAATCTAATGGAGAAAGATGATGCAATTGAATTGTGGCATAGGAGACTTGATGATATGACCAAGAAGGGAATGACACAGTTGGTGAAAAAGAATGCATTATTTGGAGTTGACCAGGTACATTTAAAGAAGAGTGTTGATTGTTTTGCAGGAAAGCAAAATAGAGTTGATTTCAAAAGTTCCCCTTCTTTTATAATGAAGAATGTGTTGGATTTTGTTACACTCATATTTATGTGGGCCAATGCCAAATTCACTAGGTGGTGCTCAATACTTTGTGACTTTCATTGATAACCATTTTAGGAAGACATAGGTATACACCTTAAAGACTAAAGATAAAGTGCTAGGTGTTTTCAAGCAATTTCAAGCCTTAGTTGAAAGACAAACTGAGAAGAAGTTGAAATGCATTAGAACAAAAAATGGTGGAGAGTACACTGGACCATTTGACATCTATTGTAAAAAGTATGGTATTCGACATCAAACTAATCCTCCTAAGACACCGCAATTGAATGGCTTAGCTGAGAGGATGAACAGGACTTTGACAGAGAGAGTTAGATGCTTACTCTCATATGCAAAGTTGCCTAAGACATTTTGGGGTAAAGCCCTATTCACAACAGTTCATGTATTAAATCACTCACCATACATCCCTTAACAATCTGAGATTTCGAAGATGAAATTGAAAATTGCCAGTTGAAAGTAGTTAATGATGATGCTTCCATTCAAAATCAATCAAATGAAGATTATGATAAAGATGATGTCCAGAATCAACCACTAGCACCAGAGACTGCTCAAGTTCCAATAAGGAGATCTATGCGAGTAAGACTAGCCACTACTGGATTCTCCAGTGATCAGTATATGTTAGTTACTGATGGGGGAGAAGTTGAGAATTTTTAAGAGGCTATGATAGATGAACATAAGATGAAATAGTTTGAAGCCATGCAAGATGAGATGAAGTCTTTGCATGAGAATAAAACTTTTGAGCTAGTAAAGTTGTCAAAAGGCAAGAAAGCTTTGAAAAATAAGTGGGTGTCTAAGATTAAACATGATGAATACAATCCTCATCTAAGATTCTAAGCTAGATTGGTTGTTAAAAGGTTCAACCAAAGAAAAGGTATTGATTTGACTAGATATTTTCACCAGTTGTGAAAATGAAATCCATCCATATAGTGCTCGGTTTAGGAACAAGTCTAGACTTAGAAATCGAGCAATTAGATGTCAAGATAGTTTTTCTTCATGGAGATTTGGAAGAAGAGATATATATAGAGCAACTAGAGGGTTTCAAGGAAAGAGTACTATGTGTGTAGATTGATGAAAAGCCTTTATGGTTTAAAACAGGTACCAAGAAGATGGATAAGAAGTTTGAAACAGTTATGGGGGAGGAAGGCTATGAGAAGACTACTTCAGATCACTGTGTTTTTGTACAAAAATTCTCTGGTGATGATTTCATTATCCTTTTACTTTATGTTGATTGCTGGCCAAAATATCAACAGAATTAACAATTTGAAGAAGGAGTTAAGTATGCATTTTGCCATGAGAGACTTGGGGCCAGTAAAACAGATTCTTGACATGACAATTATTAGAGACAGGGGCGCCAAGAAATTATGGTTATCACAAGAGAAGTATATTGAGAAAGTACTTCAAAGGTTCAACATAGATAAAGCTAAAGCAATTAGTTGTTCTCTTGTTAATCACTTTAGGTTGAGTGCTAAGAAATGCCCTTTAATAGATGAAGAGAAAGAAGAGATTATGAAAGTCTCCTATGCTTCTGCAGTTGGAAGTTTGATGTATGGTAAGTTATATACATAGCCAGATATTGCACATGCATTTGGAGTAATGAGTAGGTTCCTTTCAAATCCTAGTAAGGAACATTGAGATGCTGTGAAGTGGATTCTCATATATCTACATGGTACTTCGAAAATATGCTTATGTTTTGGAGCTACCAAACCTGTGTTAGTTGGTTATACAGATGCAAGCATGGCCAGCGATGTTGACTTGAAAAAGTCTATTTCAGGTTACCTAATTATCTTTGTAGGGGGAGCCATGTCATGGCAATCAAAATTGCATAAATGTGTTGTTTTATCCACCAATGAAGTGGAATTTATTGCTACAACTAAAGCATGTAAGGAGCTCCTATGGAAAAAGAGGTTCTTAGATGAATTTGGTTTTCAACAAGATAGATATCAACTATTTTGCAACAATCTAAGTGCTATTCACTTTGGGAAAATTTTTTCATTACATTCAAGATCAAAGCATATTGATGTGACATACCACTGGAACATAGAGGGGGTAGAGAAAAAGCTATTACGGCTTGAGAAAATTCATACGAATGAGAATAGATCAAATATGATGACAAGAGTTCTGCCCAAGGGAAAGTTTGAGTTCTGTCGATCATCTGCTAGAATGATAGTAAATACCATGTAGTCGGTAGAGGGAGAATTGCAAGGCAGTACCGACATACATGATACCACCATTCTAGATTTAGGTATTTTATTAAAAAAATCAAGTTGTTTAGAACATTTTGTATGCAACTTGCATCCAATTAAGCTGTGACGGTGGACAACTTGCCAGCAAGTTGTGTTTTTGGACAGCCACAACTTGCATACTGCAAGCTGTGGCAAAGGCGGTGGAGGGTCTATAAAAGACCCTCCCTTCCTCCTCTCTTAAGATATATATGCAATCAAACGTGCATGAGATGTGTGGTGAGTTTGAGAATGAATTTTAGAGAGACGTTTTATGTGAAATAGTGATTTTTGGAGTATTTTTAAGAAATACTTTCCTAAAAGGGTGAGTGACAAAATAGTGAAAATATTATCTTAGGGATAGTAAATTTAGGAAACCCCTTATATGTTAGTGCTATTATTTTGTTTTATCATTTTTCACTCTTTGTACTTACTATTTTTATTAGTGAAAGTTTTTTTTTCAGAGTTTGGCCCGAGGACGTAGCCCAAATTAGAGGTGAACTACGTTAAATTTTTGCGTGTTATTTTACTTGTGAGATTAATTCATTTTTTTTCCCAACACTCACTGATAAACAATCCTAGCTACCTTATTAGGCTCCTCCACTGCTAGTGCGCATTACAACCTGGTTTTAAGTTGTGCAAAGACTTAGATATTCTGCTTGTTTTCGTGCTGAGATTTCAGAATGCTTTTGAGGCCTTGTTGCAGTCACTTTGTATGTGAAGATGCATTTAGCCTGAGAATTATTTCTCCAACTTACAGGTGTGGATTTTAAGGTGAAAACTCTTAATGTTGGAGGCAAAAGATTGAAGCTTACAATTTGGGATACAGGTCAAAACTCTTTAGTTTCTTTTAGAATCCTCCAAGTTTCTCTACATTACATTATTTCTTCCTCTTTCCCAACATTTGACCTTGTTTAGTTTTACTTCTGCTACTTTTTGTTTGGAAAATGCATTCGTTGCCATTGTTCATGTCTAGAGGTGATGAAAGAAACTTTTTACCTATAGCACCATTGATGTTTTGGCTGCATATTTGACAGTATGTTACTGACCGCTGTTAACACAATTCCATTGAAAAGTATTTAGGTAGCTTCTGGATCATCAATTTGAAGACACAACAGTTGAAATATCTGATTCCACATACTTTAACATTTCAAATCCTTTGGTCAAGCATTCATCCATAGACATCAGTATTCTATTCATGAGGATAAGAGAAAGAACTTTTAACATTTTGTTTTTGCATATAAATATTTACTAATTTGACTAACGCCGAACTTGGTATGAATATATTGTGTTATCCAACAAAACATGGATTATTTGGCACGATCCTGAATCTTGTGGGAGAACCTGTGTTTCCTTATCAGAAATTTGCATTTAAATGAGTAGATGGCTTTACTACTTTATCCATTTCAGTAGTATGCATAGCTCCAAGTCTCGATACTAGTAAGAAATGATGATGTCTTATGACATGTCTTCCGTATTTCAGCTGGCCAGGAGAGGTTTGGAATACTAACAAGCTCATACTACAGGGGGGCACATGGAATCATACTGGGTAAGAACTTACCATTTGAAATGACATGCCTAGGAGCCTCGAACTAAGCACACCAAGGGTTCTTTTTAGCCAAGCCAGTAAATACGTCCTTTCCTCCATTGTTCTCTGGTGTTACTATTCTTTTATAATCAAAATACAATAGCATTGAATTCTGATCAATGCGCACGATATGTTTGTTCTAGTTTATGATGTGACACAGCGAGAAAGCTTTTTAAACTTAACAGACATCTGGGCAAAGGAAGTAGAGCTTTACTCCACTAATCCTGAATGTATCAAATTTCTAGTAGGGAACAAAGTTGACAGGGTAAGTTGAGCGGTTTCCATTCATCACTCTTTCCTACTTACTGTAGTACGTATGGTGTATAAACTAAATCTGTTGATGAAATATAGTGTTTGGGAATTTGCAATTGTAAAATTCATATTTGTTATACATATTTGTATACTTTTGAGAAGTAGTATGCCTTTGTAATTAATGGAATACCTTTCAGGACACTGAAAGAGCAGTGAGTAGAGAAGAGGGAATGGCTCTTGCTTGGGAGCGAAAATGCTCATTTTTTGAATGTAGTGCTAAAACCAGACAAAATGTTCAGCAGTGCTTTATAGAGCTTGTACGCAAGGTAAATTCTCAACAATGAACTGGTTGTATTAATGTTTGGGATGCTTTGTCGCAGTTCTGCTTTTATTAAAGCGACTAGAAGTTGAAAGTTATCATCGGGTAGTTTCAGTTGTTATGAAAGTTTACATCAGCAATGCATATAATTTTTTTCCGCAGATCTGCAAGTTGCATTTCTTAGTTTATGATAATAATAGAAGAAAACTAGTTTATGATTAAAAACAGCTGGTGAGAACTTGGGATCAAATTAGAAAACAAAAACTTTCAATTCTACTTGGTTCTCATAAACAAATATTTGAGATACCTCTGCTGTCCAAATCTGTTGCCACCAAAATAACGCTTGTGTTTGTTGTTATCATTTAGCTCTTTATATAGGATGCCGAAAATTTTGAATTTGCAGATTCTTGAGGCACCTGCATTATTAGAAAAGGGATCTATGGTAGGGAAACAACAGATTTTGAAGCAGAAACAAGAATTTCAGGCACATCATAGCAGTGGTTGCTGCTCCTAAGCAAAATGCGGCAGCAGTCGTTGTCTAAAATTAGTGCAGCAGTCTGCAAATCCATGTTTGTTAGATGAACAGATCTCCTGGACACTTGATTATTCCTAAAGCCGTGTCTTGTTAGATTTTTGTGCACTAAGGTAACCATAAAGTAGGGAATGTATTCTTGTAGGACTTGTTTATCTAGCTCAGTCATGCTCCTTCCAGCTGTTAGAGCCATTAGTATTGAGGTTTGCAGTGTCTTGCATGATTGGTTTTTCTATACAAGAAGGATCTGTGTTGTCTCGAAATGGTTGATGTATAGGTACTTGAAGCAAGGAGATGTATATACATTACCAGTCAGAATCTTGGCTGAGGTGGTGATAGTTTTGGCTTGTCAAAAATCACCGGACCCAACGACCATTAGATTCTATAATACAAGCCAGCTTTGGACTTCAATACTTAATCACTTAACGGACCATTACAAAGGAATCGATGCTCATGAGCGCGTTCCGCTTCAGTTCCATGAGCTATGTGTATTGTATAGTACTCCGGACTATGCAAGGACAGGAAGGGCATTTGCCTTGGGTCTACATTTATAAGAGTCTACTTATTTGAAGAGTTAAAATTTTAAAAATTAATGAATATATTTATTAAAAGAGTTGAAATTTTAAGTAGTTAATAAATCTATATATTCACTAAGGGTAGAAATTGAAAAGTCAATAAATCTGGTTTAAGATGCTTATATATATATGTCAAATAATTACTTTGTTGAAATTAAAAAAAATTATGGTTAAATTTCTTATTTTGAGTTTCAGGCTTTATTTAACAAAGCTAACAGTTATGAGATACACTACAAGGTAGATATTGGCTACGTACGTTTTGAAAATCGTCACTAAAAGTAACCTTTTGCGACGCTTTTGAAAATTGTTGCCCAAAGATAACTTTGTTGCGGCGATTTTGAAAATTGTCATCAAAAGTACACTATTCATGAAGCTTCTATAAAATCATCGCAAAAGGACAAGCTTTTGGCTACATGTCTAAAAAGTGTAGATAAAAGTGGCACATTTAGTGTCCTTTTTCTTGGCGATGATTGTCAAAATCGTCACCAAATGTGGAACCTTTGGTAACGATTTTTTGAAAACCGCTGCCAATACTCTTTGACATCCATTTTGAAAATCATTGCCAAATAATATAGGAGGAAAACGAAAAGGTTTATAGGAGGGAAACAAAAACGAAATCCCTTCTCGTTGTATTTTCTTTTTATATTTTGTTTCTTTAATGTTTTGGATTGTCTCTATCCATCTTTCGACAAGTCTTTGTTTTACTACTTCTTGACAAACTTTTTCTTCTTCTTCTTCTTCTTCTTTTTTAAGTAAGTTCACTTTTCTCATAAAGATCATTAAGATGCTTCTCTAGTTGGTCCAATTGAACACTCAAATCCCTCTTTATACACAAAGGCCTCACATTACCATATATTGGGTTCTTTGTAGTCTACACTTGTCTTTATAACAAACATTGATAAAGAATTCTTGATCGTGCAAAAAGTAAAGATAGCAGAAAAATAAAAAACACAGATTTTACTTGGTTCGATAACTCAAAAGCTATCTTCGTCCAAGGATTCCACACTTATGGTTCTACTAGTATCGAGAATAAAGTAAGTTTACAAGGGATTAAGTATTTTCTAAAACACTTGCAAAGAGTCTATTAACTCTCCAGTACCCTCATATAAGTACTCTAGCAGCTCTCTAACTTTCTCTCTATTTCTTTCACTCTCATATTTTGATTACAATGTATTGAGAATAATGTGTTCTGTGTTATATGACTGAGACTTGAGTCTGTCCCTTTTATAGGTTAGAAGTAGTTGCTTTCGGTTGTATGTCCATAACATCAAGTATGAGTCACATGCCCCTCACATGTTCAACTTATGCATCATACTCTACGTTTTGAATGTGTTGAATATGACTATGTTTTTTTTTGTTGATAAGGCTTCTGACTTAGTGCCTGTTTGGATGGGCTTATATCAGTAGAGCTTTTGTCAGTAGAGTTTTTTCTAATCGAGCTTTTCTAAAAAGAGCTTTTCTAATAAACTAGTTGACTATTTAGTTGTCAATTAAAAAATAGCTTTTTTAAAAAAGTTTCATACAGTAAACTGTTTGGTAATATAAAAATAAAAATCACTTAACTATATTTTATTTTATAATAAAATTATTTATGCTAAATAATATTTAAAGTATACTAAACAATATGCAAAGTACATTATATTATATTTATGGTTACCTATTTCTTGGATAACTATCTTGTAGGATATTTTAGATAACCATCTTGTAGGAAATAATTTAAAGAGATGTCTCATTTTCTTGTATGAAATAAAATTAATATGAAAATAAATATTAAAACATGTAAAAAAGTTAAATAATATTATAAATCTAAAATAAATATTCAAGTTGAGTAAATAGTTAAATATATAATAAACTATGCATTTTATCATAATACAAGAAGATTTGCAATATATTCCCTCGCATCATTCATCTCATTATTTTGTAGTTCATCTAAATGATTTCCTTCAATGTCTTCATTTTTACTGATTTCTTCATTTGTAGGAAGTAATTCATCATCTTCATCATAGGGAGAAAACTCTTCATCCTTTTAAACATTTAACCTTATAAAATTATGAATGACCATTGAAGCAATTACAATTTTAACTTGCTTTGGAAATGGAAAACTTGACATTTGACGTAAAATTTTACACCTATTTTTCCAAACGCCAAATGTTCTTTCGATTGTGCATCTTAAAGAAGAATGTGCATGATTGAATATTTATTTCTTTCCTCTTGGAAGACCAGTACGTCGAAAATCAGGAAAATGATACCTCTCAGCTTTGTATAGTCCTAAATAACCTTGCATGTAAGGATATCCTGCATCTACCAAATAATATTTTCCTACATTCCAAATTCAAAATTAAATAAATAAAGAAGCACTGAATTATTAAGAATAAATAAAAAAGTATTAAGTTATTTGTCACAAACTTCTAGGTGGATGAGGGAAGTGTAATCTATCATTACGCAAAGCCTCCATAAAAATTCAAACATCATATGTTATGCCTTTCCAACCAGCCTAAGCAAAAGTGAAGCACATATCAAAATCACATACAGCCATTACATTTTGTGTAAGAAACGACAACTGGTATATGTTTTGCATCAATTGCTCCAATGCAGTCTTTAAAATAAGGCCAATACCTTTTATCATCTTTAATTTTGCTTGGAATTTCTCTAAAAGTTGGATCTTTTAGTTTGATGAAATCAATCGACATACGTAAAACAACCTCTAATACTATTTCAAACCATCTAGAAATTGTTTCACTAGAATGTTGAAATCTTTCTTGAACCATTCTATTGCAAAGTCTATGACCTAAAGTGATAATAAACATAGCTACTGCCTCTTCTATTGTAACTTTTGTGCCTTTCTTTAATCCATATGACTCATTCAACAATTTACATAATTTGATAAAAAAATTCTTCTCCATTCTAAATTGTTGATGACATGTATCTTTATGGCCATTAAGCAACTCTATTACAAACATCCATCCAGTGTGAGGGGATGTTTTACATAGTTTTTTCATATAATATTTAATATGATGGTCTATGGTCATTGCAACTCTAGTTTGAACCATATGCAAAAAATTTTCTTCAATGTCTTCATTATATTCATGATCATTGTTAGAATCATTATCAGAAGATGACATCTGTATCAAAATATATAAAAAAGATAAATAATAAGCTTATTGTATAACAATATATCATAGCAATAATCATAACACAATAATAATAAAGTACAATTTAATTCATTACAACAAAATTAACCAAACTAAAATCCAATATAACACATTAGAAGTAGCAAAATCCAAAGACATGTCTAGTTTATTACAAAAATCACAATCATTTCATTTTCTTAAGTTCGATTTGAAGATCAACATCCTTACGCTCAACAAACATCTCTCTATTTTCCTTTTTCAAAAATAATTTTGTAGTTAACATAAACAGTTCACCTCCTCTTTCTATTTCATTTATACTTTGTAAGATGTTCAGCACCTCAGCAATGCTATAACCAGAGCTTATTGAAGTTCTACTCTCTACTGCATCACATATACTGTCCAAATGTTTACATGACCTTTCTGTTGCCCCTGTTCTAGTATCATGTTTCTTTCTTTTTTATTTCCGTTTCTTTTTGTAGAAGTTCCTAGAGTTAGAGTTGATGAACCAATCTCATTATTAATATTTCCAATTTCTGGATTGACAGTAAAGTCTTCAAAAAGGTTATCATCAAGATCAATATCAACTAGACTTTCTCTACATGCCACATAAGTATCATTTGGTACAAAATCAGAAGAAGGTGCCCAAGCTCCTTCTCCTGTAGCTGCAACATCTTTAAATAAAATATTCAACTGTTCAATATGTTTCAA
>JANIJH010000225.1:34556381-34566931 GCA_024520975.1 Erythroxylum areolatum | reverse complement strand
TAATAATAATAATCATGATGATGATGATGACGATGATGACGATGATGATGATGATGATGATGATGATGATAATAATAATAACAACAACAACAACAAGAATACTAATAATAATAATAATGAAAATGATGAGTTTAATAATATAATTAAGAATAAAAAAATTGCTTATGTGGGGGGAAGGGGTATTCTTGGAAATTGCTTATATTTTGTTTTGAAGACGGAGACGAGAAATTTTGTACCACTATCATGGGAGGTACAAAAAATTTCTTTCCCTGAACTTCGGAGATAGGACAAAAATAGGTGGGGATAGCAAGCAAATGCTACAGAGTACAAGACTTTTGTGTCCCTGTCATCTGTCCCCACCTATAGAGACAGTAACCAAACACAGGATAAAGCTTGGGTTTTTTTTGCAACAACGCCATTTGAATGTTGAAAGTTTTATAGGAATTTGAAAGTTTAAAAAAACTTACTTGGAAGCTCGAAGTGGACATACGAACCAATTTTCCATATTTATTTAAGGTATAATGTATCTTAAGAATTTGAGGATGAATTTTTTAAAAAGAGGGGAGAATTGTAACATTCTAGATTTTTAGCTCTAACTACTTAACTTGTGAACTTGTATATTCTCTTTTATGTGCTATGTACCAACGGTTTCTTGTTATTTCATACATTTTTTATGTATCTTTATATGTTTTTTTGGATGTTTCATATGTATTAGTTCAAGTTGGAGTATATTTTGGAATTGATAAGCCTAAAGATCGTAAGCTTATTTTTAGGATTGTGTTCTAAAGTTGTCTTCGAATCAGGAAGTACTTGTAGAAAATAAAGTAGGTCTAGTCACTCGAGCAGAATTGTTGGCCATGTTAGTTAGAAATCACCAAGCTGTAAATGAGTACTTTGACTCTTGGAGGAATGGGAACTACATGTTAGCACTTTACTTTATGACTTTATTCTTTTTCTAGAATAAGCAGTCTTGATGCTAACCAAAGTAGGAATATTCATGGTCGAAAATGTCGAGTTTCCTCCTCTTTCTCGATGCTTTTGGTATTTTTCATAGGCCAAAGCTAGATTTTAAAGAATTGTAAAATGTAAAATTTGTAACTTTATGTATTTAGTTTATGTAAGATCAAAAATCAAATGATTATGAGGTTTATAGAGGAAGTTATAACTACTTTAGTGTGCAAAGGTCAGCTAAGGATGAGTCATCTACTTGCTTTAACTTTTTAAGTCATTTTAAGTAGTTGTATTAGGTTCTAAAGTAAGAACCTCTCTTAAATTAACCACTTACACCTTTCAAAAATATAATAAGTGTATATGACCTTGTCTTATTTCTCCTCCACCCTTTCTTAATTTCTGTTAAGGGGTTTTCAAGTTTTCATATATAATTTTAGGTTTCTTACATTCCTTTTATGTTTTGTATATTGATACCTGTGTTTCTAGTTATCTTACCTAGTTATCTTTGTGTTTTTATATTGTTTATGATCAGTATAGTTTGCTATTTGTATTGGTTTCCTCCTATTTGTGAACATCCTTAAAGTAAGTAAATCATACTTTTTACGGTTTTGGAATTCATACTTGATCATATTGAGTTCCATTTATGGTCTATAGATCTTCTACATATTTTTCTTTATGGTAAAGTATATATTTCAAATGATTTATTCAGGTTTTAAAATGGTCAGAAGTATGTGATTTTGTACATAATCAATAATCAAATTAATTTTTAGATATATAATTTAAGATTATGGAAGTTTTGTGTTGAATTTTTTATATGTATAAATAATGAAAATGGTTTGAGAAATATTCTTAAATTAAAAAAAGTTATTGTAAAATATGAGAAATAATTTTCACTATTTAAGAAAGTTGATAAATGTGAGATATATGTATATTGTGATATGATATATATAAGAATGGTGATAATTATCCAAAACTTTGCTTGGAATTGTGTGGAGTCTTGGTTTAAATATGTTCACCTATGCATAAAAGAGCTATATGTTATAATGTTTAACTGGATTATAGAACCCGTATGTAAATGTGGATCGTAGAATCCTCACAAAAGGCCAACAATCCACCAGATGGTAGAATCCACGCGTAGGATCAGTTTATGATTTGATTGAGATAATAGACCTTGCAGATGTTAAAATCACTGTAAGTAATCACTTGATAGTAGAATTCCTATACGATTTTTCATCATATCTAATTGATAGTAGAATCCCTGTAAGTAATCACCGGATGATAGAATCCTTGGATGATTTTCTATTACCAAGTCTTGTTTCATT
Source organism: Erythroxylum areolatum (assembly GCA_024520975.1). Taxonomy (NCBI): domain Eukaryota; kingdom Viridiplantae; phylum Streptophyta; class Magnoliopsida; order Malpighiales; family Erythroxylaceae; genus Erythroxylum; species Erythroxylum areolatum. The sequence goes on along the minus strand of JANIJH010000225.1, from coordinate 34,564,658 downwards.
AAATTTGAAACTTGTTTCATACATAGTTATTGTTTAAAAAATATACATGTTTTGTAATTTACATGAAAACCTATTTTGTATATCTTATTTACGAACCAAATGTAAATTATGCATGAGAATGATTTTCTGATTAAACCTTTTGATTAGTTTTTTGTGTTCTATAAACATTTTTTTCTTTATAGAGGAGGGCATATACCTTAAGAGTAAGTTAGGCTAGGACGATCCATCTGATCTGATGGCCTAGGATATTAGATAAGAAGATAGATTTGGAAATGTTCTAACTTATTTTGGACTTGTATATATAGTTTAAGGTTACTGGAGCAAGTTCACATACTTGAATTTGAGGAAACAAATTGGTTGTATTTTATATAACCTTGTGGCTTAAAGAACAATGTAAACTATAATGCATGTATGTCCAGGAAATGGATTATATATAAATATGTAGTTCTTTTAGAGTTCTAAATTCTCATTAATAATTTTAAATGCTATTAACTAGTTTATATAGTTTGAGTGCTTGTATAGGTTGTTAGTTGATGTTTTGATTTTATATACTCCTTATATGAGTAATCTGATATTAGGGCATCACAATCTAACACTAACAGAGGTATGTGTTCTCTATCGAAGAGCGTTTTCCTCTGATAATGATGATTTTAATGTCGTCAATATTGTAGGGATTATAAAGTTTTATTTTTTGGAGATCTAAGGACTCCCACATAAGATTTTCATTAAAGGCAGGCTCAATGATTGGGAAGAATAAGACATGCCATCTCCGAGTTAATTGAAGAACTTTTCTCATAACAATTATCATGTATGATTATTCTATCTACGTTGAATCAATCCTCGTTTACTTGGCCGGACAATCAACCTATAGATTGTGATGCTTATGGAACCTTCTTCATGCATACAAGCTCACGTATAAACATAAGTGGATCTAGAAGATGGTGGCACTTTCTCTTAGACACTGAAAGTGAAAGCTTTGATCATATAGATTTCTCTTTATAGTGACAGTGAAACTACTGTCAGCCGCGATAGGGTTTTCAACACTGAGAGTGATGACATTTTGTTTTGTGCTTATGGAGGGGACTTTGATGCTTTTGTAGAAGGACAGAATTTCATAGATAGGAATGAGAAGTGGGATAATCTAGCCTGTGCATTGTGAAGATGTTATTATTTGTCCTTAGGGATAATTTTGTCTCTTTCTCCATATAGTTGGACAACATTAATTGTATTTTTATTTTTAAATAAATTATTAGTTAAGTTGCACAATTTGATCCAGATAAAGATAATAAAATAGCCTAATAAATGATTTAAATTAATGAGTTGAAGTCCGAGTAAAAAATAGGTCCCAATCAGTGTAGACCCAGTTCATATCGGCCTTGTGATGGGAATGTCCGATATAAAAGCTGTAAGGTTTAGATCTCATGTAGTTGCTCATATAAATCATAAGTATAAGGAATCTTTGACCTATTAGGGGAGCTTACGTATTGAAAAAATTGTAGAAAGACCCAGCCCGCATCTCGAGGAACACTTTCTACTAAAAGCCTCGAAAGATTTGGAGACCTTTGGAGCTTGGAATCGACATCGAAATTAGAGATGGAACCAAAATCTAAGTATTCCGCATTACTTTCGTTTTTAATCATTTCATGTAGATCCGAAATACATAATAAAATTTATACTACGTATTTCAATTATATTTATTGACAATAGAGTTACTCAATTATCTTACCCCTTCATCATTCCCGTCCACTATTTATCTTGCCAAGGTTGAGGGAACAAAATTCATGTTCCCTTTCTCAATATGAGCTTCCTAATAATAAAGATTATCATGAGAAGAAGTGACGCATTGGGGAGAGTGTGTTTAATTTAAGTGAGTGGGACATAGGACTCATAATGCCACATTATAGATCACACTAACGTTAGTGTAACACTTTTCTAGTAGATCGTTAATCCCATTAACGTTCTATCAATTCAGAGTTAAATTTGAATGGTTTTAAAATTTTAATTTATTTTAAATACTCTAAAGTATTAAGGTATACCTATACTTTGGGTATAATGTTAGGGTCAAAATGACACTTTTTGTCAAATAAGTATAGATAGACCTAACCATAGCCTCCATTAACATTGATCAAAGTAATCAAATCCATTGATAGTGTCCACTGAAGTAAACCTTAGCTTAATTTATTTCCTTAAATAGCTAGAAACTCCTTATTTTCACTACCATTGGATGCTTAATACTTCAATTTTATCAAATGAGATGGCAGGAGCAGGTGTGGTTGTCGATGCTCAATTTTGCTTCGATAGAACCTCACTGTTCACAAAACCCCAATCTTTTTTCCCCAAGATGATTTCATTGTCTACAGTCATAATTGCTAACTCATCTTTTATTTTAATTAACTTCCTCACTGTCACTCCGATGAGCTCTACCTCATAGGTGCTTTCAACAAGTGCCTCCTTACCCATCTTCAAAAGGTTATTTATATTTACAATCTTATAGTCACACCTTCACTATATTAGATAATTTTATATTCCCGTTGTATATATATATATGTAGTGGTCACTTTGATCTTATTGAAGTAGAAACCTAGTCTACGTAACTGATAGGAAGGCTTTGTAAGGGAGAGGAAGGAGAATCAACATACCACTTTTACTGTGTTAAAATCAAGTATAATTAGGAGGTAACATTTGGTCGTAAAGGTAGATAGTGATCATAGATGTGAGGGCTACCATATTAAGGATCCTAAACCCGTGCTGACGAATAACCAACCTCCAATGTTAGAAATGTTAATGGGATTGACCAGCTCGTGGCTCTGACTATGGCCCGATAGGTCAAGGATGGATCGGGCTAACCTACCTTATCATATATTTTTTTAAGAAAAGTGTCAAAAACGATGTCATTTTTAAAGTAATAGTCAGGCCATAGGTTGCGCCGGGCTAGGCTGTGCTCGACCCGCTCATGATCGGCTCGTGACCCAGTCAACTCCGGCTAAAATTGGGCTACACCAAATTTGGCATCCGTACACCATTTCATCACTTCATCAAAGTAAAATGTAGTTGAGATTTAAAAAAAGTGGACCCTCTACTTACGTTTTTCTTTCTTTTTCAAATATAATTATTTAATAGACTACATAATTTTTGATATGTAAAGAGTTTTGCTTACATGATAGCCCACATCAACACCATTAATAGAATAGTTAACGGTGGTCTATTTTTACAATAAATTAAAAGTTCAAGATTTTTATTGACATTTTTATATAGTATTGCAAAATCAAGTAAATTTTAAGATTTTAAATGTAATTTACCTTATTAATAATAGGTTTGTCAATTATGTTTGGGCTCGACCTGACTTGGCCTGAAGTCAATAGACCAGGCTTAGGTTGACAAGCCCAATCCAAGGCTCAATAGACAAAGAACAAACGATGTCGTTTTGGGCAAAATGACATTGTTTATGAAAATTTTTATTAAAAAACAAAAAGTCAATTCTGGCTGGACCTATCCACTAGGGCCCGATCAAGCCCGATCCTAAATTAATAGAGGTGCCATCCTGAATTAATAATGTCAAATCTTAGATTTTCTAATACTCATCTACGGACCGGCAATACAATTATGATTTTTTCTATATAAAGTATGTGATTCATATGAATAATTAGTGACTCGTATGTAGTGTGAGAAAATAATTTAATAGAATTCAATTTAGATTGTCAAGCTTAATTTGACATACAAACAGATAGAGTCGCTTTAGAATCCTTGTGAAATATCTCAACAAGCATGCTTTATAGTTCTTTTCTATATTAACAAATGTTCAAGCAAGAATATAAATCTTGTTAATTAGGGCTAAACACACTTTAGTAAAGATTATTAGATTTTTACTCATATTCAATCATTCAACAAATATAATATCATATCCATCGTATTAAGAGAAACAAATTATACTTTATATTTCATCTCACACACTACAAGAAAAATGGAGTTTAGTGACGGAAATTACCGACGAAATTTGTAAACATTTCGTCGGTAACCTTATTTAGTGACGAAATTTACTGACGGAAAAAGTCGCTGGAGATACAGCTGTTGGTAAATTTATCGACTGAAATTTTTATACCGTCGGTAAATTTATCGACGGAATTACCGACGGTATAAAATAACAGTCGATTGGTAAATTTACTAAAGGAGAAAATTTTTTCTATCAGAAAATTACCAATAGAATTGACTGTTCCGTCGGTAATTGCCTATGGAATTTTTTTCCATCGGTAAGCCACCATGAAGAGAACTTCATTATTTCAAGTAAAAGAATTGAAATAATGAAATTCATACTAAAAAGAACTGAAAATAAAGAACTAAAATTATTTTTTCAAAGAACAGAAATTTCATCAAACACCTTACATGTATCAGAAATTTATCCCAATATTACAATTAAAATCACGTCTTGTCCCTTCTATCACTAATATTTATACCTTAAAGTTGTTTTCCAATCACAAAATACACAAATAAACGAAAGTAATAAATACCGAATTTAACTTTCATCCAATATATTAAAAAATATATGACAGTAGTTGTAAAAATACCTCCGCCGAAGGACACGATCACAATGGCTGGAGAAGACAATGCCAGCGAGCAGAAAAGGAGTCCACAATAGAGAAATGGGCTCCAAGAAAATCGAAGAGGAGACATAAGAAGAAGGAAGAAGAAGAAAGGAAGAAGAAGACGTAGGTGGGAGGGAGATGGCTCAAAAAAATTTTATTCCGCCAATAATTTCCGCCCTTTTACCGACAGATATCTTATACCATCGCTAAATTCTTTACTGACGGTAATCTTATTCCGTCGCTAAAATCCATCGCAAAATTTTCCGAGATGATTTTGCTCCATATTTAGCAATGGATATCAGTACCGCCGCTAATTAATGAATTTTCCTGTCAATTTTACCAACAGAAATGAATTTTCATCAGTAATTTGCAATGGTATATATTCCGTTGCTAATTTTCCATCGCTAAGTTTTGCTTCCCTCCATATTTAGCGACGGATATTAGAACCGTTGCTAAATGAAAATTTTTCTGTCAATTTTACCAATGGAAATAAATTTTTCATTGGTAATTTGCAACGGTATATTTTCCGTTACTAATTTTCCATTGCTAATTCTTCATTTTCTTGTAGTGACATAAGTCATAAGACTTTGTGTTATTCATATAAAATGTTATTTGCATCATCAAGTTTTTGATATCTAATACTATCATTTTATATTTTATAGTCAATAAGTTTTTCCAACATATTTTAAATAACTTACTAATTTAAAATTGCTAAATTATTATTTCAAATTGGAGAAAACCTCGTAAATTCTTGTTTAAGTTACAATATTATTATCTATAATGTACTAACCAAATGTGTGGTGAAATTTTTTATATAAATTTTCTCTAGAAAATTGAAAATTCATATTGGACGAGCTTTATAATTAAAGTAATGCATCTATAAGAACGAGTTTATTATTTAATCATATTAAAGAAAATAAAATTTAAAACTAAGAAATGAATATTCATAATTTAAGATAGTGAAATGATTGGCATATAAATTTAAATATGAATATAAATATCTATCAACATCTTTTCTTGAAAGTTAAAGATTAAAAAAATAAATCAAAGATCACCGCAAGGTGCTTACAAGGTAATAACCAAATTCATCAAAAGACAACCAAGCAGCTAGCCATAAATAATTAGATAATGTGTAATAAACTTTTAAAAAATTAGGCTTATGAAAGAACTTGGAGTGGAATAGGCTATAGGACCAAAAGATGTAGGATATTCCCAGATCTAAAGTAAACTTTGGTTAACAAAATTGCAAAATACATGAATTGTTAGTGTTGTCCTAAAAACTATTGTTTTACTTAAGAAACCTATGTAGGCCATCTGTATTCAATTTCATAAGGGATCCTGAGTAAATATAGAGCTTATTTTACTTATCTCTTGAAGAAAAATTAGTGTAATTTGATATTTCTAAGTAGAGCTTACTATCACGTGCAATTCCCTGAAAAACTCCATCTTACTACCATAGGTGGAATTAAGAAGTTAATAATCCTTTAGCTAAGCCTAGTTACTTAATCCATTTAAAAAGGTAATTGTTCAAATTAGTGAGATCTAGTTGCTCTATTTGGAGTTTCTAATATTCATTTTTACCTAAATGATGTAAATAACATTGCCTTTTAAATCTATCTTTGTGGAGGTCTCTAACCCTTATAGCCTTTGATATGAGTTTAGCTTGGTAATATCTGTAGAAAAGTGAATGGGGTTTATACCAAATTTACAAGGTGAATTAACAATTTAAAAATAAATGACATATGATTTTTACTCAATGGTACATAAGTAAGTGTGTTAAAGGTTGCTCTTTTAAATCTATCTCTAGTTTTAATCCTTTACTAGAAAGTTAGCCAAATTGTAAAAGAGGATATATGGTGGTTTTGTAGAACCAAACCAAAAATTTCCAAAGCACCAAATCAAAGGTTCTTGACAATAATTCCTAGCATGATTTATTAATGAAATTTCTTAATTTATATCTAGTCCAAAATCATTATGTCTTCAGCATTTAAATTGTCGGAGTAATCTGAAAGTGTAATGATGATGGAAATGAAACTTCTTATGTGGTTGAGTGACTAGGACCATGAGATACCATGAATCATTATTGAGACTTTAATGTTTGTTTACATTTTTGCCATGAGATTATTAGAGTTAGATAAATTATGAAGAGGTCCTAAAGAGTGTCAATTATCAAGCTAGAGTTAAGATTGTTCCTCATTCCTATTTTGACCATCATATAACATCTATCAAGTTTTAAATTTCTTAAAAGACCATGAGGTGCTTGTTCGAGAAGTGTCCTAAAGGCAATCACCTTTTAGCACTTATTGTACAAAGCATTTTATGATTAATAAAAATATGTTTCATTATTTTGATGTTCATACATTTATGGATTTGATGTTGATCTTAAATAGATTTAATGAAGTCCTTGATACAAAATATAGCATAGAAGAAATCATGATGAGATCATGATAATGAGATTCCTATCATATGTAATTATGTTAGTATCTAAACTTTCCCTAGTAATAAGATTAATGAGATGGGATATCATTAATTCGGATAGACTAGCATATCTTATACTCCTTGATTAGATTAAGTAGTAGATCTTATAAGGTGTAAACATGAGTTGTTTAGAGTTAACATATGGATGCTTACTAAGGGTAGTAAGTACATTAGATTTACCTACAATGAGAAAATCATATGGATATTCTATTCCAGTGTCAATGATAATCTCATCATAGTAATGATGCAAGTATCCTTTGACTTGAGGTGCTCAAGAATATCTCTGATACTGATCTTATGCTTTGACTCTATTAATCAATGTCTTTTAGGGGTTACTCATAGGGTGGTGATTGAGTACAACTTGAGCTATTCAGAGGCAATTGAGTAGCCAATAAAAGATTCACCACTCCTAATAGTAGGAGATGATACCCATGGCCTCTTGTTGGGGTCATTACTCGGGAGTCTCTGACCAGAGCAGTTATGTGTTATGAAGAGAGTCTTCAATGTTATATAGAGTAATGAGATCCTCAGGCCATGATCTAATATCACTTGGACTAGATGTGATATAGTCAATCTGAACTAAGTGGGGTACAGATGGTGAAAGGACGAATTGTATGGTAACATTTGTTAAGTCAAAATGACTTTACTGAGATATGATTTTGATGTATAACAAAGAGAAAAATAAAAGAAGTGAGAAACACAAAAGCAGACGCAGAAAAACACAGACGCAGACGTAGATGCAAAATGAAAAGCAAACGCAGACGCTAAGAAAAGCAGACGCAGACGCTAAGCAAAACAGACGCAGACGCAAAATGAAAAGCAGACGCAGACGCAAAAATGAAAAGCAGACGCAGACGCAAAATGATATACAGATGCAGACGCAAAAGTAGAAGCAGATGCAGACGGAGAATAAAAAAAACGCAGAAAAAGAAGACACAAAAATCAATTCGAGTTAGTTACAAAAATCAACTGATTAACCGTTTCTTACAAGATTCAAGAAACAAGACTCAAGAAAACAAGATTCAAGAAACAAGATTAAAGAAGCAGTTGGAGACGAAGGCTATAAATATGAGTCGAAGTCAAAGATTGCAAAGTTAGTTGATTTTACATTTACGCGATCGTAAAAGCATATCTGTGAGATAATTGTGCAAATTAGCTGAGAGCTAGTATTACTGTAACAAGTTTTCAAACACTTTTGTGAGAAAGTAGTACAGATAGC
>JANIJH010000225.1:34505657-34542473 GCA_024520975.1 Erythroxylum areolatum | reverse complement strand
ATTTTTCTTTTGTAATCCTTTTCTGGTTTTCATGTATCTTAATGCTTAATCTCTTGATGCAGTGGGAAACATTAGTTCATCTGAGGTCAATCTATGCTCATTCAAGTTTTCAAAGTTAATTATATATTGGCAAATTTGATTCCCTAACCATTTCTCTTTTCCTACTAGTTCTGTTACACCAGTTAACTACCCAATCCATAATCAGAGAACCAAATTGATCGGCACGCTAAGTGTTCGACGAAAGTTGCAAGCGATGCTCTTTTAATTAATGGCCTTACCTTTCTTCACATTTCATTTCAACTTCATTACATCGCTAAACTACTACTCTTTCTCTTCCCAAGTATCACTTCGCTATAAAAGCTCGCATCTGGACTTCTTCATGGCCAGCCTCAGTTCCAAGCCATAGTAAAGCAAGAAAGACTAATTCTCATTCCATATTTCCCAATCCACCAAGGCCCAGAACAGAAAACGTCAAGAAAGTGGACCGCTACTAACAACCAGAATAAAAGAAGCAACAGAAGAACCCAAAGATTGAAACTTTGATCCAAAATGAGAACGATGGTCATCACTGATAATGTATTGTTCATCAAGTCACTGATTCATTTGTCAACTAGTGAGCTCAATGACAAGGTTTTTGCTTGAATTTTATGTTATTCTTGAAGGTTAAATACCGATTTATTGTTGTTAAGCGGAATTGTGGGCAAAGAGGCCACTCTGTTCTGAAATCCTACGAGGTCCACTGAATCTCTAATTGAAAAGAAAAACTTTCAAATAATGAAAGGAAGCAAAAATTTCAACAGTAATCCATCTCCTTCACGATTTCATAAAATATCATACGAACAACAAATTCTAGAATAACAATTTCAGTGCAGAAATTCCAAAGCTACAAGAACATCTCAACTTAAACCAACTTGAAAAAAAAGAGAAACCTTGCCAAGAAAGAGGGCAAGGCACTCTATTCCACGAGAAGACAGTCGATAAAACAGATAATCAGAACCTTGCATCAATACTCAATAGCGATACCTATCTCGGTCCCGATCACGGCCATAGTCCCTATCTCGATCACGATCACGATCCCTATCTCGGACATAGTCTCTGTCTCGCTCGTAATCATAATCTCGTTCTCTATCTCTCCCTCTATCCCTATCTCTGCTTCGGCTACGACGTCTATCCCTGTCATCACGTTCTCTGTGCTTGCTGCTTTCTCTGTCCCTATCATCATAGTCCCTCCCTCTTTCTTTGCTTCTCTCTCTGCCATCTCTATCAGCAACACCTGCAAATACAACACTATATTAGCAGAGCACAGGTTTTCGTTTGTTTTTCAATGTTTAGAGCACAGTAAATGCACTTAGCACAACCCATAACCAAGTGTACCCTCAGGCCAACAATAGTAATGCTAATGGGTGATAAGTGGTATCTCAAAAAGTAAAGAATTGATCTTATCAAGAGCAGACACCTGAGGTCTAAAGCTAGGGATCATATTAATAAGCGTCTAGACAGGTTAATCAATGCCAACAGCCACCTAAAGATTAAGACCTCCTCTTTACAGTGAAGATGTTAAAATTAAAAAAATTGTCAAATATGGAAAATAAAATCACTTACCTAGTTCTTCGACCTGCCATCCTGCTCGCCCAGCACCAGAAGGCCCTCTACCAGCATCAGCTTGTTGAGTTTTGGCACGGAACTTTTTCTTAAGATTGCCAAACTCATCATATAGTTCACCATCATCCTGTCATAGGATTGTCTTAAACTGTAAAATATGAAGTCACATTGAATTTAATGCCATAACAACAGAATGCATCTTACCTCTTCGGCTTCCTTTCTGCGACGCTTAGTTTCTTCTAATTCTTCTTCATCGAGTTCTTTATAACCACCACCTCTTCCTCCCCTATTAAATTACAGGCATTACATTCTTGCATGAGGAATGAGGCTTAGATAGAAGCCATAATAAACATGCAAGTCATTTACAAGAGATAATTGCAAGTCATAGCTGCTGATACAACACGAATCATCAAAATCTCTAGCTCATCTTCAAATCTGGATGTACTACATCCTACTAAAGGATGTAAAGTTGCAAGTAATCTTCAACTTTCTTCCAGCGTCAATGCGCCAACCATTTAAGAAAAATCCTTCTCCAAGTGCAGCAATGCTGGTCAGATTGGGGAAAGAGAGGAACAGAGAAAGAAGAAGAGAAAAGACAGGAACAGAAGAGAAGAGAAAAGGGGGAGAGAGAGATAAGAGACACATAGAACAGCAATATCTAAATTTCAGACATTACCTCACACCACCCTCATTGTGACCAGGTTTATTGGTGTTGCAGATATTGCATTTCGTACGTTTTGCCCAATTTATATTGCCACACCTGTAGTACAGAAATTAGAATCAAGGAAAAGAAAGGGGAGAAAATTTTAAAAAGCATTTTACACACATTTTAAAAAAAATTGGCCCCAACATTGACCTAAAAATCAATAAACTATAGCAGAACTTCCAAAATGAATACTCAACTTCAAAACACAAGAATGACAAATGTGAACAATAAAGGATATGGTGTCCAAATTGGACGTGTAAGTAGATGACTAAGATTAAAACACATAAAGTTCTAATTGGCTTTGACTATGAATAAATAGATTTAAGACCCATTTTATTTCCTGTCACATGTAAAAGCAGCACCTTAAAAGATACTACAAGTGCTTCAAAGAATTATTTTATCAAGTTGTCTTGGGAGTAGAAATTTATAACCTTGAGTGCTCTAACTATAAGCTTTTCGCGCTTTTGGAGAAAAGATACGTGCTAACATAACTTGGAACCAAAAACTATTCAAGGATATTACAACTGAAATGTCCTCTCCATGTTAAAGCTCATCTGTAAAGATTTATCTTGAAAAGCAATTCTTTCAAAATTGACGCTGAATCAGAAAGGGCTTTAGTAAATTTAGAATTTTGATGGAACTGATTACAAGTCAGCAACTGTCTTCTTGATTTAGGTTATCAGACTAAGTTTACAATCACCCTGTTCACTGGAAAAAATATGAAAATGAAACAAATTCGAATTTCGGCACAAAGAAAAGCATCCAGTTTCAAGTGTCTACAAATTGTTGGAGCATGAACTATTATCTACCAAGTACCAAGTAAGTGTACCAAATAACAAAATAAGGTGTTACAGTGCCTTACATAGGACAAGGCCAATCATTAGGACCAAAAATTTTCGAAGATACACCAACAGACCGCCCAGGAGCTGCAGCATCATTACCACTAGAACCCCTGCCACGACCACCCCCTGAACCACCACCAGAAGCACCAGAGGGCCGGGCACTACCACAGCGATTGCACACACCACGAAAAGCAAAATTTACATTGCCACAGCTGCTACAAGAATACAGCATGAGGAGCTATCTTACTAGATATTATCATAGACCAAGAAAACTAATTGTGAGCCATCATTAGAAAAGAGCAAGAAAGAGCTGCTCACCAAATGTCACATCACAGACCTTGTATTCGGACACAACCAGTCTCCTTCCTGTTGCCACTTTTTGCCAGAAGCTTCGACACGGCCTCTACCACTCCCAGCACCTCCATTAACATCTTTAGCATCTTCGTCCAATCCACCAGAATCACCATTACCATTTAGGCCAGAAACAGAGTTATATGTTTGGTCATCTTTGCTCTTGGATTGCGCTATAAAAACTCCAATGACACTGCCATGAAATTCCTTGTTATTAAACCATTCCACAGCTGCTTGAGCAGCATGTGGATCTTCGTATGTAACAGTTGCATCACCCTTGGGTTCATTTGTAACTTTATCACGGTACAACCATATCTTGGGTCGACCAGTTCGCTTATCTTTCTATGAATCAAACAACAGAAAAGAAATTAAACCCATAATGCAGAATGGAAAATGGAAAATGCTCACTAACAACAGGATAGAAATAGACAAAGGCAAAACCAACTAGTACATGTAGAAACTCCTTACCTTGAGCAATCCAATCGTGCTGAAATACTCAGCTAGCATATTCTCATCTGTTCCCTCAGGCAAATTGCAGATGTAAATAGACCCATTTGCAGGCAGTCCTTTAACTGAATAACTAGCCATGCTTCTTCCAATTTCATCAAACAGAACTGCCTCTGAACTCTGCCTTAAAACAAGAAGGCTTTAATTGTTAATAAATACATTAAGTAAAACCGATGTGTTTTAGACTTTTAGTAAGAGCGAAAGACTAAACAGATAAAATAAAAGAAATTCCTTTTTATCAATTCCATTCCCTTATTAACTCTTATCTCCAAATACCCATCTCCAATCTAACTAACCTCAATTAAACCTAACAGTACGCACCCCGAACTGAGATTAAAACGAAAAGAAAACCCTAATTAACATGCCAAAATCAATAACAGTTAATCCAAAGGAAAGAATTAACCAAACACCCAAAGATTGAATCTAGAGAAGACCCAAGAAGAAACAAACCCAAGATCCGAAGTGAGGAAGATAGAAGAACCTGAGACTGTACTGATACGGTATAGAAAAAGAAAGTGCAGCAGTTTTTGAACTCCAAGGATAAAGACGAAGACGTGGTCTTTTTTTTCCTTGTTTCGTTCTGTAGTAGTAAGGTTAAATATATATTAGTTCTTTTATTTTATTGTCAAAATTCAATTTTTATTGCACTAAATATGGTATTATGATATTAGTTTTCCAAATTAATGACACCAAAATTTGTAAATGCTAATAAAATTATGTATTGATTTATTTAAAATATAAAATTTATAAATTACATATACCCAATTTAAAATAAATACTTAAACATTATATTTTTGTTTTACCTTAAAAAACAAAAATGGACACAAAATAATATATCAACTATAAAGATTGATAATAAATTGTCATATGAGCAAAGACTTTGTGATGTTTAATTTAATTAGGGATGACATTAAGATTAACAAAATTCATTAGGAGTTAATATGAACTCCTAATGAACTTACATAGTCATTAGGAGTTCATATAAGTTCATGGAAACGTAAATAGTCATACATATCACAGATAATCCATTTGATCTATAAATTTGGTCTCTCTGATTTTAAGTTCTCTACAAGCATCCTTAGACCAGCTTTTAATTCTGCTATCCCTTCTTCCAAAACAGCACAAACTGGGTAAATGGGAATATCTTGCACCCTTCTTTTCATTTCTTCATAAATCTCTTGAGCTCCTTCTTCATCAACCTTATTTGCTACTATCAAGGAGGGCCGATTAGAGAGACCCTTTTGATGGTGCTCAAGCTCTAAGACTAGATCTTTCAGCTGTTCCCACGGTGGGATTCCTTTTCGACCATCTAATGCAGCAGCCAAGTCAACGACATAAACCAAAACCTTGGTACGTTCTATATGCCGCAAGAAAGCATGTCCAAGTCCACGGTTCTCATGGGCACCTCTTATTAGCCCTGGAATGTCAGCAACTGTGATTGAGAAATCGTCAAAGTTCAGTTTCCCTAAATTTGGCCGGAGAGTGGTGAAGGCATAGTGGCCAACCCTGGGTTTAGCCCTTGATATTGCTCCTAGAAGGGTACTTTTACCAGCATTTGGCATCCCCACTAGTCCCACGTCAGCAATGCTCTTCAGTTCTAAAATGAGAACTGCCTCAGAACCAGGCAAGCCAGCTGTGGTAGGGGATTCATTGTCAACACGAGATTCGGGATCAGACGCATTACCCTTACCAACCTTCGACTTCTTACAGTTAGCTATTTTCGAAAGAGAGACATTACCAAGACCACCCTCGCCTCCACGAGCAACAACTATTTTCTGGCAGGGTCGGGTTAACTCTGCCACATTATATTCTATATGCTGTGTATTTTCAGACTTCATCTGAGTGGCTTGCATGCTGCTAGCCGATTCCTCCTCATTTTCCTCACCATGTGGTGGTGAGCCACTGCCACTCCTAAATGATTCAACATCCTCTTCCACACTTGGTCTTTTAGAGATCGACTCCAACTCAGACCCTAACTGATCAGTTCCCAGATTCCCTGGAAGATCCCAGGGATCCATATCTGTTGACAGATCATTTTCACATACAGATGGAAATTTGCCCTGCAGAAGATGAACTACAGTACCAACAGGCACTTGAACAACCTATTAAAAAAAAGCATTGCTCAATAAGACAAAGCTGTCTGATTTCCAGTAAAACAGAGATCAACAGTCCATCTACGAGAACTAAAAAGTTTTGAGGAAGTAACCTTGTCTTCACCTCGAGTTCCTGTCATATTCTTGGGAGCCCCATGACCACCTTTTAAGGCAATCTGCAAGAAACAAAAGCGTGGCTCAGGGCCTTAAAACACTCAAATTGCAAGGTAACAAAGTGCTAGAAAATGAAGAACTACATACAACATGAGGTTGTAAACTACTTAGATCCCAGACAGCAGGCGAACATTCTAGAATTACATCCCCACCTCTTCCGCCATTACCACCTGCATTACTGGATCAATAAATGAATAAACAAGCATAGCCATAAACAGAATTTGACAAACATCAATTCATGTGTGCTTATACGTTTTACTTAAGACAACCAGATGCATTAAGTACATAAAATCCATAAATAGATCATTATCCGAAAGAACAGTATGCCTAAGCTATATATATATATATATATCACTGAAAAGCTTAACCTCCTGATGAAACAGGTGAAAACTTCACAAGCTGGACTTTAAAGAGCAAACTACTCAAGTCTTTAAATGTTGATAATTAACATTGAACTTGAGCAAGAAATTACTGGCTGGAGTTTAAAGAACAAACCACTCAGTCTTCCTAAATGTTGGTAATTAACAATGAACTTGAACAAAAAAGTTACCATCAGGTCTGCCTCGGCGATCATGTCTGCTACGTCGATAGCTAAAACAACCAGTGCCACCATCACCACCTTTAGCATGTAACGTGCACCTATCTCTCATTCTAGTTTCCTGCAAAATATCCCGAAACACTGTGATTAACAATATTAAAGACAGAAAGAACATTAAATATGCCTGGTATCAGAGAGTAGAAGTTCACTGATGAGGAACATCAAACCTGTAGCGGGGCAGTCTTTCCCTTCGTATGAGGAACACTCGAAGAGAACATTGACAAGAAAATGCACTGAGATCTGGAGGATTTTCTCAAGGCTTCTAAGCAGAAGAAGCAATCGGCGGTATATTGCAACCACGTTTGGCTATACCTTCCCATTCTTTAAACTCACCTTATATTCAACCGATTAAAATTTGATTGAATTATGCCCTCATTCAAGCAGCCTACAAAATAAAAACTCAAATGACATATACATTCCAAACGAATTGCACATATTCAGATAAAGAGAGAGATCAGCCCATGAAGCAATCCTCTAAACTCATGCTCATAATGTGAGCTCATTTGCTTAACTAATACATGAATAGAAATATCACATCAATGAACATTTTCTTTGTCATCTCTTGACGACCCAAAGAAGAACAAAGATACCAAAGTGATCAACTGAATTAACCATCCAAGGGGAGAAATAACAACCAAACGCATTAAAACCAAGAAGACGTACCTAGAACAGAGATTCAATGACCTTAAAGTGCCACTGCCAAGTAACACGTTCATATTCAATGACCTGCTTCTTTTTAGGTTTTGTGGAAGCAATCAAAAGAGTTCGACATTTTTTTAATAGATGCCGCTGGCTCACAACTTGGCACATTCTGTTACAACTTACTTAAAATATGTAAGCTCGCATAGAAATTGACCTAACCTCACATCAAATTGATTATCAACGAGTTTTATGAATTGCTCCTTCTCTGAGGTGGACAGACAGCTACTGATCTTACTTAACAACTGTTAATGATGTTTAAAAGATGTCTAATCAACAAGAACTTGATCCAGATCATATTTTGTCTTTCTAGATCCCAATTCACTTGTACGTACGTACAAATGATTCAGTTTAGTCTTGTTCAGGTAACTAGTTAAATTAGGAGGACAGAAGCAAACCATTTTAGGCACAAAAAGCTGATTGGAGAGAGCTTTAAGTGGCTAATGGCCGCGTTACCATTTGACAATTGATTGGACCAAAAACTCCGGTATTTTTAATAATTATGTGTTGATGGGCACAAGTTGGTAATGAATCTTGAGAGTTGATTTTTTGAGGGATGGTCTGTAGGGCAATGGGTCGAGTGGGTAGACCATGGACGTTTTGTGTTGCCCATTGGGTGTGGATTGAGAAAGCCAAGTAACTGACAAAGCCAAGCAAAGAACAAAAATAGCTAAATTATAACACATTCCCAAAAGCTATTAGTTATCTTAGGAGGAAAAGGACAAGAGCAGGAAGTGCAGTTGCCTACTAACTTTCTTTATGCTTTTATTCTATACTTGTCACCCAGAGCAAAGGAAAATGAATCAATGAATGAAACCTAAGCCATACCCTTTTCTCTCTCTCTAGTGTGCAACACATTCCCTCTTGTTGAGAAAGAACAAAAGCCATTGATAAAGACAAAAAAAAAAAAAAAAAAGATACCCATCATGCACTTGCCATGAATCACAGTCTTTTCTGAAACCACAAATTATTTTCACCACCAACGGAAGTTCATATGTAACAATTAAATTGCTTTTGATCCAAACGATGGACAAAATGAATAGAAAGAATTTTATAATTCTTAAATTGATTGTACAAAGAAAAAAAAAAAGAACAAATATAGGTACATCAATGTCAAGTTCAGTGTGAAAGAAATGTCAGTATTCTCCCTGTAAGAAAAACATGGAAAAAAAAAAAGGTTAACCTTTTTCAGTAATGACAATCCACCAGAGCCGGGGTGGAGAGGACAAGAGGTGTGTTATCTTGCTGTTTCTGTTTCTGTTTCTGTTGTTGCTTGGAAGCAAAGCAGGAGAATCTATCATCTTCTGGGGCTGGAAGGTTTAGATCCAAACCAAAGGAAAATAGGTTTCTTGCTTTCTTAGGCTCCTCGTGATATTCTATAGTCATTGGTGTTAATGACAAGTTTGTGGTGCTATTCCCCATAGGGGCTCTATGCCTTCTCATGTGCCCACCTAAAGCTTGCCCTGATGTAAACTCCGCCCCGCAAATAGAACACTCGTGAACCTTGCCCTTGTTGAGGAGATTGCTGCACGTACCTCTATTGTTGTTATCGTCAATCAGTTGCAGTGAAAGAGTTGAAATGTTCTTATAGTTTCCATCTTCTTCATCGGACGACAAAGCCATGTGCTTTTTCTCATCGTTGTTGAAAGTTGTGGTCTTTGGCTTCTTATGACTAGCCCTGTGACCACCCAATGCTTGGAAAGAGGGAAATGTCCTGTTACAAGTCTTGCACTCATAAACATAGTACCCGACCTTGCCAGAAGCTGTGGAAGTTTCTAAGAATTTCCTACTACTGAATTTGTTGGTGTTATTGTTGTTGCTGACGACGACGTTAGCGTGGTTGTTGTAGTGAACTCCGGTGGCGTCGTTGTCTGGTTTTGGTGAGTCTCTTGAATGGCCTTGAGCTAAGAGGATAAGGCAATTGGCCATGTCCTCATCTTCTGTGTTATCTGATGGCAATTCAATGTTATTGGAACTGGCTGGAGATGAACAAGAATTGTTGTTATTGGCATATTCATGATCGCCAATTATGAATCTTCCATCTCCACCGGAGGAATTAGTTGTTAAGGCAAAAGGGATCGGAGACTGAACCTTTTGGCGTTTGGTTCGCTTTCCTTTAGCTATGTGGGCGATGACTTCCTCTGGAGCTTCCATTAATCTCCACAACCTGATAAGAAAAAGCTGAGAGATGGAGAGAGAGAGAGAGAGAGAGGATTAAAGGGGAGAAGACGAAGCAGAGGAAAGAGTAGGCATGCGTACGTCTATAAATATAGTGAAGGATTAAAGGGTATAAAAAGGAGGTGAAAGAGAGAGAGTGAAACTATGGTGACAGTTTGTTTTTTTTTTTTTGGGAGAAGTCAAAAAAGACACAGAGAGTAGTTTTAACTGTAAATTGTAGTGTTCAAAAAGATATGTACATTTGTTTTGGGTTGCAACGTTGTGTAAGCAGTTAAAGAGTTATAAATAGGGAAATTAAGAGCAAAGAGATAGGGAGAAGAAGCAAATAGGAGCAATGAACACCAAAAACAAGCAATATTTGTAACTGAAAAAACGATAAATATAGAGAGGAAAAAAGAGAAGTTGGGCGGTAGAGGTAGAAGGGAGTCTAAATCCAAGTCCGTTTCACACTCTCTTTCTCACACTTTGCTAACTCACTTCACCATCCAATTCTCTTGAAGAAAACACAATAATAATAATAATAAAACAACCCCATTCCTTCCTCACCATTGCTTGTTTGCACGATATTAGCTCCCCACCAACCACTTTTATCATCTTCTTATAGGGTATGTTTTGAGCTACTGTGTTATTCTTAAAAGAGTTTTCAGTGTGTCATGACCTCAAAGACAATTAAGAGAGTGTAGCCAGGCGATTGAATGGAAGAGTTTTACGCTTGGTTAGTTTGCTACTGCTTTTGTTTCAAGGCAAGACACCAGTACGTATGTTCATATGTTACAATAATATTTAAGAAAAAAAGCCGGAAGTATCCCTGTTAGAGAGAGGAAGATTCCCATTACTTAGGCACAACGAGAGAGATGATTGGAGTGCAAGCCTGTAAGTCTGTAAACCCACGGAATCTGCGGCTCACTTCCTCTTTTCTGTATACAGACAAGACAGACAGGCAGAACGTCTTTACCCATCCTTTCATCCCAAGTAAGAGCTTCAAGAATACTTCTTTTTTTATATAAAATGGGGTATTAAGTGTAAGATTCTAAGAAGGCTCCTTACGAAGAAGGAAGTGTCACAAGAATGTCAGTTGCCCGGACGTAGCACTAGAGTCAATGGCAGAAAGTTGGAGCGCCATGCTTCTGCTTTGATGACTCACTCAACTTCGATTAATTAAAACATGAAGCACATAAGATATTGGATAAGTATCTCTGTGGAAGTTACACGATCCATTATTAAGCTTTCATAATTTGTCTCTAATCATTCAGTTCATGTGCTGTTGACCCTTAATTAATCTTTTTTTTTTTTGGGGTTAGCTATATATGTCCCCGCCCTCACTCTATATTAAGTATTTACTTTCTTTATCCTATCAGACCACTTCTTGCGTAGGCCAATAATTATCTATAAGAAAAGGGCTATTTGGATTATCTCTGCAAATGCTAATCATTGGCTTCACTTAATTCCACAGTACGAGGCTTCCACTTAGCATACTGTTCGAATTTTGGCAGTTGCCAGATCAATACCAGGGTTTGACGAAAACCTTACAAGAACAATGGGAAAAAAAAAAAGAGCAAGTGGTACTTGAAATTTAACATAGGAACTTGGATTGCATGTAGTGAGGAATTGATAAAATTGCACACAATTGGTATGTTTTGTTCATTGATCTTGCACTTTGAGATATTATTATTACTGAATAGGATGTAATATGGACAGATTAAGGAAGGCAAGTTCTTGGCGTGAAGGAGTATGATTGATGGGGTTGTGTGCGGCACGTAAGAAGGTGCAAGAGACCAACTGTAAGAAACTATTATTCAGGCAAGCAAAGTATCTCTTAATCATGGCTTCTTCTCTGATAACCACATACTTAACTGTCTCTCATGTATATACCACAATTGCACTATTATACTATAGCTTAGACGTGTATTTTTATTATTTGATATATCCTTGTACACAAAGTGTGGACACAGAAAGAGCTAACTTGGAAGAGACTGCTAGGTGGCAAGCAGGAGCAAATATGTCATATGCCAGTGAATTAATTTTATATATTATGTGCTACACAAGTCATAAATAAGACCTAAGAAAAGAGAGAATAGAGCGAGAGTAGCTTCGGAGCCACTCAATGGAACATGTTAGTTGCAAATAAAAAATGTGACAGTCGACCCCTGGCCCTGGAACGCTTCCCACGAGCTAGATGGGGTATTAGTCATGCAGTTTTGATAAAAGTCTTCCCAGTGATATCATATCGTATGAGATCCAATCTTCCATAGGACTCTCCCGTCACGACACAAGTAATTGTGGAACACGTTACGAATTTATGGAAAAAGATAACTACATACCCAAAACAAAGCTATGCCTCAACTTAGAACCACGTCATCTTAATGAGATGGAATCCTGTGTCCAATATTACCATGTCTTATTCTGTCCCATAAAATCTCAGCCATTTATTTTGAAGGACTTACGCAGGATCTACGCGAGACTTACGCGGAACCTACATAAATAAATAACTGAAATTTATTGAACAAAATAAGATTGAGTAATATTAGACTAGAGATCTAGACTTAATACGCTTAGACCAACACCTTCTCGTAACTCGTATTATAATTTATGGGCTTCGTCACCAAACTGAGGCGGACTTTGGGATCAACTTATAGAAATAGAGACCTCTCTGGACGGCAATATCTATAGACGTCTCCACTTCAGTTGGAGTCATGTCCTCTCTACTTAGGTGTGTTAAATTACTTCCAATCTAACAATGACTCCCAATTTGGAATCCTTTTCATAACCTTTCAACGAGCCCAATTATAAAAAAAACGAAAATGCTATGTGTTTACTGTAAATGAACGACATCTATCGAGTGACATAGGTCCTTTGTCAGAATTCATTGCCATGTCAATGTGAAATTGGTGCTGATTACAAGATGCTGTCTCCCTGCCAGGCTGAGTACTGTCTATGAAATTCACATAACATCACGATTAACACGGTTTGCCTTTCAATTTTTACGATAAAAAGAAATAAATCAAGAATTCTGTTAAGCTTTCTCGAGTTTAGATTTCTCAATTTTTGGGATTAAAAATTTCCAAAGACTATCACCGTTTACTTTATTGAGTCGGCTTCATTTTAAGATTTCAGTCATGATTTTCACTTTTGGAGATTTCTGTTTTTTAATTGTACATGTTATTCTTAGGATTCAACAATAATAAATACATGATTTAGGAAGTAGGGATATCAACGGGCTGGCAGCCTCTGGTCCGGGTGAGCCGGCCCGCCCAACCTTATATACTTTTTATAAAAAATGAAAAGCATTGTAGTTGTTTTTGATATTTTGGTTGAATCATGGGTCGGCCTGGGCTCTGCTGGTGGCCCAATTGGGTCAAACAATTTTGATTTGTGACCTGCTCGTGACCTGATCAATCCGAATCAAAATCGTGCTGAGTTGAGTCAAAATTGACATTCTTACTAGAAAGGTTCAAAAGTAAACAGTTTTATTTCTAGTCAGTAGAGATGTTTCTTATAGATCCACTTATTTTTTTAAAACAATTAAAAATGCATAAACAAATAACTTCATAAATAATAAAATAAATAAAAATGACCAAATAAATACCAATAAAGTAAGTAAATAAATAAATTATTGAGAAAGAAAACAAATAAGTAAATAAAAAAACAAGCAATTGAAAAATAAACGAAATATAAAATAAAATAAAGAAAAATAATAATTAAATAAGCAAGTTTGACAAAAAAGAATTAATGCTAATAAAAGCTACAAGAAACGAAATAAAAGGCTTGAAAGGCTTATGAAAAGAGAAGGACCGCTTTACGTAGGGTCATCTACCCATATTATGATTCGTCAAAGTTTCCTATTAAAGGCTAAGTCTTTAGTGAGCTTTAAAAATGTCATATCATTTTTTATTACCTCCTTCAAATTCTTCATAGGTTTTCATGTTCTTCTTTTACCGTCCCTAAGTGCAATCATCTTGCATTTTCTCATTAGAACATTATGACATCTTTTCTTAACATATCTGAACTATCTATGTCTTGTCTCATTTAATTTACTATCAATATTAGCCACCCATAACTTGTCATAATATATTCTTAATCTTATCACTTCTTGTAAAGTTGCACATCCAACAGAACATTCTCATCTACGTCATCATTAATTTATGACTATATACATGTTTAACGGATCAACACTATGCCCCATAGAGTATGATCGAGAATTTACCTTTTAACTTGATTAGTATCTTCTTGTTGTTTAAAACTCGTGAGGCATCCCTCTATTTAAGCTACCCTAATTTGATACGGTGTATTATGTCGTCCTTTATCTTGTCACTACTTTAGATGATAGATCCAAGTTACTTAAAAAAATCTTTCTATAGTATAACTTTTGTTGCAATCTTGATTTCTACATCAAATGCAACCATACGACCCAAAAACTTACATTCTAAGTACTTGGTTTTAATTTTACTCAATTTAAAACACTTTAACTATAGTATATCCTTCCAAAGTTTTAGTTTAACATTAATACTCTTATTTTGTTTTATCTATAAAAACAATATCATTAGCAAACAATATACACTAAGATAAAATCCTTTAAATATTTTTAGTAAGCTCATCAATAACTACTACAAATAGGAAGAGGCCTAACGATCCCTGGTACAGTCCAATATTAATAGAAAAATACTTTGTATCTCCTCTCATCCTTACTCTAGTCTTAACACCTTTGTGCATATCCTTAATAACCTGTATGTAGGCAATAGGAACTCTTTTAGCTTTTAAATACTTCCACATGACTTTCTTAGGTATCTTGTTATAAATCTTTTTTAAATCAATAAAAACTATACACAAGTCCTTTTACCTGTCTATATAATATCCATTAAATGGCTAATGAAATGTACGCCTTCTATTTTAAACCTTCCTATTATAAAACCAAATTGGTTCTCTAAGATAGGTACATCATTTTTTACTTTTTTCTCAATTGTCTTCTCTCATAACTTCACAGTGTGACTTAGTAATTTGATATCTTTATAGTTATTATAGCTTTGAATATCCCCTTTACTTTTATACAGAGGAATTAGTGAACTAAATCTCCACTTATTTGACATTTTTGTGGATTTAAGAATTACATTAAAAAACTTACTTAAACAAATAAGGCTCTCCTCTTATAAGCTCTTTCACACCTTTATGGACAACTCATTAGGTCTTATTAGCTTTCCACTCTTCATCTTCCTCATAATTTCTCTAATTTCTTTTCTTGTAATACATCGATAATAGTACAATTACGGTCCTGCTCATAAGTGCTAATATCACCTAAGAAAATATTATCTATGCCTTCATTAAAAAGCCTATAGATATCACTTTGTCATTTTTTCTTGATATTATTTTCATCCACAAGCACCTGTCCTACTTTATCCTTTATACAATGAACTTAATCCAAGTTCTTTACTTTCCGTTTCCTAGCTTTTGCTAACTTAAGAATATCAATTTCTCTATCTTTAGTTTCCAATCTTTGATACAAATTCTCATAAGCTTTACTTTTGGTTTATAAGATTACCTTTTTCGCCTATCTTTGCCGGCTTGTAACTCTCCCTATTGGCTATTTTCATTTATATTGTTATCCAATAAAGCTTCATATGTAACCTTCTTGATCTTCACTTTATCTTATATGTTTTTATTCCTCCACCAAAACTCCTTATTACTCCTAGTCTCTTTAGAAACTTCTAAGATCTCCTTAGCTATATCCCTTAAAAGAGTTGTTATTCCATTCCACATTCGGTTAACATCTCGTCCTAGCTTTTATGCTTCTCTAAACATTGCTATATCCTTAAATTATTATATAGCGTCCATTTTTAGGTTCTACCATTTAACTCTAATGCACTTCCGAGAACATCTCTTCTTTCTCTAACCCTTAATTATAAAATTTATTACTAACAATTTATGCTAAGTTAACAAACCTGCGTTGGACATCACCTTGAAATCTTTGCAATTAGATCAATCGCTTTGCTTTACAAGGAAATAGTCAATTTGAGTCTTCACAATTTTGCTATTAAAAGTTACCAAACGTTCTTTTTTGTTGAAGAACGAGTTATCACCAAATCAAATATTACTAAAAAGTCTAACAATGCAGGCTCATTGCCATTCATATTTCTATACCCAAAACTCATAGACAGGGTGCTCTTATATGGCCATTAAAGTCACCTAATATAAGTTTCTTGTTTGAAATAATCTATTGAATCACCTCATCAAACTCTTCCCACAATTGACTCTTTAAGTTGTTCTTCCAACCCTACTTAAGAGTGCATAAACACATACCATATTAAAAACATCTTTCACCGTAAGCTTTAAGTATAATATCATATTATTGGTTTTCTTTATCCCCACAATATAATACATGAGTTCCTTAACAATCAGAATACGTTCTGCATTCTATTGTCTCGAATATTCTAAATACCAGAGTTTGAAGTTATTCATCTCTTTCTTTCACTTTTAACTCCTATCCACCTTGTCTTCTAGATGGATACTATATGAATCTTTTATTTAATTAGAAAGCCTAAATAGAAAATAACTGCACGTGAGAATAATCTTTGATAATTAGAGATAATAAAAGAAAGTTATAAAACTTCGACGCCTAATTAATCCTTTCATATCTTTAGGTTTCAACTCTGACCTTGCATTATTATTTGCTAACGATTGTCTTCTCCTTACAAGTGTATCTCGGAAAATATGAGCCAAGACATTCAAATTACCTGTAAAATTCACCAAGCTAAACCAACGTACCGCTGTGAACTTTTTTCCTATATGAACTGCGCAAAGGACTGTCCTTGCACATAGACACAGCAAGTAAGCTATCCTATATGAACTGCGCAAAGGACTGCCCTTGCACAGAGACGAAGCAAGTAAGCTCGATAACTCGACGCTGGATATTAAGAGGGGTAGAAATTTAACAGATCTGACATTTTATATGCTAATACAGTCAAGATGTTGTCCAAAGTGCCATCTCTTCCAGTTGGACATGATCAGATGATGGATAACGTAGATGAAGACATCTGTGCAACTGAATGAGTGTTTTGTAGACGGGTGATCTGTACACAAAACATGAATAGTTGAACTAAACAAATTACCGATTGGGTCATTTCTCCATGGCTTGTTTCGAGCTACTTTTCAATTCTCATAAAATTACCTTATTACATTATCAATGACATTGCATCGAATGGGCATGAGAAAGATCCATTAGGCCAAAGCTACAGACGAGTCATTGCAACAAGTACATCAAGAGTCCACTTCTACCTAGGTAATCTGTATATAGTATTCCTCCAAATGCTGAAACCAAAAACTATGCAGAAAAACTTTGTTGGATCACCACTAACCGATTTTTTCACAACGCAAGCAAAACAACTACGTTAGACAACAAATCATGATTAAGTTACTCGACGCTCAACAAATACAGCAGTTGTCATAGGAGGCACGGTGAAGCATCCTGAGGATGCTTCAAATAAGGAATTCTTGACTACCATATCAGCTGCCATAACCTGCGTGATAGATATTATCATAGGCATCAGACATAAATATCTTCCAATAACAGGCTAATTTTCTTTCTTGAAAAGGGAAATGGTATTAATTGATAAATAATGGAAATAATACAATGTAGACCAAAAAGTTGAGGGGTGTACCCTTTACACTCCTTACACAGGTATGTAAGGAAAAAAGATAACATAAAAGTCAAAAAGTAATAACAGACTAATGTTGCAACAAGTAAATCAGGTAAGACCAGGAAGAAACAGTACATAGAATAGATGAGGATATAAACTTTAGGATTTCATCATTCAATTGGTGATTAAGGAGCTGATCGTTATTGTTCAGGCAGTTCTACTTCACAATGTGTAAGTGTTACCGCAGAATTTAATAACTAACCTATTGTTTATATTGTTGTTTATTTAGTACAGAAAATTCAAATATGATGAGAATATAATCTTACATTTAAATCACTAGAGTTTGTTTTATTAGATCTAATTTATAGGAAAAATTCAAGGAAAAAAAACCTTATAAAAAATCCTAATTACTGAAATAATTAGAAAAAATGTTCGATCTGTCTTTACTTGTTTAATTTTGTCATGATGGATCAAATTCTTTGCAATACTCATACCGACTTGATTATCACAAAACAATTTAAGTGATTTCTCAATTTGCGCCTTCAGTTCATTTACTTTTTAACGACATTCCTTCACATATACAATGAGCCATAGCTTGAAATTCTACCTTTACACTACTCCTTGTAACCACTAACCATTTCTTGCTCCTCCAAGTACATAGATTCCCCCAAATTTATGTACAACATTCAGGGCAGATGTTTGTTTACTGATTGAGACAGACCAATCCACTTCTAAATAAACCTGAATGTCTAAGTTGGTACCCTTTGGGAAGGAAAATCCTTTCTCAAAAATTTTTTATGATGTTTCAAGATGTTCTTGTGGATTGTTCATGAATTAACTAATTACAGTTACCTCAAAGCTGATATCTGGTCTAGTATGAGTTAAGTAAATAAGTTTTTCTTACCAGTGAGTCAATCCTTCTTGCTCCCACGTTTAATTGTGTAGTCCATGGGAATCTTTGAAGGCTTGTTACAAAGCATTCCAGTCTCCTTTAGTATGCTTGCATTGAGAGACTATAATTCCTCTTTTAGATCTTCCCACTTCCATTCCTAGGAAGTATTTAAGTTTTCCCAAGTTTTAACTTCAAATTCAATAGCAAGAATCTCCTTTAATCATATTATTTCTTTTTCATAATCATAATCTTACTTCTCCATGTTACAAGATTACCACCTAAGAGAGTACAGTAATCAGACGTATGTCATGCTTGTGCCTGTTTGTTGCTTAAACAGAATTCCTCTTCCCGGGCTGCCTTTCAAGTATTTTAATATCCTATTTACTGCCTTAAGATGTTATTCTTTAGGATTGTGCATAAATTGACTAACATGCTCACTGCAAATGCTATATCTAGTCTTGTGTGCGCCAGATATATCAATTCGCCAACAAGCTTTTGATAGGATCCTCTATCTACCATGGGATCTTCTGGGACATCACATAATCCATGATTGAATTCAATCGGTGTCTCCACTAGTTTACAACCCATCTTTCCTATTTCTTTCAACAAGTCAAGTACGTGCATTTGTTGAGAGAAGAAAATTCCTTACTTTGAATGAGCTACTTCAATGCCTAGGAAGTACTTTAATTTTCCTAGCTCTTTGATGTCAAACCTATCTTTCCTATTTCTTTCAACAAGTCAAGTACGTGCATTTGTTGAGAGATGAAAATTCCTTGCTTTGAATGAGCTACTTCAATGCCTAGGAAGTACTTTAAATTTCCTAGCTCTTTGATGTCAAACTCCTTCAAGAGACATTGCTTCAAATTGTTCATCTCTTCTACATCATTACATGTCACGATGATATCATCAACATCAACTAACAATGCTGTGACTCTCCTAGAATCTGAGTGTCTCACAAACAAAGTATGGTCTCCTTGACTCTGCTTGTATCCCAATGAGATCATCACCTTAGCAAACCTCCAAAACCAAGCTCGTGGTGACTGTTTGAGCCCATAAAGAGCTTTCTTCAGCTTGCAATCCTTCTTTAGATTCAAATCCAAAGGGGACTTCCATGTAAATTCCCTCTTCTAGATCACCATGGAAGAACGCATTCTTAACATCAAATTGTTGTAGATTCCACTCGAAATTAGCAGCTAATGACAAAAGTATTCGTACCGTGTTCATTTTAGCAACAGGGGCAAATGTCTGTGGATAATTAATGTCATAGGTTTGAGTGTATCCTTTGGCCACTAATCTAGCCTTGTATCTTTCCACCGAGCTGTCAGCCTTGTATTTTATAGTGCAAATCCACCTACATCCAACCAGTTTCTTCCCTCTCGACAATTCAACTAACTCCCATGTCTTGTTCCTCTCAAGGGCTTCCATCTCGGTCTTCATAGCATCCTCCCATTTCTTGTCTCCTAATGCCTCAGTTAGATTTCTCGATTTGGGAATTGTATGGAGATTAGTTATGAAGGCTATATGGTTTTGGGATAGATTTTGATTGGACATGAAAAGAGAGTGGATGTTTCGTATAGGTTCTTGCTCCTTTCCTAAGTGCAATTGGTAGGTCTTTAGTACTTGGTTTTTTATGTTCGTCTTTGATTCAATTGGCTCAACACTTGGTGTGACATTGTCGATTGGTTTGGGAATGGTTTCATGAAATTGGGCTACAGCATGAATGGGAGACTGGACCTGTTCTGGTCGAGAGACTGGCATTTTCCTCCTAGAATAAACTTGCAGTGGCTGAATGTTACCTTGATTTCCCTTATCTTTCATCATTTCAACAGATTTGGCAGACTTGATTGTTACCTTGATTTCCCTTATCTTTCATCATTTCAACAGATTTGGCAGACTTGATTGACGGAAAAGTTGGAGAAGTGGACTTAGAGACGGTTATGGGTATAGGCTAAACAAAACTAGGATCAAGAACAAACGTGTCCTTTGCTTTATCTTCACTCAAGGTCTCCCCCTGAAGATAAATGTGTTGAAAAAAAGATTCATCTTCAAGAAAAGTAACATCGACTGAAACAAACAATCTTTTAGAAGGTAGATGAAAACATTTATAACCCTTTTGTGTGGAGCAATATCCGATAAAAAAGCATTGAAGAGCAGGTGGATCCAATTTACTCCTATTGTGAGAATCAACATGAACAAATGCAACATAGCTAAAGACTCGAGGTATAAGACTGTTTGAAATAGAAAATTTTGGGAAAAATTTTGTAAGAATATCAATTGGACTTTTGAACCCAAGGACACGTGTTGGAAGCCTGTTAATAAGATGGGCAACGGTTCATACAGCTTCACCCCAGTATTCCTTGTGATTTTAATGATTTAGACCTGGCTATTGCTGTTCGAAAAGGAACCTGAGAATGCACCAAGCATCCAATCTCAAATTTTGTATCATTCCATAGACTTTCTCCACAACACAAAAGTTTCCTTACCACCATCAACTCCATTCCAATTCCACAAACACTACAAGAGGCACTTAGAGATAAGAATTGGGTACAATCTATGAGAGAGGAGATGAATGCTCTAGAGAGAAATAAGACTTGGGAAATTGCAAACTTGCCTAATGGAAAGAAAATAGTGGGGGTAAATGGGTGTTCACATTGAAATATAAAGCTGATGGTTCACTAGAAAGGTATAAAGCTCGATTAGTTGCAAAAGGATATACACAAACATACGGGGTAGACTATCAAGAGACCTTTTCACCCGTAGCAAAATGAATACTGTACATATTCCTTTGTCTTTAGTTGCTAACTTTGGTTAGTGTTTACAGCAATTCGATGTTAAAAATGCATTCTTACACGAGGATTTAGAGAACCTCCGCTGGGTTTCAATGAAAATTTTTGTGAGAAGAAAGTATGCAAGTTAAAAAAAGCTTTATATGGATTAAAACAATCGCCAAGAGCTTGATTGCGAAGATTTACTAAAGTAATGCTAGCAATGCAATACAAACAAAGTCAAGGAGATCATACTTTGTTTATAAAACATGCAAAAGGAGGAGTTACAACACTACTTGCATATGTAGATGACAATATTGTCACTGAGAATGATTTAGCCAAAGAGTTTGAAATTAAAGAATTGGGAAGGATAAAGTATTTTTTAGGCATTGAGGTAGCATACTCAAGTAAAGGCATCTTTGTTTCTCAAACAAAGTATGTTTTAGACCTACTTAAAGAAATAGGGAATCTTGGCTGCAAGGCAACAAGCACACCCATTGAACCTAACTTAAGACTGAGTGAAGAGAAGGATGATAGCACAGTAGACAAGCGAAGATATCAACGATTGGTTGGGAGGTTGATATACCTGTCCCACACAAGGCTAGACATAGCATTTGTCGTAAGCATAGTAAGCCAATTTATGCATGATCCAAAAGAGAAACACCTAGAGGCTGTCAACCAGATTCTATACTATCTCAAAGCTACACCTGATAGAGGGATTTTGTTTAAGAAAAAAGAAGGGTTGTTCATAGAGGCATATATTGATGTTGATTATGCAGGTTCTGTGGTAGATCGTAGATCAACTTCAGGATACTATACATTTCTTGGTGGGAATCTAGTGACATGGAGGAGTAAAAAGCAATCGATTGTTGCAAGATCAAGTGTAGAAGCAGAATTTAGAGCTATGGCTCATGAAGTTTGTGAATTACTATAGCTCAAGATAATCCTTGATGACCTTAACCTGAAGTGGGAAGGACAGATGAAACTCTATTGTGACAATTAGTCTGCCATCAACATTGTACACAATCTAGTGCAACATGATCGTACGAAACATATCGAAGTTGATAGACATTTTATTAAAGAGAAGCTGGACAGTGGCATTATTTGCACTCCATATATAGCATCAAGTAATCAGTTGGCAGATGTCTTAACTAAAGGAATGTCGACTTCGAACTTTGAAGATATTACAGACAAGCCGGGAATGGAAAATATCTATTCACCAGCTTCAGGGAGAGTGTTGAAAATCTAGAATATCTTGCTTTGTACAGCTGTGGAATATCCAGAATATCTTATACAGCTAGAAATTCCATATATAGCGCATGGTCTTTTCTATCTTAGGATAGAATCCTTTTCTATTTTTGGATAGCATAATTTACTCCTAATATTTGGGAGACAGCAGATTTCATGGGATTGACAGAAGTGAAATTCCATTTCTATAAATAATGTACAGCCTAGAACCAAGTGAAAATACAGAAAAATTCAGTTTTTTTCAATTTCTCATGTATTTTCCAGCATGTATCTCATGTATGTTCAGTTCTCCAACAATGATCACAGTATGGTCTCTCCTTTTTCTTTTCAGCATTCACATGATTGCTGGTTGGTAAAGAAGTAACTCCCCTAGTAGCAAGTGCCAAACTCTTAGTTCCATAATTTATAATCTGCGTTCCCAGCATTACCTTTTTTTGTCTTTCTTCTCTCCAAACTTCAGAAAAAACTTCTCAAATATTTTTGAAGAGGTTTATAGCTTAGAATCCTGCCTGTTATATCATCCAAATTTTATTGAAGCTCGTTAAAAAATTTGAATACCTGCTCTTTCTCATAATCTTTCTACATCTCATATTATCTACGGAACATTTCCACTCAAATTCTTCAAAGAGGTCAAATTGTTCCCAGTAATGTTTGAGATTATTGAGGTACTGGGTGACGTGTTTCTCTTTGTAGGTCATCAAGTACTCCCTTGATCTCAAACAACTCTACCATGTTCTCCTTGTTTGAGTACATCTTTTTAGCCAAATCCCATATCACTTTTGATGTACCATAAAACATGAAATTTTGTCCAACTTCATTTTCCGTGGTATTTATCAGGCAGGAAATAACCATATTATTTTCTACTTGCCAAACTTTGAATTTTGGGTCATCTATTTTTGGTGATTGAGCTGTGCCAGTGAGGTAGCCATCTTTTCGTCTGTCGCTTATGAACATCATCATGGTTTGGGCCCACTGAAGATAGTTTTAGCTAGTTAACTTGTGACCTATAAATGAAAGAACAAAGGTTTTTGAATTGTCATTGCTGATGGAAGTTTGCACTTCAGGTCTTGGGTTAAGTTTTGATGTGGAACTTCGATCAGATGCCATCCCATATTTCATTATTTATAGGACTTTCTCTTCTGATTAGATAAGAGATGGCTCTGATACCATGCAAAATTTAACTAGCTTATTATTTATTTCCTCGAGTAAAACTAAAGTTTATAGTCCAAAAAATAGACAGTACATAGAGTCCAAATATGATAAGAATATAATCTAGGACTTGCATATCTAATAATTGTTCTTATCAGATCTAACCAACTTATGGAATAACCTCAGAGAAAACAACCTTTGCCAAAAAAAGAAATTCTAAGGACCAAAATAATAGCAATTAAATCTATTTTACCAACAAAGTAGGAACAAATACAATCTAGATAATCAACAATTACGTTTGGATCAATCATTTCAAGGGATATGTAAACTCATCCAAAATTTGCAGTCCACATTATATTCCTGGAAAAGAATTGCTCAATCCACCTCAAATAAAGGGCACTTGATAAATTTCTGGTTAACCAAGAAATGATCACCTGTACAGGGTGTAACTGAAAAGCTCTTGCTTGGAAAGCATGATTAGCGATTGACACCACATTTGGACATGTGTTGAATATAACCACAATGTGTGAATAGCTAAAACCAAAGTTTAGATCCCTTAATATTGAGTAGTTATTACCATTGTACCAAAAGTAATGACACATAATTTATACTCACGTGGCATCCAACTGGGATAACCCTGGAACACCATCATGGCCATCTTCAATGCTCATCACTATGACACCAGGGACCCATAAAGGACCAGTGTTATGGAATTGCACTCTTTCCTGGATGCAGATATGCTCAATAGAATAATAGTTAAAAAGAAAGTCTAATTTCCAAAGCAAAGTAGTTTTAGGACTTAATATGAAAATTCTAAATTTTTTCATTGGACTGTAGAGCTAAATTACAAATGGAAGTGTTAATATCTTATGGTTTAAGGAAATAATGAGTGGTTTGAGAACAATAAGGACAAGAAACAGAGGTATGAGCAAGGAACTATGATACTGTTACCAAGAGTGAGTCTTTGAGAATAAAAAATTTGAACATTAAATGTAAGTCTAAGTTACATCATCAGCTTCAACTCGAGCTAGTTAAGTTTTCAAGATTATGCATTACAATATCAAGATAAAATTTGAACTAATGAATATTCGTCAAATGCGAAAAGACCACTCCTCACTCTTTGGAGCCCAAGTTTTAAATTGACATTCGTTTGATCTAAAGTGATTTTGTAGATGGTATAAACAATCAACAAGGTATGGTGTAAATTTATTGGTTCAAACAAGTTGACCTAAACAAATTGCCTAAGGAAGACTAACTGTGTGCTATGTTAGACAGATTATCATGAAGCATTGCATAAGAGATGGTACTCACCTGGATATCTTTAGCTGCCCTTAAGCGGAAAAGTGGCGATGAATACCGAACCTGTAATACATCTAAAAAGTTCTGCAGGGCTGCTGTGATGTGCCTCTTTTCAGGCTTGAAACTTGGATCTGCCAATCTTGGCTTAATTCTTTTAAAAAGCACAAATTAACATAGTTTCAGAATAATGATGGAAAAATAAAAGATGCTCCTAAAGGAAGTTAATATGTAGTCACAAAATGATACAGAAGGAACAAAAAACGATACTCACAAAGGCCAGTGTTTTTCATTCTTCTCCTTTGGTGGAAGGCCAACACCCCAATTGTTAGAGTTATAAGTGAAGTCTAGCCTGGAAACAATTAAAAGGCATAATGTAGCTGGTGATATACAATCATTGTTGTTGAAGATCACAAAAGTGGTATTTAGTATAAGAATAGTGTTATATGTCCACATATCCCATAACACAACAATTTAGGTCTTATTTAGTGAGATAGTCTTCTCTTATTTTAACTTAGAGTACGTACCTATTATTATGTGTAAAGGGCTAAACTTAATAAGAAACTTAATACTCGTTGGTGTACACAGATGTAGGCTTCACAGTTGAAAAATGTTAAACCATGTGTATATTTTTCTCTCTTTTTCTTCTCTTTTATCTCTACCTTTACACAGTATCAAGCTAACTTAAACATGTTATCACAACTAAGCTTCAATTATGTGAACTATATCCTCAGTTCTCTTTATATTTTCAATTCTATGAACTGAACCCCTAACTTGTGTTTCTTCTTTTTCAAAGTCATTCTTCTGCAAATGCTCTACTTCTCTAATCCTCTACTACTTATGGTCGTTTCTCCCTTTTCAGCAAGCTCTTTCTTTGGCAACTCATTAAGAACACCGTCACCTTTCATTTTCCTTTTCCTTTTAACAGCGCATTGAAAGTATCATTAACTTTATATTGTCTTTCCTTCTTGTAGGTCATTGAGAACATTGTTACCTCTGTTCTTCCCTTAAGGCAGCTTATTGGGCAAGTCCATTTTCTTCCAGCAACCAATCTAAAGTGTTACTAAATCTACTTTTATTGTCCTTTCTGCTAACTTCTATTTTATTTTTCCTCCTTTCTTCTTTTATAGTGCATATCTCTTTTCTATTTTGTATCTCTCGGAAGTTGTCTACAATGCCCATAGATCATTTGTGACACCAACAACATTTTTTTATTTAATGGTTTATAAAAGTAAACAAATGAAAAAGAAGATAATAAAAAATAAAAACGAAAAATATACTTTTTAGTTTTAAATTTTCTGTTTGCAAAATTCTCTATTTGCAAATTTAAAAGGAGATAAAAACATTCACTTACCAATTTGAGATGAGTAATGAAGACAACTAAAATTTAACAATAGAAATTTTATTATATAGCCAATATTCAAGATTTTGTGCATCTTATAATATTATAGTTTATGAATTACTTCATAATAATGTAGTCTCTTAGTGTGAAATATTGTACTATCCTTCTATTATAAACAGATAGGTCAAACCTAATGAAAAACAAATTTCAACACCTTTGTGTGGTCTTCGTATAACAGGAGGACAAAAACTAATGAATAATACATCTCAAAAACCTTTGTGGTCTTATTGTTCGTGGATACAAGTTTTATAATTGAAACGCCTCAAGCCAATTTGTATATTCTTCTCTCTCCTTTATCTCTATTTTCACATGATACAATTAACAATTATAATGCATCAGAAGAGGAAACTACCAATTGAGTTATAGTGTACAATAAACAATAGATTCTCTGACAGTCTTTATAGCAGAAATATGTCAATACTCTAGAGTTTCACAGATTAGGTGGGATAATTTGAGAATAGTTGATATCAGAAAATGAAGAACCTGTTGAACCAGTCACCAGAGTTGTATGAATCACGATCTAGTGATTTTGAGCGTAGCATCTCATCACCGGCATGAAAAAATGGTATTCCCTAGAATAAGATAAAGACTTGGTATAATCCAATGACAACTAGGTCGGCAAAACATCAACAGAACATTTTACATAGTAATTCCTTGCTCACTTATTCCGTCACAATAAGTGGACAGCCTTCTGATTCAATAGGTCAACTTGCAATCTATTTTACACATTGTCTTCCACCACTGGGGAGTGCCGTAAAAAAAAGAAGGAAAGCTAACAACTGATCGTCTGACACTGAAGGGAATTAAAAGAGAACTGGACCACAAAATTAATTTCCATGCATCTTAAGTGAGATATTATATCACAGTTGCACGTATGGACTTTGTTAGCATCATCATCATAAAATTATAGCATAAAGAAAATGACTATGTGGAAGATGAAAGTGATCTAAAGTAAGGAACCCATGATAACCCATTACAGGGAAAGTATAACTGTTCAAGAACTCAGTTAGGAGAATATAAACTGAGTAAGCACTTGTAAGCTGTTATAGAGCATTCATAAGAAGCATTAGACCGAGAAAAATTCTCCATCAGCAAAGAGACATCTATCACAAGTAGCAGTAGTTAATTGAAAAAGCAGAACAATTTTTGACTAAGATTGTCATGGACTAAAAAATACGTACTACAAAAGTAAAGAGGTCTTTAAATCGATTCACAAAAAGTAGAAGACCCTACCTGTGAAAGTGCTATTATACTTGTTGCCAAATGATTCAATCTGCATCTAACATCTAAAGAAATATCTATCGGAGTCTACAAGGAAGGAGCCCAGTTTTAGAAATTAGAACAGATTTTAAATGGCTCATTTAATACACATGGTAAATTTAACAAATTCCTTCATGCTCAGAACATCAAATAAAGTTTCATTGTCGTGAGCAGATACATAGTTAATCTGGAAAATGACCAAAAAGATCAATCACTATACTGAAAAGAGTTCAACATTATTTGTGTATGAAACCAGAATTTAAAATACACACTTTACTAAATAAATAATTCCAATGTAATAATTTAAAACTTGTCAAATTAGGGAAGAAAAAAAATCCTTTTAAAAGTAAAATATTTTGACTCTGGCTGAAGTGGTACGTAGCCTTTAAGAGCAATTCCCTGGAATCCCTTTCCCAAACATAGGAGCTTCACAAACATTATAGGAAAAGAAACAACAACAATAACTACAAATATTATTCGATCAAACTCCAGTAGAAAAATTCAAAAATATTTCTGAAAGGGGTTTGTATAGTATCAGAATTTGGAAACAATAAATTTAGTACAGTAATTCAATGCAACAGATAGGCATGGCAGGACTCCAACTCTGAAAATAGTTTGTCAGGAAACATTTCTTTTAAATATGCCACAGCATCAGAGGCCAAGGGTCAGATTCTCATCAAGGCTGGCCTCTATTAGTGGACCATCCTGAAATTGGCATGGTCAATGACTTCATCTCGAAGTTACGGAAGAAATGCTCCTCCACGAAAATCGCAAGGGATAGGTCAATTAACAAATTCCTTAGTATGTGAACTATTAGAAAACCGTGAGCAGGAATTTGTAAATTATACAAAAGCTTGCAAAATAGAAAAGGGTTTTGTATGGTAATCAAAAGCTAGAGATAGACATGGAAGCAGTCTAAATTTGAACAAAGTTCCAGCTTTCAGGACATATCAAGTATGTAAGAACAACAGAGGACAAGGGTCAAGGATTTTCACGAAGGGTGGCCGCTATTGATGACCACAAAAATTTTGGTCAAGTCAATTATGTCCATCTCAAAGAAATATTGCAGCTAAGTTAGATACAGCGAAGATTTCTTTTATACAGTCCTAAGTATGTGAATCTTTGAAAAATTTTGGGAAAAGAGAAGTTTTTGTACAGTGTCAAGCTTAAAAAGTAAAAGAAGTTCTTTGGACAGCAATTCAATGCAACATTCACTTCTCTGAAA
This sequence comes from Erythroxylum areolatum, assembly GCA_024520975.1. Taxonomy (NCBI): domain Eukaryota; kingdom Viridiplantae; phylum Streptophyta; class Magnoliopsida; order Malpighiales; family Erythroxylaceae; genus Erythroxylum; species Erythroxylum areolatum. Next base: position 34,513,858 of record JANIJH010000225.1, on the reverse strand, counting down.
TACAAAACACAGGGGAAAAAAGAAAAAAGGAAGAAGAAAAAGGGAAAACGGAAAACAGCGATCAAGAGTCACAAGATTGTCAAGAAGGTGGCCTTTATTATAGAGCCCAAAAGTTTTAAACCAATCAACGGCTTTCACGTAAAGGAAATTATGCAGCTATTATAGAGCCCCAAAAGTTCTAGGAATGTGAAAAATTAGAAACAATTAGAGAAAAGGAAAAGGGTTATGTGAAATGGAAAAGGGTCCTGTACAGCATTGAAGTTAGAAAATCTGAAACAGGGCCTACTAGAGTAATTCAATGCAGCAGTTTGGCATAGCGGAACTACAAATTTGGAAAGAAATGTAGCTGACATGACAAGTTGCTTTTCAAAACAACAAAAAAAACACAGGCTAAATGTTAGAGATTCTTAAGAAGGGTGGTGTTAATAACCATACTGGAAGCTTGCTCTAATCAATCTCAAAAGAAATAATAAACTAACTCAGATATTGGAATCTCCCTCTTGTAAAGACAGCATGGCACAATCTTAAATGACAATTGAGGCCCTTACGGTTTCTGTTGGACACAGAGCATACGCAACAGATGTTCCATCATAAGTTAAGACACCCTCTCCTTTCACCTGAGAAAATCTGAATCATTGACCAATATCTAAATATAGAACACATGCTACAGGGATATAAAAAGAATGAAACATATTACAAACGAGTCCAACAAATATCCAACTGAAGTTTCAACTTCTAGTTTGCGGGTTAAGCATCAGTAAGGAAATGTGAGAATGATTATGCATATGCATGGACTTGCGATAAAATCAAGTAAAACAATCAAACACATCTGTTCTTTGTTTTCACAAGAGTATAACAGGCACAATTCCCTTGCTTATAATACCCATAAACAGCATTTTGGAGAGTCAACAGGTGATAGTATTAAAGGCACAATTCACTTATAATAAACATTTTGCCAACAGTATAGCATTGTACAGAAGGAAAAAGAATTATGGGTACCTCTTTCCCTTCACTGTTAGTTAGTACAAAATCCCTCAAATTTCCAGCCATCCCAACCTGTTATCAGAGCCATTCAAAAGGAAGTTTGATGTCAAGCGTGGCAGACACTTTTCTTTGGATGAGAAATAGTAATGGTTCTTTTTTAGGTCTCCACAAGACAGAATAAAGCACCGACCAAAAGCATGTAAATACCAAATTAACATGGAAATTTGAGTTTATTGATAAAAACAACACCGCATATAGGCACATGAAAATGATACTTTAATACATAACTAAGTAGTTGGGGAGCATATAAAAAAAAAAAAAGCATTCATCAAAGACAACCAATGGTGACACATAAAACAGTCATTGAATCCAACTACTTTGGGTACGAAATGAAAGCATATTATTGTTGGCCTGGTACCTTGTCACTAGACCAATACCGAAATGAGGAACCTACCGATCTAAACTAGATTCAGCAAATCCATAATGATGATCTACCTGGATGTGATCCTTTGATGTAGCAAGCATGACTTTTTCAGCATCTTTTCCACCATGGTCATGTCCATTAGGCTACAAAAGGACCACTATATATCTAAGAATTTCTGTAAGTTGAAATCTGGAAAATGGTATAAAATTACTCCAGAAAGATTAACATTTACATAGTGGATGTTGCTATCTGAGAAAAGACAACAGTTTGACAACCATGATAAATTTCAGCTTTATATATTACCTGCAAGAATAAACCAGTCACAAATCCTTGCTGAAGAGGGTGACCAAATGGAGATCCACCAAGCATTGCATCTCGAATTCGATCATTAAAGCTGAAATTGAAATTTCAAATTCAGTACGAAACCAAATTGCTTGACAGCAACTAACGAACTAGATGAAGGGCTAAAGTAAGAAGATGAGATTTCCTTTGGACTGATGCAGCTATGAATTGACGTGCTAGCATAAATAATTTACCAAAAGAGTTAACCTCAAATTCCAATTTTTTGTAACAAACATCCCTCTAATGATCAGAAATATATTAGAAATGCAGAAGCAGAGATCCCTCCAAAAATATAGATGTATTTTGTCTAACCTTTCACAGCATTTCCCTCTTCAGACAAGGTGGAGATAAGAGAAGTGGGAGAAAAAAGTGTGCTTGATGATATTTACCTTCCAATTCCTGTCCCAGGAAGATTGAACTGTGAAGCATTTATCCCACGTCCATTTTTAGCTACTTCACCGAAGTCCCAACCTTCACCATATCTGCAAACACGGATGTCAATCTAACAAGATGTAGGACTGTTGGAAAATATAATGTGGTCAAGCTATGTATTATCTCATAATATTACAATCTGATTGTAATCAGATTCTATAGATTAGATATCACTATCTTAGAGATATTTTAGTATCTTAGAGACGTTCTAGGATTATCTTTCTGTATCTGTATAGATTATCTAGCCTATTCTGTACTCCTATTCATGTATATTTTTACTGCATTTACTAAGTAATGAATATAGAGAAAACCAGCTCTTATTCACATGGTATCAGAGCCATATGAAAGAGATAGTAAAACTGAGTCGTCTACCTCGACAAGTCAAGAAATGACAGCAAAACCCAAACTAGAATAGAGGTTAATCATCAATGACCTCTGGTCTTGAAAGAATTTCAGTTGTTATTCTCTGACAAACTGAATGGAACAAACAAACGAGAGTGAGCTCAAGCTATGAATCTCGCCATTGGAGGATGCAAGAAGCTGAGCTTTATTGTTAGAGATGGGAATGTTCTAGACCCAACAAACTCACAAGCTGCATGACAATGGGAGATAGATAACTCCATGGTCTTATCATGGGTTATCAACGCCATGATACCACCGATTAAACGAACCTTTATGTTTCTTCCAACAGCTCCTAATTTAGCTTCAACACTACTCTTGGCTAACACCTTTTGTTTCTTACTTTCCTACGTGACCAAATTTCCCCACACAAAAGTGCAATACCCAGTGGTTGATCGTCTATCCTCTTTTGAACTTCCCCAATCTGAATCAGGATATACTTCGATTGTTCTTTGATCTCCCTTTTTGAAGAATAATCCTTTTCCAGAAGTACCCTTTAAATAAGAAGTGGTGTGATCATTGTAACCAAAGTGGTCACACCAAAGGCACATGCTAGGACATCCATGGAAAACCTCCAGACTGGAAACCAAAAAAAGGGAAAAACTGAGGCTACCAAGTAACTAGTGAAGGGGGAACAAAAAAAGCTAAAGATAGTCAGAAACAACAAGGAGGTGAACAGAATATTTCAACAGGGAAACTATTAGAAGTACTAAAAAATCTCCAAAATGACAGCAACTAACAGAAGACAAGCACAGTTGCTAATGCTACTATGAGAGGTAATATCATAAAAGTTTTTTTATCTTCATGCAGTAGGAAGAAATGGATAGTTGATTATGGAGCATCAAATCATATAACAGATGATTATAACCTATTTCATTCATATTTTCCTTGTGCTGGACATGAAAAGTTTAAGGTAGCAAATGGTGATTCTTCTTCAATTGCAGGAAAAGGAGATATCAAAGTAACAGATTCTATGAAACTAAATTATGTTCTACATGTTCCTAATCTAGAATGTAACCTTCTTTCAGTTAGTAAGTTGACACGAGATGGTAATTGTAATGCTCATTTTTCCCTACTCGTTGTGTTATATAGGACCTGCCATTGGGGAAGATGATTAATAGTGCTTAAGAGGTAGATGGAGTGTACTACTTTGAAGATGAAGAAAGTCATTCTACTCCTTATAGCTTGGGTAATAGTGTGATTGTTCCTAAGGCTGATAAACTATTGTTATGGCATAAGAGGTTAGGTCATCCAAACTTCCAGTATATGTTATGATTGTTTCCAAACGTTTCAATAAATAAAGATCTTTGTGTTCAACGTGACACTTGTGCATTTGCTAAGCATCAAAGAAGCTCTTTTACAAGGTCTAACTAGAAGCCCACAAAACCTTTTTCACTTATCCATAGTGATCTTTGGGGCCTTCTCATGTTCATAACAGAACCAATTCAAAGTGGTTCATTACATTCATTGATGACCATACCCGTTTGTGTTGGGTGTTTCTTTTGAAGAATAAAACTGAAACCTCTACCGTGTTCATCAAGTTTTATCAAATGATAAAAAATCAATTCCAAACTAGTATCCAAGTCCTTCATATTGACAATGGTACTGAATATTTTAATCAACATCTTCATACATTCTTCAAAAAACATGGAATTGCCCACAAAAGCACTTGTGTCAATAGTCTTCAACAAAATGGGCTTGTTGAGCAGAAAACAGACACCTTCTTGAAGTAGCTAGGGCCTTGATGTTTCTAGCAATGTTCCAAAATTTTTTAGGGGGGATGCTATTCTTACTGCAACCTACCTTATTAATAGAATGCCTAGTCGTATTCTTTCTTTTCAAACACCACTTCAGAAATTTCAAGAAACCCATACTACCACTCATCTTGAGACTAACCTTCCTTTAAAAGTTTTCAGGTGTGCAACCTTTATTCACAAATTTTCACGTAACAAACTTGATCCAAGAGCCAAAAAATGTTTGTTTCTGGGTTATTCTGGTACACAAAAAGGATATAAATGCTATGATCCTATATCAAAAAGGTTGTTTGTTAGTTGTGAGTCTCTTTTTCTGAGATAGATCCATTCTATCCTAAGTCTTAGATTCAGGGGCAGTATTGGAGTGAGTTTGGGGGTGATGAATCTTAGCCTGAACCTACATTTGTTCTTGAACCTATCCCAATACTTGTCATCTCTTACAGAGACAACTCCTAATACAGAAGTTGCTATATCTAATCATCCACTTAAGGTGTACTCTCGGAAGAAGAAAGCAAGTAGTACACTTCCTATCCCTGAAGCTATACCAATCTCTGAACCAGTGCAGGTCCCAGTTGAAGAAGTTCAGAGTAGTATGGATCAAGAAGACAACTCAGATTTAGAACTGCCAATTGCCTTACGGAAGAAATCTAGATCATGTACTATGCACTTGATTGAGTAGTTTGTTTCTTATGATGCTCTATCTTCTCAATACAAAGCATTTATTGATAATCTGGACATAATTGACATCCCAAGAAATATTGAAGAAGCTCTTAAAGTTCCAGAATAGAGAGAAGCAGTTTTTGAAGAGATAAGAGCACTTAAAAAGAATGAAACGTGGGAAGAAGTTGATCTGCCAAAAGGGAAGAAACCAGTGGAGTGTAGGTGGATATTCACAATCAAATATAGGGCTGATGGTTCCATCGTGAGGCATAAAGCGAGATTGGTAGCAAAGGGTTATACTCAGACCTATGAGATAGACTACAAGGAGACATTTGCACCTGTGGCCAAGCTACATACTATCGGACTATTGCTATCTGTAGCTGGTAATTTCGACTGGTCACTTTTGCAACTTGATATTAAAAAATGCCTTCTTGAATGGCAAACTAAAGGACGAAGTGTCCATGAAACTTCCTCCAAGGTTTGATGAGGAAGGAGGAAACACAATATGCAGACTATGAAATCCCTGTATGGGCTAAAACAATCACCACGAGCTTGGTTTGAAAGATTTGCTAAAGTCCTAAAAACAAAAGGATAAACATAAGCTCAGTCAGGTCATACAATGTTTTTTAGAATTAGAGAAGGTAAGAAGACAATTTTAATTGTGTATGTAGATGATATTGTCATAACTGGTGATGATGCAAAGGAAATTACACGAGTCAAGATAGCCTCGAGGAAAGAATTTGAAGTTAAAGATTTAGGAGAAATGAAGTATTTATTGGGCATGGAAGTAGGAAGATCAAAGAAAGGGATTTACGTCTCATAAAGGAAGTATATTCTTGATCTCTTGAGAGAGACTAGAATGTTAGGATGTAAACCAAGTACCACTCCTATTGACAGTACAAAGTTTGAGGATGAAGAGGATAAACTTGTTAACCGTGAAGAATACCAAACACTAGTGGGAAGACTTATTTATTTGTCTCATACGAGACTAGATATTGCTTTTGCCGTGAGTTTTGTAACTCGATACATGCATGCACCAAGGAAGAAGCATTTTGAGGCAGTTTATAAGATTCTACAGTATTTAAAGGGTACTTATGGAAAAGGATTATTCTTCAAAAAGGGAGATCAAAGAACAATCGAAACATATACTGATTCAGATTGGGCAAGTTCAAAAGAGGATAGACGATCAACTATTGAGTATTGCACTTTTGTGTGGGGAAATTTGGTCACTTGGCAAAGTAAGACACAAAAGGTGGTAGCCAAGAGTAATGCTGAAGCTAAATTAAGAGATGTCGCAAAAGGGATTTGTGAAAGTCTCTGGTTAAAGAGAGTGTTGACAGAATTGGGAATCAATTTTGAGACACCTATAAAACATTATTGAGATAACAAGGCAGCTCTAAGCATGGCACACAATCCAATCCACCATGAGAGAACAAAGCATGTTGAAGTTGATCGACATTTTATCAAGGAGAAGATAAAAGATGGAACAATATGCCTAACTTATGTTCCAACAAAGAAGCAGACAGCTGACGTGTTTACCAAAGTACTTCAAAGACAAGTGTTTGAAGAATGTATCAGCAAGTTGGACATGATTGATATCTATGATCCAACTAGAGGCGGAGTGTGGACAAGATATGTATTATCTCATAATATTACAATCTGATTGTAATCAGATTCTATAGATTAGATATCATTATCTTAGAGATATTCTAGTATCTTAGAGATATTCTAGGATTATCTTTCTGTATCTGTATAGATTATCTAGCCTATTTTGTACTCCTATTCATGTATATATTTACTGCATTTACTAACTTCTATTCATGTATATATTTACTGCATTTACTAAGTAATGAATGTAGAGAAAACCAGCTCTTATTCACATGTAATATGTATGATTATGTCCAGATTTTGTGGGGATTATGTCCATAAAATATGGTACGAATTATGTCCATAAAATTAGGATAAAGTATCCCATAAGTAACAAATCTGTACACATTTACTTCCTATTTTGTACTAGGGTGTGAATAAAGTTAATGTACGTTTGTTAGTCAGACATCAATGAAAAATTCCTCCCTCAAATTCTGTCAATGTATCAAAGTTGTAGGTTTTCTCATAAATGAAACCTTCAGTTGTTTAGCCATTCCCTTCCTTTTACTTTGTTTTTTAATATCAAAACAGAGTATTTTTGCCAGCCTTCATTGCTGGTTATTTCTACTTCTTGTGAAAGGTCTTTTTTTTCCTTGGAGATGTCAGAAGTTGCAGAGACAACAGCTACATCCCAATTAGAGGAGGCTATTCGATCTCAACAACCTCGAAAGCTCCAAAGTATACATGTTGCATACAAATTAGATGGGAAAAATTACCTTTATTTGTATAGTGCTGAAAGGAAAAGGGAAGATTAGTCACACTACAGGCACTGGACCTAAGCCAGAAGATCCTCTGTTTGAAGCATGGGATCAAGAAGACTCCATGATTATGGCATGGTTGTGGAACTCTATGATTCCTGAAATTAGCGACACATACATGTTTTTGAACACTGTTAAGGATATTTGGGATGCAATTCAACAAACCTACTCTAAAGCGAGGAATGCAACCCAAGCATATGAAGCTAAAGTAATGACAAGGAAATAAAGCAGTCATTGAATATGCCAACCAGTTGAAATCCTTGTGGCTAAGGGTGTTCTTGGTAGGGTAACCTAACCCATTCATAAATAACCTGAACCTAAACCTGAATGTCAGGTTCGGCAATTTCATGAACCTGAACCTAAAGAACCTATAGGATCGGTTAACCTATTTTCATATTTAGTTCTCAGGGTAACCCAAACCTATTCATATCAATATATATGACAAAAAATTATCAAAATAATTGGTGAAAACAAATACAAATTATTCATAAAAGTATGCACATAAAATCCATCAAAGATTATTCCAATATTTTAAACCCAAGCAAAGTAAAAATAAGCCAAACAATGCCTTATAACATATTCATACTAGGAAAAAAAAGAGATAAATTATTAAACAATTATTCTTCGAATATGATGGTAGGATGGTAGTTTAAGAGATGAGAGGTTGAGAAGTGACTGTGGGATGAAAGATTGAATGAATTTTTTTTCTTTTTTGAACGAATAAAATGACCTTTAATTTTTCTTTGTTTTCATCGAGGGAAAAACTTTTCAACTTCAATGGCTGATATTTGATAAAAGATC
>JANIJH010000225.1:34481698-34496273 GCA_024520975.1 Erythroxylum areolatum | reverse complement strand
CTTCAATAACTCCACCTGCTTTGAACTACTCATGGTCTTGGTCGCTTCAATTTCCCCTTCATGCTTGTTCTGATTAACCATAGAAGTCTCATCAAAAGTCACATCTCCACTTACAACAGGTTTCTTCTCATCTGAACACCAAAGTCAGTACCCTTCACGCCAGTACTAAAGCCCATAAATAGAGCTCTCTTTGCTCTTGGATCCAACTTGCTTTCCCTGACATGATAATAAACAAGACAACCAAATATGTTTAAATACTTGTAATCAGTACAAGGTTTACCAAACCATACCTCCATGGGTGTTTTGCCCTTGTTTGCAGTAGTAGGTAACTGATTAATAAGATGGCTTGCATAAGTAATTCCCTCAACCTAAAACGCCTTGCCTAAACTAGCATTAAACAACATACACCAAACTTTCTTAAGCAAAGTACGATTCATGCGCTCTGCCACCTCATTCTGTTGTGGTATCTCCCTAATCATGAAATGCCTCACAATACCCTCATCTTGACAAACTTCAAAAAAAGGATCAGACTTATATTCACCACCATTATCTGATCTGAGAGTCTTGATCTTTCGACCGCTTTACATTTCAATCATCTTTTTTCACTTCAGGAATATCTTTAAGACTTCATCTTTATGCTTCATGGTGTACATCCATACTCTTCTAGAGAATTCATCAATAAAGGAGACAAAATAATGGCTACCTCCCTAAGATGCATTCTTGGAAGGTCCTCAAATATCAGTGTGAACATAATCTAGAATGCCTTTAGTGTGGTGAATAGTAGTGCCAAATTTTACTCCAGTTTGCTTACCCAGTACACAGTGTTCGCAGAATTCCAATTTACATGCCTTTGCACCTTTTAATAAGCCTTGTTTCACCAATCCTTGCAATGCTTTTTCACATGCTCAAGACGCATATGCCATAATTTTGTAGTGTCTGAGCTATCTTCGTCAGCAGCTTCAGTGATAGCTGCTCCACCAATAACTGTTCTCTCCTCTAAAAAATACAAGTTATTTTGTCTCGTGCCTTTCATCACCACCAATGCCCCGTATACAACTTTAAGAACTCCACCCTCCATGGTAATCTTGATACGCTTGGATTCCAATGCTCCCAATGAGATAAGTTCTTCTTCATATCTGATACATACCGAACATCACTCAATTCTTTGACTGTCCATCGTGCATCTTCAAACAGATTTTGCATATCCCTTGTGTTGCAGGCATTATTATTTCCCATAAAAAAAACTTCACCATCTAGCTCCTAGAAGCTAGAGAACCATTCCCGAATGGGATACATATAATAGGTACAACCTAAATCCAAAATCCACTCCTTGGAGTGACCATCAGCAGATGAACTAGCCAAAGCAAACTCGAAATCATCATCTCCAGATTTTGCAACATTTGCTACATAACCCACTTTTTCCTTCTCTTTGTTCTTCAATTTGGGGCAATCTTTCTTCCAATGACCCTTTTGGCGACAAAAGGCACATTCATCTTTAGCAGGAAACTTCCCTCGTGACTTTGAACAAGATTTTCTCCACTTCCCATGTTTTCTTTCCTCTGTTCATCCCCTTGCAGTGAGTGTTTCAGTTTGTGAATTGTAAGTCCTCTATTCTTTCTTACGACACTCATGATTCACCAGTGTCGCAAAAACTTCATCAAGTTTCACCTCAGATATTCCATACAACAAAGTAGTTGTCAAATGATCATAATCATTAGGCAATGAATTTAACATAGTGCCTTACCCTCATCAGGAATTTTCACATCAAGGTTTGCCAAATTAGCAAGAATTTTATTATAATCATTTAGGTGTGAGTGCATAGAAATACCTGGACGATACTGAAATCGAAAGAGTCGCTTCTTCAAGAAGAGCCGATTTTCTGCGCTCTTGATCATAGACTTTTCCTCCAATTTTGTCCATAACTCCTTAGCAAAAATTTCCTTCATATAAGGGTATTTCAGCTCCTTATCAAGGAATGATCGAATAGAGGCACAAGCATGGAGATTAATTCGCATCCACTGCCTGTCATCCATATCTTCGGATTTATCTTCCAGAACCATATCCAACTCTTGTTGATACAATACATCTATAACTTTGCATTGCCACATACCAAAATTATTAGGGCCATTGAATTTATCAACCTTTAACCTTATAGTAGCGATTGGATGTCTATTGGATGTAGGTATCGACGATAACGATATCGACTCCCTCTTAGCGGGCTTGTCTTTATCTCTAGCCATCTACTCGCCACTATTCACAAATACGTACTGTTTGTAATCACTGTTCACACAAACGATAGCTTCGATACTATTCACAGCACTGTAACACAAGATTGTAGCATCGACACTGTTCACGGAAACTGTAACACTGACACTATTCACTGCCACTGTAGCTCCAACAAATTTTCACTCCTATAACACCCCAGTCGAAAAAACTAAAGCTCTGATATCACTTGTTGTGCAGAAACGTTAATAAATTTGGAGTGAAAAATAAAAACAGTAACAAGAACATCAAGATTTTTATACTAGTTCGTCAATGCCTACGTCTAATTTGGAGACAACTAAGTATTTCACTATAATCAATGAAAACATACAATAGTGTTTTATCACTCAATTTTTTTAAAAGACCCAAATTAGCTCAAGCTCACACACTCTTACTAGGAAGAGAAAACCAAAAAAAATACAACTCCTTGTTTTTTTCTCTCTCTCCCTCTTAAAATTTTTCTGCTCTTTTGCTGCTTCCCTTTTATAGAGAAGTCAATGGGTGAAGGCCAACTACAAAATATAGCTGGCCAACTTATTGCACCGAAAACCACCGAAAGCAAGCCAATATTTTTGATTTTCAGACAATACTCAATAGTAACAAGAGAGAGATAAGCTTGCTCAAGGTCAAATACGCAGCGCGGGTCTTTTCGGGAGACGCAAGATTTGAGATGCCTGTAAGCCTTGTAAACGCTTGTAACAGTATGCCTTGTAGATCTGTGATCTCTAAGAGAGCGAAAATGGTAGAGAATTAAACAAACAAGAAACATAAATGCAGGAAGAGGAGACCTCGAAGGCGATCGACGGTGTAGAGCTTGAAATCTTCGAGTCTGAGTTCAAGAGACAGGGCGGACATGTAGAAAGGGAGGGGGGTGAAGACGTCGTTTGAGGGAGGCTTCGACTAAAACATACTCTAATAAATGAAATGTAATTGACATCACAAGTAACGAAATGACTCTCCAGACGAAAGAAGAAAGAAGAAAGACGCCTTCCTCTTTTATGTGCAAATCACACCATTGTCCAATTTTTCTTTTATGAAGTATATGTCAATTTCGACGTGCTTTATTTGATCATGTTCCACCGAATTATGAACTATACTGATCACAAGTTTATTATCATAGTAATGTCTCATTGAATAATCCCACTTAATTTTCAAGTCTTCTAGGATAATTTTCAACTAAGTAGTTCACACAAACACCTTGAACCACTGCTCAAAATTTTGCCTCTACACTATAACATGCCACATCATTCAGCCTCTTACTTCTCCACGTAACAAGGTTCCCACCAAGAAAGGTGCAATATCCTAAAGTTGATTTGCTATCAACAATCGATCCTACATAATCAATATTTTCATATGCCTAAAGTGTTAGACCTCTATTTCTATTAAACAAAATATATTTTCCTGATGTTCCTTTGAGATTCAACAATACTCAGTAAGTTGACTGTAACTAAACTTCTTTAGTGTCATATATTAACTGACTTATCATACACATTGCATATGCTATATTTGGTTGTGTGTGAGACAAATAAATGAGCCTCCCCATAAGGAGTTGGTATATTTCTCTATCTACTACAACATCCACCTCTGCCTTTCTAAGTATAATGTTGAGTCTATTAGAATACTTGTTAGTTTGCAAGTTGTCTCACCTATCTCTTAGGAGATCAATAACATAATTTTGTTGGGAGAAAAAAGGACCTTGCCTAGAGTGAGTTACTTCAATGCGAGAAAATATTTCATCCTTTCCAATTCCTTAATCTCAAATTTCTTGGCCAAACATTGATTTAGAAACTGTATGTCCTTGATATCATCACAAGTCATTATCACGTCATCAACATAGACTAAAAGTGTTGTGACTCCCTCTAAAAGTGAGTGTTTGATAAACAACATTGATTCCCTTAGCTTTGTCTATACCTAATAGCCATCATTACTTCTACAAATATATTAAAACCATGTACATAGTGACTATTTTAGTCCATAGAAGACCTTCTTCAACTTACAATAGTTTGAGTAGCCAAATTATTCCTATAACGTGGCGGCACTTTTGTGCAAATTTCTTTCTCAAATTTCTATTTGAAAATGTATTCCTAACATCACATTACTGCAATCCCAACCATAGTTAATTGCCAAAGATATAAGAATTCTAACAATATTCATCTTTGTAACTTAAGTATAGCCTTTGGCCATAAATCTTGCCTTATATCTTTGAATCGGTTCATCTGCCATATACTTTACTTACTTTACTGTGTAAACCCATTTACAACCCACAAGTTTCTTCTCAACTGGCAGCTTCACCAACTCCTAAGTTTTATTTTTTTCTAATGCCCTCATTTCCACATTCATAGCTTGTTTACATTTCTTATTGGTTAAAGCCATGGATAGCATTTTAGGGATGGCAATGATGTTTAGGCTAAAAGGAAGGCTTTATAAGATGGTAAAAAGTTTTTTAAAGAAAGTAAATGCGCAAGAAGATAAAGTGGTTGTTTGGTACATTTCCAAATCCCTTTTTTAATAGCGATGGGAAAATCTTGATTGTTATTGTTCAATTGATATTCAATTTCACTATATAAAGAAGGTTCAGAAATTGTTACCTTAATCTTGGGATATGGGTAGTAGTCTTGGACTTACGTAGATTCATGAATAATCATCTTCTTCCTTAAATACACCGCCAAACTCATAATATGAAGGGTAAAATTTGTCTTTTCTTGTTGATTTTGTGGTACAAGTTCAAACATAGGCTTAGAAGAAGATGACAAGTCAAACAAGAAGAAAAACTTGAGAATCCCTTATCCTTATCTTCTATTGTTGAATTCTCTTCTTGAAGATAAGGAGTGATGAAATAAGACTCATGTTCATTGAAAGTAACATTTGCCGAAACATAAAACTTTTATGATGGATGGTGGTAACACTTATAGCCTTTTTGAGTCGTAGAGTAACCTATAAAGAAACATTTTAGTACTCTTGGATCTAACTTTCTACGATTGTGGCTATAAACATGGATAAATGACACACACCCAAATACCCTTGGAACAAGGTTATTTGTAGTTTGTAGATCAAGATAAAATGTTGAGAAGATTTCCATTGGACTCCTGAATTCCAAGACCTTTGAAGGCAAATGTTTTATAAGATGAACATTTATAAGTATTGCTTCTAAAGGATTCAGGTACATTTTTCTAAGAAAAGAAGACCCGAGTTAATTCAAGGAAATGACCATTTTTCCATTATGCTATTCTGCTATTAGAAGATTAGAAGACAACACAAGATGACCCATTTACAATCCTTCTTCTTGAAAGTATAGAGTTCGGACTTAACTGAAATACTTCCTAGCATTTCTAGACCTAAACCTTTTGATGTTAACCCTAAAATGATTTTTAATCATAGAACCAAAAATTTTTTAGGGCAGTACTGACATCAGATTCGTGTTTGAGTAAAAATATCCAAGTGACAGAAGTATAATCATCGATGAAAGACAAATTATTTTGCTCCAGAAACATTAGAAATAGTAGAAGGATCCAAAATGTCATTATGAATGATATAAAAAGGAATAGAAATTCTTTAATTACTAGTTAAAAAAGATACACATTTGTGTTAGAGAAGCTCACACACTTCATAATGAAATCGTCAACATTTAGACCCTTAAATAAAGAAGGAAACATAATTTTAACTACTCTAAAGATGGATGTCCAAAGTCAGTGATGGTGGAGCTAGATTTTATTTTCATTAGATGAAAAAGATTTTGAAAGAAAGGAATGAGATAAATTACCCTTGATCTTGCTTGATAAGTTCAATTCTTTAAGGTAATAGAGATCATCCTATACCTTTAGCATGTCCAATTGTGTTCTCTAGATCCTATTTCTTAAATACACAGTACTTTACAATGGAAAATCACATAGCAATTCAGATCTCTAGTGAGTTTGTTGATAGAGATCAGGTTCATGAATAATCTAGGGATACAGAGAACTTTTTTAAGGTTAATAATGGATTGATCAAGCTCCTACCTCAAGGATTTTGACTAATTGGCATATTTGGTAACTGTCTTACTCCTTTGTCTTGCAGTCATAGTCTTTACCTTGACCTTCTACACTTAGGCTTTGTCTCTAGCCTTAGAATTCATTTATTGGAGTGCATCTCAGATATCCTTGTTAATGGCCAAAAGCATACATATGTCACTAATTTCAGATGTCCTTGAGTTCCAAAGTCAAATCATAATCAAAGAATTTTCTTCATCTCATGCTTCAAATCAATGATCCTTTGGTTTCAAACTTGTACCTATGAGATGGCTCATCTCATCCTTTCCCTTTTAGTATGATACAAACAAGTTGAGACCATTCAATGTAATTTTTTCCATTCAACTTATATTTAGCTTGACATTTTGCAATTCGTCGAGATGTTGAGATTGAGCAGTCTCCTTCGATTATGTTGTAATGGTTGTCTTTACCACCTTCGACATCTCCGTGAGGAAAAAAAAAACTCTAAGTAATTAAAGTTGATTGCCTAAAGGAAAAAATTAACTAGCAATGAAGGTTGGTCAAAATAACAAGATTAATAGCAATGAAGGGTAGCATTCAGATCGATCTTTTCCAAGAACTGAAAGCCTTATGGCTCTAATAACATGCTTGACATTGAGAAAATATTTTCTACATTGCATGATATACAAGTTACCCTAAAAACAAAAAGGAAAACAAAAATACTCAGATCCTATGATCACGAGATATCCTAACCAAAGAGGAATATCTTGAAAGTATACAAAAATCCTAAAATAGCTAACATATCCACAAATCATGTTTTTCCACATGGATAAACTATAACACCATATAGAGTTGAATCCAAACCATATCTACGCATCAAAAGAGTAACATCCTAGGAAAGTACAACCACTATCTTAGGAGAACAGAGTGCCAATACTCCTTTTTGAATAACAAATGGACTTACCGACACACTTCCAATTCTCCTTGACATCATCAACACCACCAAAGTGGAAGGTCGGCAACAAATGAATATGACTTATACCAGCCTCTGATAATTTTGTTAGATGACTTACGCCTGCAGAATTCTTTAGGTATATATATTATGGTGTTAAAAATTGGCCATCACAAAATCACTCAACATGACTATAAAATCTCTAATTCCATTTATAAGATACAATAAATGAAAAGATTATATTAATAATTTCATATCAACCTAGGGTGACTTAGAGACATTTTGTTTGTAAGCCAGACAAACAGATGTCAGGGGAAAACCCTTTATGCTAAGGTATCCTTTGGGAATAAAAGTTCATCCTAATAGATGAACTTTTTTACAGTTACAATTGAAAAGCCTAGATAATTTACAACAAGCGTTCTTATCCAAACACAAATCATCCTAGTCTGGAGGTTTCATTTAAATAGTGATACTCTATCACTGGCCTAGAGGTGCAAATCCAACACAAATCAATTTTAATTATCCTAGCAACATTGCTAAGGTGATGAATATGGACACAATATTTACATTTATCAAAGGACAACAGATTATGATTGTAGGGGTCAAAAGAGAAATGTTACCTCCAAAGTGAAAGCCAAATAACCACCACGGAAGTCCGGGCGAACAGTCTCATCATGGGCACTGTAAAGTCAATAATGGATTAAGAATGCATACAATCATTACTTTTCAACAAAACAAATCATTACCTGAAATCCCTTATATGAAGCTCATAAATGCTTATATCTGAGAAAGAAGCTATTTGAGGTTTCTCATCAGCTAAACTATCCCATCCTTTTGGTTTTAGAGTAGAAGAATCAAGATTCACAAATAATGTCATGTGGCCATTTGATGAGAGCCTGTTTCAACATGTAAACCATTTAAAAGTTAAAGATGCCTTTCCCATTATGTTTGAAGCCTTTATATAGAATGCTTGAATACGTCAATTTCAATAAAGATAAGCATCTCAATTATATTAAAGGATCATCATCATATTGAAATAACCAGCATACCCTCTAGCATATGGATCATTTGCATAGCATTTCTCAATGCGCAAGGTGCTAGGATGATAAACTATAACTTCATAGACATAATAACAGCCTTCCCAATATTTTGGTCCTTGAAAGTGCCAAACTCCATCAATCTCGTCAAGTTGGACAATTTCAAGAGGATGCTCCGTAGATGTGTCACCATAAATGTGAGCACTCACTGCCTATTTGATTTGAAGGACAAAAGCATGAATATTTATAGAGACCTAAACTGTTTGAGATCACAAGAAAGGAATTAAGAATCTTTAGATTTCACACACTTGCGCTGTGGGTGCCCAAAGGTAGAGGGAAACATAATCTATTGAATAATGTGCACCAAGTGGACCATCATACGAGAACAATTCATCTAAAATACCAGGTAACTGCAAACCAGTAGCATTGCTGCATTTCCCGTCAGCTGTCAATGATAAATATCTTCAGTAAACTAGCCTATAGTTAAGTGATATGCTATCCAAAAACTTCAGAGATATCCATAATTTTGCTTTATGCTACAATTATCCCAATGAAACAACATTCTCTCTCTTCCAACACACTAATAAAAACAATCTCGTTTATCTAATATACTTTTGCTTTAATTTAAAAGACCACAAATAAATGAGTGTTGGGTGCTAGCAAAAAAGTGCCAACTTACATCCAAATGCTGCAACTGCTAATTGACACTTCAAGAGGGGTTTGACAACCACAGAATTAGGCACTTCAAAAGCTCGGTAACCTTGTATATGTGGGAATTTAGATAAAACCTAGCAAAATTCAAATCAAAGAAATAACTAGTTACAAACTTACCAGGAAGGTTGAAAACTTCACTAAACAAGAATGAAGCTTATAGAATTTCAACGTATACAGCAATCTCTGAGACGTCGGTATTAAATCAATCAAAGCTTTATCAAAAAAATAATTCTTGCACAAACGATCTAGCATTATTAAATAAAAAGAAAAAGACTGAATGCATCTTACACTTTCTGGAAGCCCAACATCATTTTCCTCAAGCTTAATTTTGACATCATATCCTGTTAACATGTAAGTGAGAACAAAAATGGACTGGCTAGAAGCTAAAAGTATTTATTAGAAGGAAGACAACGATGTGGGTTCAAACCTTGAATGACGTCATCTTGAATGGATAAAGAAGCAATTTTACTAGCATATAAATAGCAAGAGGAACCATCTCCAACATCCACGTTCCAGGCTATCACATTTCTGCTCACCCATAATGCCCTCGAGTACACTAAGCTATCTTGTAACTAATATCCAAACAGAAAACCATTAGTTATAAGACCATGTATATATATAGCCCAGATGTAATGTAAACTGGAATCATTTGTTTCAAATGCAAACTTATAAAAACTGTTCATGACTGTTTAATACAATTGCAACAAACGAGAGAGAGAAAGAGGAACCAGAGCAGTGGAAGTGGACGTTTGACGAGGCATCGAAGAGCAGCGGGTTTTGTGCGATAGTTCACGACAGAATACACCATACATAGAGTGCTCAAATATCCTATTGGACCTTTCCGACTGAACATAAAGTAATAAAAGGTCTTTTAAATAAGAAAGGGAACGATAAAAAGAGAGGGTCATTCATTCTCAGCACTTACTTTGATCAGAAAATCCGACACGTGGGCGGAGGCTCTGACGCCGGAGGCCACCACCGGTTCATTTTCTCCGCTGAAGCAAAGCTTGGATATGGGTGATAGAGACAATGACTGTGGAGCCCACAAAGATGAACAGAATGACATCATTAGATGCAAATCTATAACGACATTCTCCCTTCGACCTCCAACCTTGTAGTAGGAAAGTGTGGATTAAATTTCATCTCTTAGTTACAAGCTGATCTCTCTCAAAGATCGACATGTATCAGGCTTCAATACAAGGCTGAGCTCTGATAATCTACTCCACCGGTGCGTGAAATTATCGATTTTTTTAAATTCAGAAGATCTTCAAGTATCATTGTTCTTTTTTCTTCACAGATGACGACGACTTTAAAACATGTACATAATCTATTGGTTTAAATTTAATAGATCGATTTTTCGGATCAATTAGCTGATTTTCCTTTTGCGCATATGTTTTCCTGGTTCGTTTGTTTTGGATAAAAATGCCTTTGCCACGTGTAATCCAATGTTCCTCCCTTCTGCAATCAGAAGGTAAGAACCGCTTCCTCTGCTATGAAATTTAAAAGAAAAATCAAGAATTATGCCTTTCCAACTCAGGACATGGGATAAGGTGAAAAATTAAAACCATTAGGATTTATGTTTAGTTGGAGATTTATTAATGGAATGTAATATTATTCTATCATTTAAGACGAGAATTTATAATAAAATAGAATGCGATGGGATAGAAGAGGAGGATTTCATATTATATCTTATTTCATCCTAAATAATAAAAATAAAAAGTTTAGGATAGAATATAAAATGATAAACAACTTCATATTATATTACATTATAAACATTTCATCCAAACAACACTTCAGTATATTATATTATGAACTCTTTTATATCTCCCAAATAACAATTTTCTAATATTACATCCATTTGTATTCCATTCATTATAAACAATTTTATTCAATTACATTAAAAATATTACGTCCAATTAAACATACCTTAAGAAAGATTGTAACAAAAAACAAAAGTAACGTATCCACACTAGTTCAGTATTCAAGATACTAGACTTATCACCAACTTTATTTATTAGTCAAAATCAATTATGAAAATATGCTCATTTTGTGACTTTCAAGAGCAGAGAATTCAAATAAACTACGTCCTCGTAAGGTGGAGCAATCGACCCAGGTGCATGGATTGTAAAGTGATGTTGAACGCTTGCTTGTCAATTCAGTATAAACTGTTAGTTTTGGATCTTATAAAGTAAGGGTTGGAAGGAAAAAAAAGTTCTAGGATGCATATCAGATGGTGGAATCTAAAAAAGAACACGATGGATTAACTTAGGGATAAAATACTATATAGAGAAGAATGGAAATTGGAAGGAGAAGCCAACCAGATGTAAGAGAGAGGTGCAACTCTTTTAGGTAATACAACTAAAGAAATATTGGGGGTTTCTAAAGGACCTAAGGGTGGCAAGATGAAGTCTTAGTGATTGAATGAAGATATACGAGAAAATATTAAGATCAAGAAAGGCACCTATAAAGCTATATTAGATAGTACCATAGAAATAAAGAAATTAGTTAATAGAGAAAGATACAAATTGGTAAAGAAAAAGGCCAAGAAAACAGTCTTAGTAGTTAAAAGCAAAGGTTACGAGAAATTGAACCAAAGATTAGAAACTAAAGATGGAGAAAATGACATTTTTAAATCGACGAGAGCTAAGGAATTGAATGCGAGAGACTTAGATCAAGTTTATTGTATAAAAGATGAAGCAAGACAGGTGCTCATAACTGAAAATGACATCAAAAAAAAATGACAAAGGTACTCATAACTGAAAATGAAATCAAAAGAAAATGACAAATGTACTTATAAAGCCTTTTTAATGAAAGCATAGAAGACAACATCTCTTTAGGTGATCTTAGCACATCTGAGAGGTTTTGTAACTTTTCTCATTATCAACACATTACAAGGGAAGAAATTAAAAAAGCTTTAAGGGAGATGAAGAGTGGAAGGATAGTAGGGCTTGATGAAATACCCATAGAGGTGTGAAAGAGCCTAGGTGTAGAGGATCTTACTTTGATAGCCAAGCTTTTTAATTGAATCATTAAGTCTACCAAAATATTGGATGAGTGAAGACTTAGTATGTTAATTCCTCTATATAAGAACAAAAAGACATTCAAATTTATAGCAACTATAGAGACATCAAACTATTTAATCACACCATAAAGTTATGGAAGAAGGTAGTTGAGAATAGAGTGAGAAAGGATGCTCATATCTTGGAGAACCAGTTTGACTTCATGCCAAAAAAGTCTGTGATAGAAGCTTTATATCTCCTTAGAAGATTAATAGAATATTACAGGAAAAGACGATGTAATTTACACATAGTTTTTATTGATTTAAAGAACGCATATGACATGTTACCTAGGGAAATCGTGTGGAGGTGTTTAAAGGCTAAGGGAGTTCCTATAATCTATGTATGGGTTATTAAGGATATGTATGAATAAGACTAGAGTAAGGATGATAGGAGAAGACATAGAATTTCTCTATCGATATTGAGTTATACCAAGGCTCCTTATTGAGCCTTTTTTCTATTTGTGGTAGTGATGACTGAGCTCATCAAGAATATTCAAGGAATGTGACTTGGTGTATATTGTTTGTTGACGATATTATCTTAGTGGATGAGACAAAAGAAGGTGTGCTAGGTGTAGATTGTATTGTATTTTTATAGGTAATTTGATATATGTTTAGTGGTTAAGTTGATTGTTTAGTATGTGTTTAGCTTAAGATTTGTGCAAGTTCATAAACACTTGTACTTTAAGTGTTTTTTGGGTGAGAACATGTTTTTGAGCTTCAATTTTGTATATATGAGGTGTTATGATGAGTTTGTTAGCGTTTCAGAGCATTTGGAAGAGTTTCGGAGGAGAATAGGACCAAAAAACATGCCACGATCATGACAAAAGTTCAAGCATAAGGCCATGATTGTGACAAAAAGCAAGTAAACTAGCCATGATCGTGCATTAAGGGCCATGAACATGGCCTGCGCGCATATAGACACAAAGTCACTTTCGGATTCAAGTTTTCTAAGGACGTTTCGGACCCCGGAAAGACAATAGGATTACCATAATTGTAAAGGACTATAAAAGGATAATGATGGAACCTTAAAGGAGCCCACATTTCTGCCTACATTTGGAAACCAAAAGAGAGAGAGAAAGAAGAGAGAGAGAGAAGAACAAGAGGAAGAAGAAGAGGGTTTTGATGTTGAAGTTTCTCAGAATAGGTGATCTCCCGACGTCACTACTCTCCCGAATCATATAACTTGAGTTTCATTTTCTCCCCATTTACCTTTTTATTCACTTAATATGTAAGATTGAGACGAGTTGTATGGATATGAATTTTGAGTTGTTCATAATGTTTGAACTTTACCTTCAAGATTTTGCTTATCTGTCATGTTAATCTAGTTGATTTGTGTTTACTTGAGTTAAGTATTGCGATTGATTGATGTATTTGCATATTCAGTAATAAACCGAGAAGGTGAACCAGATAAAAATGATTAGATTGGATTAACGAGAGTTAAGCGATCTAATTAACCACTTAATCAATCTAGTCAGTAATTTTATAGAGAGAGATCTCGTGGAAGTCCTGATTGTTTATTAATGAGCTTTAGAACTAATTAGAATTATGGGTAATTTGTGAATTGAGAGATTACAAATCCATAATTCGATTAGGGTTTACAATTTAGGGAATGATTATAACTCGAAAGAGGGTAATCAATACGATTGTCTAGAACCGATGCCCCATAAACACATATAAGGCTAGATTAGAATTGATGATAGTAAAATCCCCTCTCTCATAACTTGATTAATTCTCTTTACGAATTTCCATTATTACATTATTCGATTATTGCTAGTTTGTTTTGATTTAGATTTTTTTAGTTGTTATTCAAATTTGATTATTAAACAAAGTATAAACTAAATTAAGTGGTGCCTAAGCATAATCTCTGTGGGACGATATTTGCTTTTTACTACAAGTAACGACCCGTATAATTGTAGTTTTTAGCGTAAAATAAGTAATTAGTTTTACAATTCAATAAGTTTTTGGGGTCGTGTCGGGATTGTTTTTTTTAGCATCTTGTTTAGTTTAGGTAACTTTGATTTAAGAGTATTTCATACTTTTCCTTGAGTTTTTGTAGGTGCTTGAACACAAAGAACACGAGAAGGTCTAATGAGGTTAGTGAGGAAGAGCATTCAGATATTACAAGGCATGAAAGAGAGCTAAAAAGAGTTAGACGCCAAGAACAAATAAAAAGGAATATGGCAGAAGAAGGAGAGCAAGGAGGAGCTGAGAGGACATTGATGGATTTTATGGGGCCAGGTTTCAGTCCTCAAGGAGTTGCAAGGCCAGCGATTCAAGCCACTAATTTCGAAATCAAGTCGGCACTCCTCAACATACTTTAGAGTAGTATGCGGTTTTATGGGTGTCCAAAGAAGATCCCAACACCCATCTTGCAAATTTCTTAAAGATTTATGATACCTTCAGGTTTAATGGGATGTCAGATGTGTTAGAGTAGTGCCCTAAAGGAAATCACCTTTAGCGCGTTTTATACAAAGTTATGTACAAACTTTATTTTAAATACTAAAGAAAGACATATTTCATTATGATTTATAAGCAAATTAATGAAGTCCATGATATATGACATAGCATGAAGGAAATTATGATGAGA
>JANIJH010000225.1:34288019-34301513 GCA_024520975.1 Erythroxylum areolatum | reverse complement strand
CCTAAATATCAATTGATTTCATTCAAAAGCTTTACATACACTTAGAGTGGGATTGACCTAGACTTATCATTACTATAGTTGTAGATCTAGTTATTTTGAGTAGCATTACAACATGCCACATTAAATAATCAAACGATTAATTCGAGTTAAACAATTAAAGGAGACTTTAATACCATCGAGTCACATACAAAGCGGAAAATAAAATTTTTATGATTTCCAATCAGATCACAATAATTGAATAACTTAAAAAACACGAATCATACCTTATTCAAAGTTCCTACTAAAATTTTTTCAAAACCCATTCGAAGTATCATCCATAAGCTAATTACGTATTCAACCTCTAATAGTATTCACGGAAAGGTAAAAGGAAAAGAGGAAATTAGCACGAGTGTTAACTCCATTAGGCTCATTTCCTTTATTTATAGAAAAAAGCTTTAGGGATGCATTTTTATTAAAATTAAATGTTAAAATTATAACTAAAGTCAAACTCTAATTATAATTATAATTAAATTAAATTAAATTAAATCAAATATCTCAGATTTAATCCCCGAAGTTTCTCTCAGAATTAAGTCCAACTTAATTGAAATTAATTTTTCTCTTTTAACTTCTCTTTATGTGTGATTTATTAGGTTTATAATGTATTAGCGAAGATTATAAATTATAATTAGAATTAGATAAATTAAAACTCATTTAATTTATTTTTAACTTTCCAATTAAATAATTTATAATCATAGATCAAGAATGAGATTTAGTAGTACATTATGACCACCTAAATATTAAGAATGTCAAAGTGGTTTGACTTAATCTATCCATGCATGGTTAAGATGAATAATTTAATCATGTCGTCATCTAATGTTCCAACTAAATAGAGTATGGGTATAATGTCCATTCTTTTAAATCTAATTATGTTCGTTATTGCTAATTACTAATTTGATTTATAATTGATATTCAAAAACACCTTTTCAACAATTCATTCTAACCAAAGAATTCCTTAAATTACTTTTAGTTACGAATAATGGAACATTTTCTCTAATTATTTTAGAGTGACAAATTATTTATTAACTTACTCAATTATTTTTATATAGTTCATATTATATCCGAGTACTACCAATTGAGCTACCCTAAAAAAGAACATGATATAAGTAGTATCAAAACAAGGATTATCTTACAAAAGATATCTTAATAATCTTAAATATAAGGATCAATTATATAACCATCATAATGAGAAAATTCACAGACTAATAAATAATATTCCATTTAGAATCCTCATAATTAGTTCAGTAAAATTATTTTTTAATAAGTACATATGCATTTGTTTAAATATCTCCGTATTTTAATTTAAAAGATTAATTACTTTCTTTACAATTACATACTAATTATTTTTAGAATTTTATTTTCAATATTAAAACATCAAATATAATTAACAAAATAAATAAAAATAAAAAATCTTTATTAATTAAAATAATAATATCACACGTAAAATTGCAATATTGCAATGAATTGATTAATTGCAGGGCCGTAAACTAACAAATTCGACACATCTCACGCCGACTTCTCCTTAGTTCTAGGTCTACGTGATTGCTAATGGCCTATGCGAAGCAGCTACTACCATTTTAATAGTACTACAGGGAATGAACAGAATAGCCCTTTGCTGGTATCTTGATTCTTCCATTTTACTTCATCTTAAATTGCATGCTGTTTCTTAACCATCGTGCGAAATCATAAGGCCTGAGTTTCAATAGCAGGATAGGCTTTTGAAAGCATGGTGAAAACACAACGCATTTGTATTGTTGAGTACAATTAAGGCAGATGGTTCAACAATTAAAATTTTCGTCTGAAAGCATCCTTCTTCAGGCTGAAAGTGCCAAAAAATGGAATTCATTTTTCATGTTAATGATATTTAATTTATCCGTCCTATAGAACTACTTAATACGGTAACGGCAGGTAGGTGACGAAGAACAAAACTGGACATGTTTGCAAATCCTAATCATAATCAAACAAGCCAATATGTGACTTCCATGGCCATTTCATCATCTTTTTGCGTGATTCTTTCCCTTATTTCTTTACTTGTAACTCCTTTGAATCTGATAAATATTTAAGTCTCCCCTTTTCTATTGCTGCGTTCTGAAGCAGCGGAAGGGTAGGAAATGACGTCAAAATCAGCTCCTTTTTGCAACTCACTTCCCCCCTGGCATGTGGGAGTGTCACAGGCTCTCTTTCTCTATCCACTGTTCCTATATTCGTATCTTTTACTGGATTGAAGCACTGACTGGATAGTGAGAAAATTGGAGAAGTTAGCATTAAAACTAAAGTTGGTTTTTATCGTATTCTTCGAGATCTTATTTTGGGGATTCATTTTAAGACAATTGCAATTCTTAATTTGTATATATATATATATATGTGGCATGTTCTGTATCGACAATCTCAAACTATAAACCAAGCAACCTAAATATAGGTTCTTGATCAGTTTACTTACCATAAGCATCAAGTTTTGCATGACTCTTTAAAAGTTCCTATCAGGCAGTTTTTGTTTTTTATCTATTTTACCGACCGAAAGGATGATTTTTAGAAGTGAAAGATGATCTAGTGATGTTGCTGACAGTGACAGTCGAGTGTACTACCAGTATATGACTATAATCTTTAAATCGAGAAGCAAAACCATACAATGCACTGTTCTGTGGTGTTCCAACATGGACGTCCTTTTCAGAGAAAACTTTTGGGAAAAGAAAAAGAAAAAGAGACTGCATCGAATGATGCCGAATTCTGAGCACCCGAAGAAGATAAAAACTGAATATTTATCGCAGTGTCGCGGACTCTTACAATGAAGTTCTCTAGTTGTGTCAATATCGAGTACCAGTTATTTCTGGACCTCAAATTTAATTCTTAGAGTTCAACTCACTTCAAACATTTCCTACCAAACATTAATATGTGTAATCATAGCAACTGATTATAAACATATTACCACCGAAAATTGAAACAGTTTCAGTAACACTTCCAATTCCTGTCCGAGTCATTTGCATTCTTACTTGTTTGTACCAATAGACATTAGTGGTATACGCCAGTAAAACAACAATACCGATCAAATTGATATCGTGTCGCTCCTAGCCATAACACTATCGGAAATTTGAAACAGTTTCACCAACTTTTGTAACATACAAATTTTCTATAAAAAAAACCTTTCCTGTCATACGGATCCTTCACAATTTAACTGGTCTTTTGTGGCCACTGACATTAGACAATACAAGATTACTGGTGTATGCTACAACAATACTAGCAACAAAATTGATAAGATATGGATGCTAAAACTGGTTATCTTGTGCTCTGTTATTCATCGACACTAACCATTATAAAAGAGAAAAAAGAAAAAAGTCATCATCTTTAATATTTACAGTGGATAGCATTTCAATAGCGGAGGAGCTCTTCTCAATGAATGTCACCCAGAAGTACAAAAATGCAGCAGGATTCAGAATCTTTGCACGCTTATCCCTTACAGTACTAGCGTTGGAAAGCAGGAAGGTCACTCAGTTCGTCGCATTTTCACATTTAATGGGATTTCCTTGTAGGACTGGATCTTTTCAGCTGCTCGACGCAGGGGGCGAACGGAGGACCTTCGACGCTCTAGATCCCCAGAATCAGGGGCATCACTTGTTATTTTGGTTTCATTTTGCACATGTGAGATTGATGGTGTGCAACTTTCATTCATTACAACCATGTGCACGGGAGAAACAGGCAATTCATTCTCCTGTATCTGTAATGAGTCGTCACTGAGTTCTTGTAATTGCTCTTGAGGCTTAGACCTTGTAGATCTCCTTGCCGGTAAAAGCCTGTACAAGTAAATTTGGACGGAAAGGGACCTTTATCTTTCAAAACACTTCTTTGTGATAGAAGCCATTGATAAACTCAAATGTGTGTAGTCAGCAAAACAAAGTAAATACAAACCTCTTCTTAGAGACCATCTGTTCAGCTTGGACTGGCTTAACCGTAGCAGAACCTAAAGCATCGGCTATCTTGATCAAGTCTTCAGTTGTCCCTTGTTCACCAGAACTAAGCCTGGCAGATTGCCTTCTTGAGCAAAGACTGTTGAAGAAAATATTGTCATACTGGGCATGCATTAAGCTTTTAAGCAAAGCAAAAGATAGAAAGACCACTCACAAATTTCAAAAAGCCTGAAGTTAATAAGGTGCAAATTGTACCTGTTTTCAACTAGCCCATCTTTAGCCCGAAATTGTTCATCAGTAGTAGGGTACAAACCTGTCCAAAATTATAAAAGCAAAGAATTAGTTTGATAGACAAGCATCTCTTAATTTCGGACAGGTTTTAACACATTAGATACATTGAGTTTTTGATCGTCTGCTCCTCTTTTTATCCCCAACTTTTCCATCAACCTTATCTGCTTCAAATAATTTTCCAGCGTCATCAGTTCTAACCTAAAAGCAGTGAAAGAACAAGTTTAAGAGAAGCATTCTATTTTGAAAGGGACAATGTTGGAGATGAAAGAGGCTTTTCAGTGAGCTACTTATCCACTATACTGTGAACAAAGAAAAGATAAAAAAAAGTAAGCTTGCCATGGATTCCAATTGTCTAGCTTTAAGCAAACCATTTTTACATCCCAGCTCATGTCGAAGGGCCTTCAGCTGAAGAGCAACAGAAACAAATTTTTTAAAAGGATTGAGGAAGACCAAATTCTGGCATCTTAAGTATTTAACATCTTACCTTATCTTTACCTGAATTTAGTTCCTGCAGCAAGAGAGCAATACAGCAGTCAACCTCTTAATAGTGCAACATTCTCCACTTACTAATTAATCCACATATGAATAGCAATTCATTTTTCAATAATAACGGTACCCCTAGCATCTGGCTATTCGCTTGGGCTAGTTGGACGTTCTGTTGTTGAACTTTCTGATAATTGATTCTCAGCTTCTGTAACTCTATTGCACTCAATTGGATAATTTTACTGTATATAACGATTAAGGAGAGCACAATTTTTTGTCAAAAGAAAATGAGAAATAACTAATCTGAAGAAGAAAACAAAATAAACTAAAATGCATACTTTCTGTCCTCAAGAAGCTTCACCAGTGCAATATTTTCCTGGATATAAACTCAAAAACAGAGTGAGACAGACCTGTGGAAAAGAATCATGATGATAAACGTACACTCACAGAACTGAGAAAATACCTGATGGAGTTTGTCAACGTACTGTTTGGTACTAAGTGACAGGCACTGTGATTTTCCAGCTTGATTTTGCTGTGTCAAGTTGGTGATGTCGGCTAGAGATTTTCTTGGGACAGTTTCAACACTAGGTCCCTTCATCCCTTTCCCTCCCTTTGAACCTGATACGGACAGCAATTTCCTCAATTCATCCAAGAAACCAAAATAATCCAGGCCCTTTTCACGAGAAAAGTCCTTCATAAAACCATAAGCTTTTAACAACACAGGCTTCATTAAAGTGTTCCAACCACGAAATTGATGATGATTTCACTTCCTCATAGTAAATCAATCAGTCGAAGTAATTCAACTAGTTCGAACAATGAAAATGACGAGAACGAATTGTGTAAAGTATGAAGCTGTTGGGCACAAAATCACTGAGAGAACACAAAACCTGATCTGGGAGCAAATTTTAGGGCTCTGAGTTCTAATTAAAACATAAAATCTCCACCAAATCAAAACTTGAGCAGAAACTGAAAAATCTGAGATTGGAAGTTGAGAATTGAAAGAGAAGGAAAGCAAAGAAAAAGAAAAAGAAGTGTACCACCAAAGTTGAAGTCACTTGTGTCTATGGCTACGCCACCGTCCATGTCGGAGAACAATCTCAAACCCTAAATTTGGCGAGCTCCTAGTGGACGATTTCTGTAACTATAATCGTCCTTGTCACAGAACAGCCCTTCCGTTCTCTTGCTCTGTCACTGACTCAATGTCTTAAAAAGTTAAAGCCAGGAAGGAGAGAAAAGCGGAGGGGCAAAAATGAAAATTAAAATTGGTAGCAGATCAACGGCTTTCCAAGCCTAAAGCCGAGGCTATTTTGAATATCCGAACCTCAATGTTATTGGGCCGAAAATATTTCTCCGATACCCCCCGAATTAAGTTCCAAATAAAACGATAGCAAGGTTTATTGAGGAAATTCAAAATTGATATGTATAATTGGAATGCAAATATAATTGGGGATAATTTTTTAATTAAACTCTTTTATCATAAATAAAATACACTAAAATACACTTGATTCGAAATCGTGTATAATTTTCTTTTGGAATTTTCAACTACATTTTATTCATATTCATAGTTTTTAACACTATTTGTAGAGTAGAATTCAAATATTTTGAAAAAAAGAAAGCAGTCCTAGCTTTCTAATATATAGAAAAAGATTATATGATTTCTTTTCAATTAAACTTCTAATTATAATTATAATTTAATTTTAATTAAAATGAGATAACTTATATTTGATTTCTAAAATTTCTTATGCTTTACAATTAAATTCAACTTAATTTAAATTAATTTTTCTTTTAAATAACTCTCAACCTATTATGTTTTTAATATGTTGACGATAATTATAAATTATAATTGTATAAATTAAATTTTTATTTAATATATCTTTAATTCTTCAATTTAATAATTTGTGGTCATAGATTAAGATAGATAACTATTCAAATAATAAGAATGTTAAAGGGGTTTGACTTAAACTTGTATATGCATGATTGTAACATGTAATTTACTCATTTCTCATCTAATGTTTCAATTGGACATAAATAATGAAAGTAATGTATAATCTATTTAAATCCAATCATGTTCTTACTAATTAATAATTTATATTTGAAATTATAATTTTAAATGTCAATTAACACTGGCTGGAGATTTCATTACACCACTAATATTTTCTCTAATTACTTTAGAGTAATGAATCTATTATTGACTTAGTCAACTATCTTCATATAGTTCATACTATATCTAGGTACTACTGACTAAACTATCATAATAAAATACATTTAATCAAAACATAGCAATTTTCACATATGATACCCTGATAATCTCAAATTTAAGGATAAATTATATATCCATCGTAATGAGAAAATCTACAAGCACATAAGTAATATTCTATTTGAGATCCTCATAATTTAGCCATTACAACGAAGTTATTTTCCAATAAGCATCCACATATTTGTTTAAGTATCTTTATATTTTATTTTGTGAATTGAAAATAGCCTCTCAATTAGTTAGAGATAAAGATATGTACTACTAAACCTCTCTAGACCCTGTGCATCAAAGGGATTTTCACTGGGTCATTATTGTTGTTATTAGTGTATATTTTAATTTATGAGATTAATTAATTTCTTCGTAAGAAAGAAATATGATGTGTTTTAATTTGATCATTTCATTAATATCTCATATTAATGAAACTAAAACTAAGAATAATTTAGAAATAATACATAAATACAAATTGAATCTCTTAATTATAACTTCTTTATAATTTTAATTACATAATAACTATTTCATGAGTTTTACTTTTAGTCTTAAAATATTATATATAATTAACAAAAATATATAAAGATAAAGAGTATTTTATTAATTAAACTGAAAATATCATACATTAATTTACAATCGTCTGATTAGTTGTAAGACTATAAACTAACATTCTCCCACTTACACTAAAACCACTGCCTATATACCTCATACCTTATGGCAACAGGATCAGACTAGATTTTAATGCTTTCAACAATTCAGTTTAAACTCAAAACATTTTAACATGTTCTGAAAGGATCCTAACATTTCATAAATATTCAATTTGAACCCTAACTTAATTTTTCCGTCTGCTCTCCATTTCAAGAAGATTATCTAGTACTTTTTGTAAGTTCCTTGTTAGGTATATATACTATTTGACAAATATGGTCCAAAAAATATAAGAAACTAGAGTTTCCTCTTTCTCTCCTCTCTCTCCTCTCTCCCTCCTTCTCACTTTCTCTTGCTCTTAAAGTTCTCCATTTTGCTTCTCTCTTTCTACAACTATGAAATTGCATATCTCTATTTAGCTCATTCATTTATCCCCTGTCCTTTTTGGTGTCGATCAAATTTGAACACCTTCTAATTATAGAATTAAGAAAATTTTCAATTCTAACATAGATTTTCTTTGTCATCCTCTCTAAGACTTAGTAAATCCAACCTTGAAAGCACATGAATATAATTAGAATATTTGGTTTCCTTATTACCATCATCATCTCCAAGCATAAATTTCTAAACTCTATTGTAGGTTTAAAACCTTCCTTGTCTTCTAACATACCTCCATATAAAAAGCTCATGAGAGCACTCATATTCATCTTAAAAGCCAATTAGTCTATATCTATAAGCTGTCCAATCTTACCATACACATCCTTTAAAAATTTTCTAATCTCTTATTTTCTAAGACCATAAAAAGAATTAATTTTTTAACATAAAAATTTCATTCTAAATATATGTTTATTGTAATGAAGTATGTTTTCTTTTACCTTCTTCCCAACCTTTTTGTTTGTGCAATTGATACTTAGTATGTTTCATTTTTTTAATGTCAAATGTTCTAACTTGCAAGGGTTGTTCACACTATTAAACATTTTTATTGTTTTTGTCCCCTCTTTTTTTAGAAACAAACTAAAGGTTCTACTATTTAGGAATTTTCAATTTTTAATATGTTAGTTTCAAAAGTATGAAGTTTTTCATTTTCGTTTTATTTTCTTTTGGTATTTCTTTCAGAAAGTGTAAGGGTGGCAAGCTATCAAAGAAAATTGTGAAAAGTTAAATGCAATGAATTTTTTGAATTTCATTATTTATGTACATTAGATATCCTAAGGATTCTTGGATGAGATAAATGCTTATATAAGATTCTTTTACAGTGTAGAAGAAAATGATGTAGAAAAATAATAAGCAAAAGCTCTAATTGTGTGAATTTTGTTTGTGATTATGTGTTGTCATCTTTGAGGAATTATACATCATGATTTAATGGCAGAGGTTTTTTTCTATAACTTAATGATTAATTGTCTCATCTAAATACTACTTCTTCATATAACATAGGATAGAGAATATCTACTTATTACTTTCTTCTCCTTTATGTGTTTTTAAGATAGACACATTACTAAGTGATCTTAGAAATATTGATGCTTATAGATGGGTGTTGAGCAAGTTTTACCTAACATGAAACCCTCAATATTCGTGAGTATATGAATCATAACTTGTAGTATTCAAGGGTGTCAGTCCTACAAGGAAAAAGCTAAAACAAAGTGAACCTGAGTTTGTGTAAATTGATTTAGATGAAAATAAAATATCAAAAATCAAAACAATCAAATAAAATTGAGCACCTAACTACTTAACGATTGAACTGTCATAATTAAACAAAGATGATCAAGGATAAAAGCTTAAGATTCATTCTATAGTAATTTTGCCCCCTTAACCTTTATTGATTCAATTAACTGTCAATCCTAGATTGTAATGGGTTAATTACTCTCTCTCAAGACCCTAATCATTGAACCTCAATTAATTATCCTTAATTTATTACAAAATTCTAGATTTTTTCATTCTCTCTATTCACAAAAATAGCTTAACGTTTTCAATTAGTTCTTAAGTGATCTATTGGATAATCAAGTTTTCACACTGGATCTCTCTTCATATGATTATCAATATGATATTTGTATGACTTAATAGGTCGTTAACTTTTGTAAGCGAACCTAATCAAATTACTTTTGACTCACTCTCTCAATTTATTGTCAAAGTATAAACATACCCAAATATCACAACACTATAAGATTGTATTAAAATCAATAATGATAAAATCACAAAATAACTTAAGAAAAATCCTAATCTAAAAATTAAAACATCATAAATGTGTATAGCATCTTCAATACCAATTTATACATCAAGCTTAAGGAAAATAAACAAAGGAAAGAAGAAAGAACTTGATTTGGACTAGTATGGAAATGCTAGATAACTCTAACTCTCTAATCTCCCTTCTTGATCTTCCTTGGATGAATCTCAATATGGTAAAATGGAGACTGCTCCTTTTTTTTGTTTTTGTTCTTAAATAGTTCTTAAGGCTTCTAAGGTTATTTCTAGTGTTTACTCACTTAATTTGGTTCTAAAAATAGCCCAAAAACGTCAAAATTACAAAAATTCTCATGTGTTAGAAAAGTTGAAATTCGCTAGAATTATTGTCTACGCCCTCTGTCATGATTGTGACAAGCAACTCATGATCGTGCACTGCTTCATTCAGCCTCCATCTTCTTCATTCTTCAAATTCCTGATTTCTATTACTAACAAACACATCAAACACCTAATGAAATATCAAATTAAGATCATATTCTTGTTTAAACCAAACAAACACTTAGAATACATATAAACATTAACAATAACATAAGTCTAAGCCTATACACATAACAATCATCTAACAACATCTAAAAGCACCTATCAATGGTTCCATAGACATTATCCAGTTCTGTGAAATCTTGATGAATGTATTCGCCAAGAAACGGAAGGTATCTAAGTATTGGCAACCTTTAAGGACCTAATGCCAGTGAAGTTATATACTTCTTTATTTTATTAAGTTTCCACTATAAATAAAATATAGAAAGTGTTGTAATTGATATGAAGAGATTTAGCAAACTTTTATCAATAGTGGTTTATAAAGAAATTTAAAAAATTGGTAACAAGAAATATTTTTAGTTTTTTATGCAGCTATAACTAGCATGTGTTGCAGATTCCAACTATGTAACCAAATGTTCTGAAATTAAAAAAAAAGAAAGGACATAAAGAAGAAACTTTAGTTTTTTCTATTTCTTGATCCCCATTTGCCATATATGATAAATATCTAGTAAGGGATCCATATAACTTTTATATAATTTTTTTTATAACTAAGGAATGACGAAGAAATTAAGATGGGATTTAAAAGTTAAGGTTCTCTTTAAATGTATTAAAATGTTTAGGATTAAATTGAATTATGATAAAAATGATAAAGTCTTTTTAAAACTTTTACCAATACCATATCCATCTATATGTCGACCATGTCTCTCTTGAGACAATGAGTTAGAGAGAGAATCAACAAAATTCTCTTTAGTGGAAAATTGCTCTATTGGAATGTCTTTTCTCTCTGCTATCTCAATGATCGATTGGAACTTTACAAGTACACGTTTAGATCATTGATGAGACCTTGATTTCTTTGCCTATATAATGGCACCATTATTATTACATACAACATTGTTGACTTAACAATGTAAGGAACCACTACAAGTTTGATAATGAACTTTTTGATCTAAACTGCTTCCTCTACTACCTTTAATACTGAAATATACTCTATCTCAGTTTTAAAATCAATGATGGTTAATTTTTTTTAACTTTAATAACTTACTACACTACCATTCAAGGTGATGATGTACCTTAACTATAATATTCTATCATTAGGATCAAACTGAAAACTCATGTTTGAATACCCCTTAACTCTTAATTCACCTCCTCTATAGACCAAAAAAACATCTTTAGTTCTTCTTAACTACTTTAATGTATTTTTCATAGTTGTACAATGACCATTACTAGATTTGGCTTGAACTATGCTCATTATGCTCAAATTATAAAAGACATTCAATCTACTACATAACATCATATATATGATTGATCTAATGGCTGAAGTCTATGGAACATAATCCATTTTATCTCTGTCTTTATATGTCTTTTGACACATATTATGTGAGAGAGAAATTTCTTGTAACATGGGTAAATATCCTCTCTAGGAATTCTCTATGCTAAACTTCTTTAGCATTTTTTTCTATGTACATAGATTATGACAAGCTAACTAACATCTTTGATCTATCTTTATATATCATTATTCCAAAATATAGGCTGATTTTTCTATACCCTTGATAGGGAGGTTGATACACAACCAAAATTTTCTCTATTAGAGAATTGGTATTTCATTTTAATTAGAAATATGTCATCCACATATAACACTAAGAAGATGACTACACTCCCACCAATCTTTTTAAAGACACATGGTTTATCCACTAATAAATTCTAACTATTTAATAGTCTAATAAAATTGATATTTTAATTCTGTGATGCTTGGTTAAGTCCATAAATATACTTAAGATACTTATGGATTTATGCATAACTAATGGCAAAAAGGTTTCATCAAAATTAACTTTTTGTTTTTGTTTGTAACCTTTTGGCTAATACCCTTTCTTTTTGTAGATATGTACATTACAATATATATTAGTTTCTCTCTTAAAGATTCATTAGCATCTAATAGGTAAATTACCATCGAAGCATCAATCAAAGTTTGTACTTCGTTAGTGTATATGGATTTCATTTCATATCTCACGATTTTATGTCATTTTAAAGAATCAATGTTAGACATTGCTTCTTTAAAAGTAGTAGGCTCATCATTTATAAGCAATACATTATCTTTTCCTTTTTCAATATGTAGATCTAATATAGTGGGGACTGATGTATCTTACTCGTATGTCATATATTATATATCTTTTAAACCCTTGATTGCATATTTTATGTATCAAGTTGAGGTTCCTGTCCCATCAAAATGTGAATTTGTGGTTCATTTACTTCTTTAAGTTATACTTCATTCCCATTAGTTTCTTTGAAAATAAGTTCTAAGAATATAATATGTTTCAAGAGAAACATCTTTTGCTTAAGAGGATAGTAAAATTAATATCTAATACTTTCTTTTAGAAACCATATAAATTTGCATTTTATTAATTTATTTGAATATTATCAAATTGTTCATTCTTTACATAAGCATCACATCCTAAAATCTTTAGGTATGATAACTTTTTTCTGCTACTAGTTTTTATCTCATATGGTATATTGTTAGCTAATTTGGATGGAACTTTATTCAGAAGGTAAGTAGTAATTTCAAGGCTGTATCCTTAAAGGAGATAAAAAAGACCACATGAATTATCATGAAACATACTATATTTAATAGGGTACAATTTATTCTCTGAAACACTCCATTACATTATGGTGTTCTAGGTGTAATCTATTATGAGAGAATCTCATTTTTAAAAAATAAATAAAAAACTTGTTGCGTAAACACTCACTACCTTAATCACATCTAAGTGCCTTAACAATCTTACCATTTTGTTTCTCAACCTTAAGTCTAAATTATTTAAACTTTTCAAATTATTTAAAATTTTGTTCCATTAAATACATATAACATATATAGAATGATCATTTGTGAATGTAATGAAATATAAGTACCCACCTCTCATACAAGTAAACATAGGCCCACATACATCTGAATGTACAAGCTCTAGTAACTCAAGTGCATTCCTTCCCTTTCCACTGAATTATAATTTAGTTATCTTATCCATTAAATGACATTCAAAATTTTAATATGACTAATAAAACTAAAGTATCTAAATATCACTACAACAAAAATGATATACAGTAACAGGTGATAAGTGTTATTAAATATGAATAGTAACACTAATGACTATGCTATGACAGCCCATGTTACTAAAGATATGATGCTTTAGTAAC
>JANIJH010000225.1:34248916-34267818 GCA_024520975.1 Erythroxylum areolatum | reverse complement strand
GAATTCCCAACAGTGGGAATTAATTGTATTTGATTTGCATTAGTTTGAATAAAGTGAATAAGAAAGCAAAGAAATAATAGAAAAAAATTATACCGGATTTCGGATATGTCATAGTCTAGGTTTCCAACGCGATCGCTGTTCTCTATTACTTTGTTTCGGATGTCGGCTTTGTTTTGTTACGAATTGATTCTGAATTCGATTCGCTTTTCGATTCCATGTTGCTTCTTATGCTTTCGTTAGTTATTTATGATTCGTATTCGATTATTCGATTTGCTTTCGATTCGTACTTTTGCCTTTGATTTCGATTCGTTATTTCGAGTTCCGCTTTATGTGTTGCCCTCGCTTGATTTTCCGCTTCGATTTGTGTTCCGCACTTCAGTTTCGTATTCGTGGTTTCGTTTTCCGGTTGGGATCCGGTTTCTGGATCGGGTCCCAACAGATCATGCATTATTGATGGTAGCCACATCAAACGAAATTCCAAACTATCAGACTTGGTATTTGGATACAGGTTGTACGAATCACATGTGTGGTCATAGAGAATTGTTTGCAGATTTGGATGAATCGTTTCGCACAAGGGTGAAATTCGGTGATGGAAGGTTCGTTCCGGTGACTGGAAAAGGGCGAATCCTTATCACATTGAAGAATGGCGATCATAGGTACATCTCAAATGTTTTTTATGTACCTGACATGAAAAGTAATTTATTGAGTATGGGACAGTTGGCTGAGAAGGGTTATGTGATGCATATCTCTAGAAATCAATTCTCAATTTATGATAAACAAGGTAATATGATTCTTAAAACTTTTTTATCAAAAAATCGTATGTTTCCAGTAGATTTTAATATAGGTGAATTCAAGTGCTTGAGTGCGATGGTGAATGATGAATCGTGGTTATGGCACTCACGGTTTGGGCACTTAAATTTTCAGAGTTTGAAAATCTTGCCAAACGTAATTTAGTGAATGGTTTACCCCATATTCATCACCCTGATCAATTGTGTGAGGCTTGTATTCTTGGAAAGAATCATAGGATACCTTTTGTTAAGGAGTCCTGGCATGCGAAATTCCCTTTGGAGCTCGTTCATACAGATGTTTATGGCTCGATGAAAATACCATCAATTGGAGGTAATAAGTACTTTCTAACCTTTATTGACGACTTTTCAAGGAAAACTTGGATTTATCTATTGAAGAGCAAAGATGAGGTGTTCCATTGCTTTAAAATATTTAAAGCACTTGTTGAAAGACAAAGTGGCAAATTAATCAAGATGATGCGTAGTGATGGAGGATGTGAGTACAAGTCCAATGATTTCAAGAGTCATTGTGAAGAACTTGGGTTCCAGCATAATATTACTTTTCCCTACACTCCTCAACACAACGAAGTGGCCGAGAGAAAGAATAGGACAATTTTGGATATGGCAAGGAGCATGCTTAAAACGAAAGGTATGCCAAATCATTTTTGGGCTGAAGCTGTATCATGTGCGGTATATTTGTTGAACAGATCACCTACTAAGAGTGTCCCTAACATAACTCCTATTGAGGCGTGGAGTGGATTCAAACCCAATGTGCAACATTTGAAGGTATTTGGATCAATTGCTTATGCTCATGTCCCTGGGCCAACGAGAACCAAGTTGGATGATAGGGCAGTGAAGACCATTTTCATTGGATATAAGCAAGGGGGTACAAATTGTACAATCCAATGACAAAGCAGGTGATAGTTAGCTGTGATGTTACATTTGTAGAGGATGAGTCATGGCAGTGGAGCATAGCAGGTGACATGGATTCCAAAAAGCGTTACATTTACGTTTTGAATGAGGATGCAGAAGATGGAGTTGCTCTTGAAGCACCTGCAGCTATGCCCGAAATTGAAGTTCCCACTGCAACTGTTGTGGAAAGACTAAGAAGGGAGCATCGACAACCTGTACGTCTTCAAGATTATGAGGTAAATCTCGATGATGATGGAGAATTAGTCCACTTTGCCTTTCTTGCAGATTCGGAACCCATGGGACTTGAAGATGCCATTCGAAATCCCAAATGGCAAGAGACTATGAACGAAGAATTGATGGCAATTGAGAAAAACAACACATGGCAGCTTACTGATCTTCCAAAAGGACACAAAGCAATTGATGTAAAGTGGGTGTACAAGATTAAAGTAAAGGCAAATGGTGAGATTGACAAATACAAAGCAAGGTTGGTGG
Source organism: Erythroxylum areolatum (assembly GCA_024520975.1). Classification (NCBI taxonomy): domain Eukaryota; kingdom Viridiplantae; phylum Streptophyta; class Magnoliopsida; order Malpighiales; family Erythroxylaceae; genus Erythroxylum; species Erythroxylum areolatum. Next base: position 34,265,629 of record JANIJH010000225.1, on the reverse strand, counting down.
CGAAGAGATTTGAGCAAAGAGAAGGCTATGATTACGAAGAAATATTTTCCCCTGTAGCTCGAATGGAAACTGTGAGATTGATCATTGCTTTGGCTGCACAAAAGCAATGGAAAATTCGTCAGATGGACGTCAAGTCTGCGTTTCTTAACGGCCCACTTGATGAAGAAGTTTACGTAAAGCAGCCGCCGGGTTTTATACAATCTGGAAAAGAGGAGAAGGTGTACAGACTCAATAAGGCTTTATATGGCCTTAAGTAGGCGCCAAGAGCTTGGAACAAGAGGATTGATTTGTTTCTTCATAACACTGGATTTAAAAAATGTCCATCAGATCATGGCCTATATGTGAAAGCTAATAATTACGGAGATTTGCTAATTTTATGTCTTTATGTTGATGATGTGATTTTTACAAGAAATAATCTCAAGATGATTAGTGACTTCAAGCATCTTATGACAAAGGAATTTGAGATGACCGATCTTGGTCTTATGTCTTATTTTTTGGGCATGGAGGTCATCCAGGGAGACGATGGAATCTTTATTCATCAAAAGAAATACGCTGCTGAACTTTTGAAGAAGTTTAAGATGGAAGTTTCAAACCCGGTTAAGACTCCAGTTGAAACCGGACTTAAACTTACCAAGGACGGTGACGAGCGAATAATAGATCCAACATACTTCAAGCAGATTGTTGGGAGCCTAAGATATCTCACATGCACGAGACCTGATATCTGTTATGCTGTGGGATTGGTTAGTCGATATATGGAGTCACCTCGACAGATTCATTTACAAGCGGTAAAGAGGATTATGCGCTACATTAATGGTACTGTAGATTTTGGTTTATTATACTCTTCATCCAAGGAGTTTGAGATCGTTGGATACTCAGACAGTGATTGGGGTGGAGATTCAGACGAGAGGAAGAGCACAAGTGGTCATTGTTTTATGCTCGGGAAGACTGTCTGCTCGTGGTCATCAAAAAAACAGTCTATTGTTGCACTATCCACGTGTGAAGCTGAGTATGTAGCAGCAGCATCGAGCGCATGTCAATCAATTTGGCTTAGCAATATTATGAGTCAAATTGGCTTTAATCTTAAAGATCCAATTAAGATTTATGTTGACAATGTCTCTGCAATTAATCTGGCAAAGAATCCGGTCTTTCATGGAAGAAGTAAACATATTGACATTCGGTATCACTTCTTGAGAGACCAAGTTGGGAAGAACATGATCACATTGGAATATTGCAGGTCAGAAGATCAAATTGCGGATATTCTCACTAAGCTGTTGAAAATCGATGCATTCATCAGATTAAGGAACCTACTTGGCCTGAAGACCTTCCCAAATCAGAATTAAAGGGGGGATGTTGACCAGAATTATTAGTTTATTAATTCTGATTTTATTTAATAAATTAGTGTTTGATTCTTGGGTAGTTGTCATAGTTTTTAGGACTGTTAAGAGTAGTGCATAGTGGTCTGTTAGTGATCCTATTTTTATGGTGTATCACAGGTCGTGTTAGTGGTTTGTTATTAGGTCTATTTTCTAGCTTCTGTTAGTTGTAAGTTGTCCTATATATATTGGTCATCTGGTTTTGTTATTTAGTAAGAAAAAGATATTAAAATTTGCAGTTGCATCCTATCTCAAATTACAGCCTATTGTCAATTCCCTTTTATTTAAATTCTACAGAGTCATAAAAAATAGATATGAGTATTGGTAAAATAATACCCAAACCAAACTCTACCTATTATCATCCCACTCATGAGACGTTTTCATGAATCCGTTCGGCGTTACCTTTTGGAAAACAATTGGGCTGTGTATAGATAAATAACAGCTAAGTGGTAAGTTCTGAGTTATCATTGAATATTCAATTGATAAACGAAAGTGACAGGGAATCCTTATGGTCACGATTTTATCAAAATTTGATGTTCAACTACCATGGACTCCATTGATTCTAGCTGAATAATTCCGTTGCAGCTTTTAATTTTTAATTTTTTGTAGCTTGAGAGAGGGAAAAATCAAGACCACTCTGGTGGGAGAAAAGAGTAAAACATAAAGAGGTTTGGTGTCAATGAATATATGTTACAGTCAAGCATTAGCTGTCTTGATTGTTTAGAAACAACTAGGCACTAATTATTAGTTAAGATGGCAGTCATATTAAATTATTTTCCGAATAACTGCATAATCCAATAATTTATTAATGGAATACAAAAGTTCAAATTATAAATTTGAAAAGAAAAATTGTTTATTCATAAACGGCAAATTTACTATCTTTTATGCAATTAGGAAAATACTGGCAATAGCCTAAGGTAATGTTATTTTGATTCATAGGAACCTGAACCGTCTACACTGGAATTAAGGGGCCCTACCTTCAGACAGTGAAAAATGAAAAAGATAAAGAGATAAGCGGAGGAGTTTTCAGATTTTAGATCGGCCTTCTAGTATTCACGTTTGTTACTTCGTTCAGAATGATTAATAAGCATGGTAGGAAGGGTTCGATTTAATAATTTTTACCATATTTTATTAAAGTTTATTTATATATTTATGTAAGATTTATATAAATAAATAAGTATACTAAATTAAGTTACACAACTTTAAAATACCCTAACAAGATGCACCAACCCAGGTAGGAATGGCGGCAGGCTCTCTAGTTTAGAGACTCCTCTTAGGTTGTCCTTATTAGAGCCTCCCCTGGCTCTCTCTCTCTCTCCCTGCTCTTCTTCCTTATTGAAACAATTAAATGAGAACCTTCAACATCTTAACAAAAAGTAACACTTTTTAGAATTATTTATTATGTCGTATTATCATAATCTTGTTTTTATTTTATAAACAACTGCCACATTTCCCCAAAATTTCACCTTCCTAGATTTTGTTGCTCCTGAGCATTCAGGAGCAAGACCTCCATTCGTCAGTCTCTCAAGCGGCTTTACTTTCACATAGAAGTAAACCGCATTTCTATTCTATGGCTCCTTCAAGGATGCTTCCTTGTGTATGCATTTTCTTCTTTTACCTCGGGGGCTTCTTCATTGTATCTTCAAGTTCTTCCACTTTTAATCTCACGCTTTCACACCAACACTCCGATCCCGAGTCTGTAGCTCTGGACGTGCAAAGGTGAGAGCTCTTTTCAACCCAACTTATAAACCATCTTCTGGTTTTGGTCAAATACATAGTTTGGTACGTTGCTTCTACGGTTCTGCAAGTTTATGCCTTCGAGAAAGGTAAGTTTCCACAGTTTAGGTTTGTGTCATTTCTGTTCTGGAGCCAAAACTCTACTTGGTTACTTCTAGCTGCTAGGTTTTACATGTTCTTTTGCCTAATCATCATTCCATTTAGCTTGAATTGAAGAAAGAGTGTACATTTCGCCTTTGTTTGAGGGCTTGTCTATTCATTTTGCAAGCGATTTCGATATACAGAGTTTTATTTTTCTTGTGGTTGAATCACATTTTCCAATCAACCAAACAAAGCATGCGGCTGTTTCCTCTGTTTTAAACCGGATATCATTCTTTCTAGGGTCTTTCTGTTGTTCCTCTTTTCAGGCATAGCTATTGGCTTATTTTTATCTTCCCAAGTTTCACATTGTCGTTAAAACTAAAAATATTTACTTTAATTTATCACATTTTTTAAACTCATGTAGGAGAGTCAATATCTCTCTATCAAGAAGACAACTTTTGTCCACACAACAAAAAGATCAGTGCCGAACCGGAAACCCCATCGATGACTGTTGGCGTTGCGATTCCAACTGGGCAGCCAACCGGCAACGACTCGCCGACTGCGCCATCGGGTTCGGGCGAGGCTCACTCGGCGGGAAAGGTGGTCAGATCTACGTCGTAACGGACTCCTCAGATCACGACCCCGCGCACCCAACTCCGGGCACACTCCGTTACGGCGTAATCCAAGAACAACCCCTCTGGATAGTTTTCTCCACTAGCATGCTCATCAAGCTCAAACACGAACTCATTATCAACAGCTACAAAACCGTAGACGGTCGTGGAGCCAACGTACAAATAACTGGCAACGGTTGTTTAACTCTCCAGTACATATCCCACGTGATTATCCACAACATCCGTGTCTACGATTGCAAGCCATCGGGCCACACTATGATAGCCTCATCACCGACGCATGTTGGGTACAGGGGGACGTCAGACGGCGATGGGATATCTATTTTCGGTTCATCAAATATATGGATAGATCATTGCTCTTTGTCGCACTGTACTGATGGTCTGATCGACGCTATCATGGGGTCCACTGCGATCACAATATCGAACAACTATTTTTCCCACCATAACGATGTAATGCTGTTGGGTCACGAAGATGGTTACAACCTAGATGCAGGTATGCAGGTTACGTTGGCGTTTAACCGCTTCGGTGTGGGTCTTGTGCAGCGTATGCCTCGTTGTAGAAGCGGTTATATACACGTGGTCAACAATGATTTCACGCACTGGGAGATGTATGCGATAGGGGGTAGTGCGAACCCTACGATCAATAGCCAGGGGAATCGGTACACTGCACCAGCCGATCCTAGCGCTAAGGAGGTATGCATGTGATGATTCGTCCTGTAATTTATTTCGAAAAGATTTAATGTGTAAATTGAACAGGTAACGAAGCGCGTGGAAGCAGACGAGAGAGAGTGGGCGAATTGGAATTGGAGGTCTGACGGTGACTTAATGGTAAACGGAGCGTTTTTTGTTCCGTCAGGGGCTGGTGTCAGTGCACAGTATTCGAGGGCTTCAAGTTTGGAGCCAGACTCTGCTGGTTTAATTGACCAACTCACGACGAACGTTGGTGTCTTTGGTGGTCAAAGGTGCTTCTTTTTATCTGATTTTATTTAATACTTATTACTCTTTTGATAAACGATAATTGGATAGACAATAAAAGTGAAGTGTACATGTATGGACATCACAAGGGTATTTACGTCTTTTGGTAACATCGATAGTATTTTATTTTTCAAGTTTCTATGAAGTGGAGTCCAGTGTGTAAATTGTCTTGTCTCGGTCCGGGTATGCAGTGGGAATCTTATTGGTTACAAAGATCCAACAGCCTTACAGGTCATTTGTCTTCTGTTCCTTTTGTCAGTTACCTCCTTTGGTCCTCGAGATTGTATTAGGTTTTGCGTTTTTTATAGGGGATTAAACAGTCCATGGTTGCTACTTAGTTGTTGGTCCTTGGACATCCAAAGTGTTTACTGTATTATATACATACACTATAATTGTAGATATAAGACTCCTCTTTATTTTTCTAATATACCAATGTCTTTATTGTGTTTGCGGTTCGTTAAAGCCAAGAAGAAAAGTTTTTACATGTTACATAAGAATGGGTAAAGCGAAAGCAGCAGCTACTTGTTGCAAAGGGCTATATGTATCTAATGGGCGAAGGTGTAATCTGCTTTCCAGCCAATTCATGCTATAGAGTCACTTCGTGGGTCCTACACTTCTTATTTCATATTAACTCCACTTCAACTGTCACCTCACATCATCAGTATTGGAAAAGCAGCTTTCCCCCAGGCGTATGCCTATTTGCTTTTATTGCTTTCTAATTCTTACCTTAGCCTTCGCTGCATGTTGATGCCTTGTTACTGCATCTCTTCTAATTTTTTTATACCTTATTATTAATAAATGATTATTTTTAAATCATTTAGATTAGATAAATCTTGCCTGGTTCTCTATCATATTATGTGAACTAAGCTTATGTTACTTAAACCAATACGTGAACTGCATTTCGAAAAAAAGTTCTGGTCCTGTGAGCAGCGAGCCCACCTGACCCCACAGTCTGCTTTTAACCCCATGTGATGTGAGAGAAATGGGAAATGACATAACCATTTTGAGCCTGTAGAGCATGAGCTGTTACACTCTAACATAGACTTTCCGATATTATTAGTGCATGAAAAGTCAAAAATTGTGGGTCTTACGCAAGGAGGGTTCTTTTCTTATTGGAACTTGTTATGATCAACATTTAAGAATTTTGTTGTGTACTACTACATTCATTATCTAATCATGTCACGTTCTTTTCTCCGGTAAAAGGATGCCATGAATGTTTTGGTTTGATGCATTTGCTTATGAATTATTCAATCTTGCAGGGACAATGGAGATGGTGTTTCCAATCATGGATACAATGGCGGTGGGACCAGCAGCGGTGGCATTGGGGGGTCCAGTGGTGGCAGTGATGGGGATTACTTCGGAATGATATTCGGCAGCGGCTCCTCTACTACGTCTAGCTCAATCTTTTTGTCTCTTTTGATTATTGTAGCTTGGTACACAGTCACCACCAACCGTGGTTATTTATTATTATAATCATTATAGAAATGAAGATTTAATGAGACTCGTTGTATTTAAAAAACCTGTAATGAAAAAGAAAATTTAATTTAAATATATATTTCCCCATCGGCTAGGCTACGAAATTGAGGTTAGGCCAACAGAATGAGGGGCTAGCCCATTTGGTAGTTTAACTGCCATAGAAAGAATGTGATGGATGAGACCGCAGTTCAGCCTTCTTTGCTTTTCTTAAAGCCCACTTGCATCGAATGGGTGTGTCAGTTAATGTCTGTCAACAAACACGCAATCATGTGAGCTAACATGGGTTGGGTTTGGTTTCGTGTCGGTGAATATCGTGAAACAGTCATCACCGTCCTTTGTTGGTAGTTTTCTGTTTTCCTTCAGTTAAAATATCAAAGGGTTGTCTTTTTTGGGAAATATCAAAGGGTTGTCAGAGATTTATGGAATTATTATATAAATTAGGACAATCCATAAATCATATAAATTAGGACAATCAATTAAAAAGTCTAAATTTTAAATTTTGAAAAATTCAACTAAAAATTGTGTTCATTAATATTTTATTAATGTGATTAACAAAACAATATAAAAAATTAATCTTTATAGGGTTATACGATTTTTCATCTTTGTTCGTATGATTTTTGAATTTGTACCAATAAATATGAATGAAATTATTACCTTGATATTTAAAAAATGTAAGAAAAAATGTTGTGTAACTCTTTTAAATTTTAATTTTCATATTATTTTAAATTACATTAATAAAATTTTAATAGATAATATTTTGGGTTAAATTGTCTGATTTTAAAAGTTAAAATACTTAATTAGAAATATTAAAATATTTCAAACTAAAATAAAGATATAAATTTGAATATTTTATATGTTTATAATAAATTAAAATTAAAAGAATTAAATAAGATGACTTAGGGGATTCTAACTAAAGGTAAGACGACTTAAATCAAAATTCTACTAGCAAGTTACAACAGAGGTCCCTGAGTGACAATAACTTAATGCCAACAAGTGTTCTTCAAAGTTTGAGGTTATCGAAGGAGATTTGTTGAAAGAGTAATGAAGTACTTCCCACTCGATTAGCTTTCAATGTTTGGAGTCTTTGTTTGCTTACCCCTCACTTAACTATCCTCCCATCATATTTTCTTTCCTCAATGTTTAAAATCAAACCAACCTGATTCTAAATTTTCTTTTCACCTTTCACCGTTCTCTCCCTTCGAAGGTTATTTTGGTCTTCATCCTCTTTACTTCCTTTCCGCCTTGTTCAGTATCCCTTTTTTGGAAATAAATTTTAGTAAAAGATGTCTGCTACACCCTTAAACCTTTCCTTATTGAAAATATTGACTCTTCAATAATGTTTGCTGCTCCTTTGTCCACCTCTGAATCCCCTTCTTTGCCCTCAAAAGGTGCAGTAGGTTCTTCTCTTCCTTCTTTAGATCTTCCTAAGGATGCTCCCATTCTTCAATCACAAGTTAGGAAAAGTTGGAAGCAATTCTTAGGGGAGGGCTAAGACTATACCTTACACTATTGCCATATGAAAGAAGAAGATGTCAGATTATTGGGTGTCCCCTAAATTGGTTCTTCTCTAAGCCAATGCAAAAATTTAGGAAGCTTCCTTGATTGGCTTCTTCTAAAAAAGAAGACCTACATTTCTAGTTATTCAAAAATAGGCACAAACTACATGAAAGAACAGAGGTTTACTGGAAGGACTTAAAACAGAAGAAAATATGTTGTTATTTACCTTTTCCTCTAAAGATTCTACTATAAAAGTTGTGGAGGAGGGTCCTTGACATATCTTGAACCAACCTTTAGTTCTTTAACCATCGAGAATAGGGATTCAGGTAAATTCTATTAAAAACCAAGCTGTTCCTGTATGGGTGCATTTACACAATATTCCACTTAAATACTAGAATACTAAAGGCCTTAGAATAATAGGTAGCTATCTTGGAATTCCTCTTTATATGGATGGTAACATTGTAAAACAAGTTTATATATGCAACGTTGTGTGTAAACATGGAGTCATGCAAAATATGCCAAAAAGTGTATCAGTTATGATATTGGGAGCAATTGGTACCCTGTTTGAAGATAGTGTCTATAGTATATAACAATGGAAGCTATCACTGAAATCTTTAGGAGAAAGATGGATAACTATGGTAGAGGAAATTATGAGGAGCTTATAGGATTGGATGAGCCAATAGGTCATGAGTACACATTAAGAGAGTCAAACCAAGAGACTGTGCTATAGGAAAACTTAGAATAGTGAGTAATGCATAGGTTATAACTTCTATCTCTCCGATTGGAAATATTCCAATGTTCACTCCTGATAAGAATGGGGGAAAGACTGAGGCTTTATAATAATTAAATTCTCCTGTAAGGTTAATTGGAAGTGGATCCCTAGAACCCTCCTCTTTTGTAATGGGAAATGATACAGGAACATCTTTTGAGTATGTGGTTACAAGAAGAGCAAGTAGAAGTAGGAAAAAGAAGGGCTCTAAATCAAATATATCTACTTAACATCTTGGTTTACATGTAATGTTAGAGGTATCAACTATCTAAGAAGCTTTTAGCTTTAAGGGATTTTTTTAATCAAAAAAAGCCATGTTTAATTGCTCTATTGGAAACTAAAGTTGAAATTAAGAATATTTTGGACCTAAATAAGTTGGGTATAAATTGGAAGTTTGTTACTAAACATCAAAAGCATACTTTGGGACAATAATCATTAGATTGAATTCAGACCTTGCCGAGGTTGATGTCTTGGAAGTGAAAATGCAGGTGATGCACATGAGATGACACTTCAAACTAGAGGATGTGTATATTTTCTCCTCTGTTGTATATGGTCTAATTATACCTTCCAAAGGAAGGAGTTGTGGAAGAGTTTGATAGATTTATGGAATAGAGTGGTTGGTCCCTAGGTTATCAGTGAGGATTTTAACTTTATTCTATTCAAGACTGAACCTGAAGACCCAAAACCCTAAATTTCATTATAAAGAGGCATTTTGGGAGGTGAAATAGGAGGCAGTCGGTAGGAATTGAAGGGTCTCTTAGAGGTGATTCCAGATGTGGAGTTCATCTAGAAGGGACAATTTTGGTCCAAATAAGTGGAAAACACGAAGAAATCATAGAAAGATCTAGTGAAATACAAGATCAAGCCTCTCTATCACAAGAGAATTCATTACAAGACAATCAGGGAGATTTAGAATTATGAACCCATTGCTTTCGATTTGAATTTCTGTTTATGTATGTTTGATTTCGTATTTGATCATATGTAACTACACGTCCAATTAGTATTTAGGTTAAATGAGCCTTATGTTAATACTTTAATATGATTTGATTCTTTTATTAATGCAATTGCTTGTTTGATATATTATGATCTGATTACAAGTTTTATTTATGTTCTAATAGCCCAAGAATATTAGATCATAATCTAATTTCATATGTAGAGACTGAGAAATCCTAGTGCTAATAAATATGTTGTAATTAAAAGGAGTTGATTGCAATCCTAGAGATAGGATGATATAAATTTGCCAGATTAGATATTGAGATATCCTAGTGTGAATAAATATGTCGTAATTAAAATAAGTTGATTGCAATCTTAGAGATAGGATGATATAGATCTTCCAGATTAGGGTCAAACCTAATAGGGGACTCATAAATTAGTAACACAATTCTATAAGATTTAACTTGAGTAATTTGGTTAGAGACCTTACGATTAGTTATTAGTAGACTCAATGTCAGCTATTAGCATATATTTGGAGACTCCACAGTCCAATATATAAACAAAACAATTGCATGATAAAAGATCAATATGTTAAGCGTGGGGATTCAAACCTAAATATTAATTTCTGATAATGATAGTTTTTTAAGCGAATTCCACTATCTTTACATTCATTATTGTTTCCTATTTCTTTAATTGTTTTAGTTCTTATTTTCTTTTTATTAAAAATCTAAAATCAATCTGTAGGCTAGATAATAGGGGAAGGGTAATTACAACTATTCATCATCTTCTTAGGATTGATCCGTACTTGCTGGTACTACCTATGGCTACATCGTACACTTGTGGTTATTACAATATTAACTAACTCAAAATAAGTTAATCAAGTTTTTTTGGCATCGTTGTTAGGGACTTTGATATTAGGAAAGCCTGAATGCTATTACTTTAGTCATTTTCATTTTATTTTGTTTTATCTTGGTTTTTATTTTATTTTTGCTTTTGTATTTATTTTGTTTTATTGAATATTTTCTATTTTTGGCTTGTTCATTTAATTGTCTTTTGAATTTCTCTACATTGACAATGTGTGATGGTTTATTTTAGGAATCATTATTTAACTTCATAGCCACAAGTCACAATGGATGGATGAAGCAAACATTATTATTATGGGAGCCAAGATATGCCTTTGCAATATGAAACGTCATTGTATTTTAAGGAGTCGTTTCCTCACAAATTTTCAGAAGCTCAACCGACGTATATATATGAGTAACCAAACATGTACAACCGACCTTAAGGCCTATCATATGAGAATATGTATAATTCAAAGGGGAGCAACCCTTACATCTATGAATGGAATGGCCATGCTCCAACTAAATATATATAACAAGAACAACGATATGAAAGTATTACAGAGTAACTAATGGAATGCCTTGCCCAGAGAGAAGCTAGTCAATATAAATTCAATAAGAGACTTCCTTCACTTGCATGTGATAAGTATAATCTGAGCATCCAACCATCTCATAGTGAAGAAGAGGCAATAGTTGATTTAATGAATAAACATACATTTCAAAAAGGTAAGGAGGTAACTGCTTTTTTGAAAGATATGATGACTGAGTTTATTCAAGAATCAAACATGAGGCATCCATAAACAGAAGCTCATATACAGAATATGGTAACCTAAATAGATCAATTGGTAGAGATATTTTCTAACGAACAACTAAGGAGTTTGCCTAATCCTAATGAATTTGGAATGATAATCACCCTTAATATTGAAGATGAGCTCTCAGAAGAAAAAGAGATGGAGGAAATATTACAGATAAATTAATGGAATTCTTTGTTGAAATGAAAGCTGATCAGTATGAATTCAAGAGTGAAGAAAAGGCAAGGGTTGGCTTAATGAATGGAGTGACATTCCAAGAAGAGCTTTGGAAAGAAGAAGAAATCTCCATTTAGGAAGCGAAAATAAAGAAGTTTCAGGAAATAATTGAAGAACATGAGCCAAAAACCTCTGTCTAAAAAGAAGAAGAAGAAGAGAGGATAGCGGTGGTTAAGGAAAAACTGGGAGAGGAACTAAGTAAGGAAACTACTGATGAAGTGTTGGTAGTAACTTTAAGTACGGAGGGTTCCCACTTCTTTAAAGAAAAAATGTTTGAGCTAGCTGATGATACAGGAAGTTTTGTTATTCCCGATGTTTTTAACAATTTTCCATTAAAAAAGGCATTAATGGCATCTAATGGTTTTATTAATCTAATCAATATTTCCTTATGATTATCTTGTAACAAGTGGCTTACTTATAGGCTATAAAACTCTTATGCAAAGAAATAGGTGAAAGCAATCCGCTAATTATTGATCCAAGATGATGTTAAACGTGTATGTTACGTCGAGTTACCAAAGTTAATGAAGCGCTACATAAGAGGCAACCTATGAGTTAGCTTTAATTTTATTTCAATTATGATGATATCTTGTTTTTGCTTTCATGATAGTATATGATTTTATTTTCTATTATGTTATTTCTTTTGATTCTTTTTATCCATTTCTTTTATAGTTTGCAAAGATGTTAGTCTCATATTGGATGCATCCAAATCAAAAATTGTCATATTTAGGAATGTACCAACTTAACCATTTCACTCATTATACATGTTTACATTGTGTACATTGAGGACAATGTAAAACTTTAAGTGTAAGGATAGGTTTTATTGAATTTTGAACTATTTTCTTCAAGCTTACTATAATCTTGATTATCAATTCTATTAACTAACATTTTGAATTGGTTGAAATCTGCCCATGAATGCTATAAGTCCTTATTGAATACTGATTTGAACTAGTGTGTAAAAGGATAATGGTTAGAATAAAATTAGTTTTCTAAGTCATTTTTTTTAATCATTGAAACATTCAAGTTGAATGAAATAACATATCATTTACACACATATATACCCAATTTTTTGTTTTGTGAGCTTTTGAGCCAAAAGAGCACATTTTTAAAATTTTTTAAAGCTTTTGTTATTCTTTCATATGTGTGATATAGTGTATAGTAGGATAATTCTAGAACTTGCTTTATTATACATATTAAGACCATATTTGTTAAATTGGAAGCGTTGATATGATGAAGACATTTAGATTTACCAACTTGATTAAGCCTTTTTCTTTAAAAATTACCATATCCAAAAATTTACCTTTAGGAATAACCAAATTGAGCCTTAGCCTTTTAATTATTTAAGCCCAAATTATTAACCTTATTGAACCTTGAAGGTTATTTGTTTTATTTTTTTGAAAGTTAAAGAAATATTATATTACCTTAGCAAAAGCTATTACAAAAATCCTTACAAAGAATCATATTATCTGCCAAAAATTAAAGTAGCTATCCATTACATAAATTAACAGCAATTCAACTATAGTAGATGGCATTATAGCAACAAGTTCACTTTAAGTTCTTGGCTAACTAAACTTTGTTTGTCATTAGTGATAATGGCCACTCGAACCCAATTCACAATTTAATCTATAAGTTGTTGATTACCTACTACCAAGCCTTATAGATTCTCCTATTTCGTTCTCTCCAAATTGAGTAAATGGCAGTATGAAAAATAATTTTAATAATCATACCATTCCTCTGACCATGCTTCTTACACCTTATAATTAGATTCAAAGTCCTTATCTACTCAATAGTGTATCTAGGTAGTTGTAGCATCACCAAAAGTTTGCTCCAAATTGCCATACTATAGGTAAATTTAAAAAAGAGATGGTTTCTACTCTCATTTAGCTATTTGCAAAGGACGCAAATAGGGTCAAAACACCCAAACCATCTGTCTTTTGTTCTTAAACAATTCTTTATCACTAACCAAGTGAAAACATCAACTTTGTGCTTTAAAACTTGTTTCCATGTGACATCAGCCTAGTGAATCTCTTCCAGATTATGAATCATTAGCTTATGACATGATCTGTTGTTGAAAACTCTGATGGAATGGGGAGTCCATATGACGTTGTCCTTCTTTTGTCCTGCAGAAATGTTATGTACATAATTTGCATTATTTACTTGTTTGAGACTTGAAATTCTTAAAAGGTTTGTAAGTTCTTTAATTGTGGTACATGTTGAAACGGCTCGAAATTATTGTGAAAAAAGGAAAGAAAGAAGAAGAAAAGAGAAGAAAAGAAATCGAGCAAAAAAAAAAAGAAAATTGCAATAAAAGGGCCTATGTATACATTTAAACAAGCCTTGAAATATATTTTTTGGGTTCCCGCCCTTGCGAGTCACATGCCCGACGTCCTATATGACATCTGGACGTGCATCTCACAAGGGTGGCATGCCCACACCAGTCAAACCTCAAAAACGAACTCATTTCACCTACTTCTGAACTGACTTTAGGAAACCTCAAAAAGGAATTTCAATAATACTTCTCAGAACATTTGTTCCTCATTGAATTAAGTTTTTAAAGGCACCAAAATGATTCAATTTGGAGCAAAAATCTAAAAGTTATAGCCCAACTATTTTTGGACTGTTCTTAGAAAAACTAGCACACTATTTTCAACTTCCATCCTGAAATTGAAAGTCTTAGAAACTAAATTAAAATTTGATTCCTTCAAATACTTTGTGTCTCTATGTCTCTAATTTAATTAGGGACATGAATCATCACATTTGGAGCTTTACAGGTCAAGATATCACCAAAAAATTAAAGCATGTTCAGTAAAATATCCAACTCATATTCTTCCTAACGATCCCCTCACTTTGATTCAATCAAAAATTGTTCGCTTAATACCAACAGCTATAAATTTTTTTTAAGGATAGAGGAATGTTCTAAGAATCCAATGCTTCAAAAATTAGGTCATTTGGAGGTCCAGAGAAGAAGTTATAGCTAAAACACTATCAGATGTTCATCAGCCTCTCAAAACTTCAAAGTCGCTATCGTGTAAATGCACGATAGCGACATTTGCTAGTTCCTCAAAGTCGCTATCATGCAAATGCACGATAGTGACATTCATTCTTAAAAGCCCAATGTCACTATCATGCAAAAGCACGACAACGACCTTCACCTTTGAACCATTTGCACGATAGCGACATCCACTCTTAAGCCTGAATCACAAACCTAACTTCAAGTTTCCATAACTTTTGATTACGAACTCCAAAAATCACAATAATTATATCAATATAAAGCTAAAAGAAATATATAAAAATTCCATGAAGAACCTAAAAACAATTGCTATTTCTATAGGGGTCAAAATTTCGAAGCAAAATAGCTGTCCTGAACGAGCAGCAACCGGCGGCCAGCAACGAGGAAGATTTAACAAATGGAATGAATGGAGTTTGTTCTACAGCAGGAGGCTTCGTTCAGTTTGAATGGGTATAAAATCAGAACTCCCATACACGAAATGCGATCTAGGAAAACAAAGAGGGGAGGGAGGAGAACTTACTAATCTGTCGGAGACAAGGAGGAGGAGCGACGGCTGTGACCGACGAGCGGCGATATGCGACCGGCGGCGACCAGCGAGGAAGATAAAGGAGGAAGAAAACGCGCCGTAGAAGGAAGAGAAACGAGAGAGGTAGCTAGGTCTGCGTGCATCCGCTTGAGGATGAAGAAGGAGGCTGCCTCTGCACTTAAAATAAAATCAAAACGACATCGTTTTGGTTTAAAACAAAACGACATCGTTTACGTTTACTGGAGAGCGCGTAATGGACGTAGTCACCGACGCCTCTACCGACCGAAATAGATGTCGGTACATATTTTGATCAAATTCAGCGACCGAATTGTTTTCGATCGCAAAAATTTTCACGTACAACCAAATTTGGCGACGGTCACGCTTTTTCGGTAGGTATTTCCAACGGTTTTAATACCGTCGATATTTTTCCGTCGCTGTTTAACTTTTTCCTTGTAGTGTCCTATGCAACATCACCAACTTCTAATAATCATATCTTTCAATTACAAAGTCCAAAATTTTCATACTATATATCATTGGAAAGCTGGAAAAATAATCTACAACTTTCAAGAAGAAAACTTCATCCAATTCAGCCTAAATCAATACAGTATTTTCCTCGAAGCCAGAACTCAAATTCTCACCCTTATGGAAAACTTGAAAAAGGCAATGAACAAATTTGAAACATCATCGGCAAAACACAAACTCACTTCATTAACATCAAAATATAGGAGTTTTTTTTCAAGCCTATAGTGGGCATTTTCAGCTACAATACATCAATATCTCAACTCATTTGATTCATCAAAACCACAATTAAACATCATTCCTCATAGTTGTCCTATACACACATCCTATGCGGCATCACACTTGTAATGATCATAATTTTCCATTCCGATATCCAAAAATTACAAAATTCATATCATTGTAAAGCTAAAGAGATCATCTTCAACTTCCATGAAAAAAACTTGGTTAGATTCATCCTCAATTATTCCATAATTTCCACTGAAATCAGAACACAAATCCTACCCTTATGAAAACTTGAAAAATGCAAAGTAAACTTTTGGAAAATCAACAGAGAAACACAAACATAATCTAAATATCTTTCATTAATATCAAAATATGAGTTCTTACAAAGCTTTAGTGGGCATTTTTAGCCCTAATACATCAATGTCTCAAAAAGTTAAAATACAAAGAAGGCATATGAATAGTAATTTCTGCTCCAAAAATGCAACTAAAGTCTTGTTTACAAAGTATAGCTTCAAAAGCAAAATGCAAACGGGAGTAATGCCTTGACCTCGGCTCGGTTACTCATTATCTTGCTCATCTCCTGTGGATGGGAAGGAAAGGAGGTGAGCTCGACGGCTCGTGGGTAACAGTTTTATAATCAAGAAACAAGCAAAAACTCTTGAATACCCATTTCAAAAGCAAAATTTACATTGAAAAATCCATGCAACACATATTTCCCAAATTCACGACTTACCAAGCAATTTATCATATCAAGTAGAATGAAAGCATCAAAAAGATCACAAATCACAAATACATGAGCACATCGGAAATGGTTCGGGTAGATCCAAAACAGAACGTACTACACATTTCCGCATAGCAGTCTTGTGTAGCCGTGAACTTAAGGGAGTCCATGAGGAGCTCCATGCCACTAGCGGGCAGGTGGGAGAAGCCTATTGACAAGTACACTTGACTTACTTACGGGACCACCACAAACCCACATAAACATGCATTTCATATTTTTCAAACATATTGCCCAAAATGGTACGTTTCCAAAAAGTAAATTCATAAACATAGTATCTTTTCAAAATCATTTTCACATTCCTTTACAAATCATCAACACAAT
>JANIJH010000225.1:34222575-34238987 GCA_024520975.1 Erythroxylum areolatum | reverse complement strand
AAACTTGAAAAAGGCAATGAACAAATTTGAAACATCATCGGCAAAACACAAACTCACTTCATTAACATTAAAATATACGAGTTTTTACAAAGCTTTAGTGGGCATTTTCAACCACAATACATCAATATCTCAAAATTCCAAATTACAAAAATATACATGAGCAGTAATTTGCTCAAAATGCAACTAAAGCATTGTAATTGCAAGTCTAGCTTAAAACACAAAAAGATACAAATTGTGGAGTGATGCCTCGATTCTCTTTCACTCGATCTCTAGCTCATCACCTGGAGAGGGGAAAGAATGGGGGTGAGCTTAAAGCTCGTGGGTAACAGTTTTATAATCGGAAATAAGCAAAACAATTTTAAACCTTTAAAATCAAAGCAAATTCTCATGTAAATCCATAAAACATATATTTCTCAAATTCACATCTTGTCAAACCAGTTCACAACTCACATAAGTCATGCATTCATCAAGCTTGTCAACATATGTAAACACATAAGCACTTCACAATGGTTTGGGTATGTTCATGAACATGACAAACTACACAATTTCACATAATGATCATGCGTAGTCGTAAACTTGAGGGAGTCTATGGAGGAGCTTTGTGCCACTAGTGAGAAGGCGGGAAAAGCCTTTATCTTGGTCAACGTGCATGTGACATCCTTGAATGGATTACACCAAACCCACATAATATGTAATTCATGAATGGAAAATCGTTTACCCAAATGTCACATTCTTGAAAACTTGTTTTTCATGAACATGAGATATTTCGAAAACTATTTCCGAAAACATGATTTCATAAACATTTATCTTTTCAAAAGAATCATTTTGAGAGTCTTTTCACAAATCATCAACCCAATTCACATACCAAACACATAGAAAATTCTCAATCATTTAAAGGACAATAAATGTTCATTTATAAGGTAGTTGAAAAGTCATTAGATTACATTTATTTGAAGGACATTTATGGCTCATTAACTCAATTATAAAAATGAAACCCATCTTAATATCCTTGCTTATGAAATTTGCTTAAGAATGTCTTTCCTCTTGCTCCTCTTGCCACTCTTGATCCCCTCCTTGATTTCCTTCATAAATGATAAAATTCCTATTCAATAAGAATTCAAAATTAAGAACCCACAAAGCACCTTCGCTGAAATTGACTCTAGATTGTTAAAGCCCATATATTTCCTAAACTTGATGAACCAAAACCCCTTTCATATACCCAAGTATGAAAATCGAACTTTCCTTGAATGTTCACCAATTTACAAGGTTATTGGCTCTAAAGAAAGCTCTTCCCTTCCTCGTTCTTTTTCCCTTCTTGAGCAACCTCAAACTCTCTCTTTAAGACTAAGAAAAGATGAGACCTAGCCCAAAACTCTATTCTTTCCTCAACTTCACCAAAACCTCTCTTTCTCACTTTTGATTTTTGTATAACACTTCTTTTCTTCACCTATTCACGTTTTTTTAAAGAATAAGAAAAGTCCACCTTGCCCTTCCTTTAATGTCTTAGTGCTTTTAACCTTAGGTAAACTACCCAAAATACCCCTTTATGCATTTATTTACCACCTTTACTTCAACTAACCCATGAAATAAATTCCACTAACATAGATATAAGTAAATAAAAAAATTTACTCCCAAAAATTCACTTATCCAAACCTCATAGTTATCTAAATCATGCTTAAATAAAAAAAACATTCGGGGGCCAACAATATTGTTCAGTAAATTTCATTCAAATTAAACCCTTTTTATTATCCCAGTCATACCTTACCTAATCCCCGTTACAACTTGTATAAAGACCTTTGGATTGCTTTTGCTGATTTGTACATAAGTAGTGAAGATGTGATTTTATTGCAAGCATAGGTTAAGAGTTTTGCTATGCATTGATTGAGATTTTTTATACTTTTCACCCTAAACACTTGAGTGCATTGAGTAAAATTGTGGTGGACATGTAAAGATATACGCTTTTGATTTTAATGCGATTGTTGATGTGATTATTATTAATGTTTCTTAGGAAGTTAATTTTAGGACAAATTGACTCTAATTGTATGTTAATTTGATTCAATAGGATATCATGATGTATAGTATGAATGGATAGATTGAGATTGATGATGTAGATTTATTATTTTGATTATAGTTTGCTTAAGAAAAAGCAAAAGCTTAAATGTGGAGATATTTGATAGATGGATATTTGACTATATTTTTACACCCATATTTGATGTGTTTTGCTTGATATTTTATATCTTTATTGTATATTTGGTACTTAATTTGCTCTAAGTATATTTATAAAGTATAATTGCCTTCATGGACTTAAAGGAGAAGAATTTGGACGAAAACATAGCTTAAATAGAAGATTTGATGCACAGAAGGAATGTACGATTGTGCAACAGGATATGCACCTCATTCAGGCCATGTATTTTCATCATTTATAGGAATTTTTGGTTAAGTAAGGTCTTATGTACAGCCATGCACCAAATAGTGCATCTCCCAGAACCTTAAATTTCATGATAACAAGATGCTTTTGGGGGCCAATGAGAGAGAAGCAAAAGAGTAGAAATGTGGAGGTGATTCTAGACATGGAACTCATTCTCTAGGTATGATTTTAGTCCAAAGAAGTGGAAAACACAAAGAAATCATTGAAAGATCCATCAAAATACAAGATCAAGTCTTTACATTATAAGAACATTTGATAGAAGAAAATAAAAAAGATTTATAATTATGAACCCATTGTTTTTTATTCATATTTATGTTTATGTATGTTTGATTTCATATTCGATTACGTGTAACTAAATGTCCAATTAGTATTTAGGTTAGATGAACCTTATGTTAATACTTTGATATGATTTGATTCTTTTATTAATACAATTGGTTGTTTGATATACTATGATCTGATTATGCGTTTTATTTATGTTCTAATAACCCAAGAATATTAGATCATAATCTGATTTTATACGTAGAGATTGAGAAATCCTAGTGTGAATATATCTACTGTAATTAGAAGGAGTTGATTGCAAACTTAGAGATAGAATAACATAAATCTTCCAGATTAAGGTCAAACCTAATAGAGGGACTTATAAATTGGCAATGCAATCCTATAAAATTTAACTTAATTAATTCGGTTAGAGACCCTAGGATTAGTAGTAATAGACTCAATGTTAGCTATTAGAATACCATAGGAGTCTCCACAGTCCAATACATCGATAAAACAATTACATGATAGAAGATCAATATGTTAAGGGTTTAAGGGGATTCAAACCTAGATACTAATTTCTGATAATTATAGTTTTTAAAGTGAATTCCACTATCTTTGCATCCATTATCGTTTCCTATTTCTTTAATTGTTTTATTTTTTATTATATTTTTATTAAAAATATCAAATAAATTCGTACTTTAGATAATAAGAGAAGGGTAATTACTAATATTCATCATCTTCTTAGGATCGACCTATTGTTGGTACTAGCTACAACTACGTTATGCACTTGCGGTTATTACAATATTGATTAACTAAAAATAAGTCAATCATGTACATTGGAGACAATGTACAATTTCAAATGTGAGGAAGGGTTTAAATGAATCTTAATTCATTAAGTTTATTATAATCTTGATCATTAAATTTTATTAATTGATATTCTACATTGGTTAAAATTTGCCCATTAATACTATATTTCATTATTGAATTTTGATTGAATTGGTATACAAAAGGATGAGAGCTAAAATAAAATTGCTTTTGTAAGTCATATTTTTAATAATCATTGAAATATTCAAGTTAAATGATATTGCATATTATTTACACAAATATATACCCATCTTTTTGTGAGCTTTTGAGCCTAAGAGAAAATTTTCAAATTATTCTTTCATGTGTGTGTTATCATTTGTAGTAGAATAATTCTAGAACTACCTTTAATTATACATATTGAGACCATATTTGTTAAATTAGAAGCATTGACATGATGAAGGCATTTAGATTTAACAACTTATTTAAGCCTTTTTCTTTGAAAATTACCACACCCTTAAATTTATCTTTAGGAATAACCAAGTTAAGCCTTAGCCTTTTTCATTGATTAAACCCACTTATTAACCTTTATCCTTGTTTTTGAAGACCTTTTTATTGTTTTAAACCTTGAAGGTTAAATACATTATTCACTTGTTAATAGTTGAAATTTATGCAAGGTCCAATATTTCTTAAATTGCGGTACTAAATGTTTGGTTTGAGTGATAAAAAAGGGAAAAAATCGTGAATAAATTTATGGTACCAATAGAGTTGCAATGAAAGGACCTATGTGTATTTTCAAACAATTCATGAAATATATCGTGTAGAAAATTTCCTTCAATTTACCCTTGTTATTATCTTAATCATACTATTCCTAAGCCCTATTACAACTTGTATAAAGACCTTTAAAATTTTGTTTCTAGGTTACACATAAGTGGTGGAGATGTGATTTTATTACAAGCCTATGGTAAGAATTCTATTATATATTGATTGAGAGTCTTGATATTTTTTACCCTAAATACTTGAGTGTATTGATTGACATCATTGTGAGGGTGTAAAATTTAATTCTTTTGACTTCAAGAGATTATGATGTGACTTCAAATTCTTAGAAGATTTCCTTTAGTAAAAGAAGAATCTTGATGAAGTATTAAAAGTTTCTTTGAGTAGGGAGATCTCAACCAATTTAGAGAATAAGCTACCTTAGAATATAAAAGATCTAGGGGGTTTTATTATCTCTTAAAATGTTAGTAGCTTGTCAATTAATAAGGCATTAGAAAATTTAGGAGCTAAAATTAATTTGATGCTGATAGATGCATATTTGACTATACTTTTATACCCATATTTGATGTATTTTTCTTCATATTTTATACTTCTACTTTATATTTGTTACTTAATTCCTTCCAAGTGTGCTTACAGAGTATAATTTCCTTCACAGACTTAAAGGAGAAGTGTTCGTATGAAAACATGACATAAATCGAAGATTTGATGCACAAAAGGGATGCATATTCGTACATCTGCCCATGCACATCTCCCAGGCTATGTAGATTCACGATTTACAAAGAATTTGGTTATGCAGACCGTGCATTGACCCAAACTTTATAATTTAATATAAAAGATTATTTCGGAGGCAATTGGAGGAGAAAACAAATAGAGACTTTATAAAACTCTCAGAAGAGGCTCAAGAGGCAATTTTAACCAAGAGGAGCAGAAAACACAAGAATTCATTGAAAAATCCTTTAGAATATAAGATTAACCCTCTACATCACAAGAATACTCGATAGAAGACAACTAGGCAGATTTAGAGTTATGATCCCTTTATTTTCAATTTGTTTTTCTTTTTGTGTATGTTTGATTTCATGCTTGATAATGTTTAAATAAACATCTTGTTAGTATTTAGGTTAGATGAGCCCTATATTAATACTTTGATAGGATTTGATTCTTTTATAAATGCAATTGATTGATATATTGTGATTCAATTACATGTTTTATTTACGTTCTAATATATCCAAAATATTAGTTCGTAACTTGATTTCATATATAGAGATTGAAAAATCCTATTCATGAATAGATCTAGCGTAATTGGTAGGAGTTGATTGCAACCTTAGATATAGGATGACATCAAACCTAATAGAGGAATTCACAAATCCGTAAAGCAATCATATAAACTTTAACCTGAGTAATTCAGTTGAAAACTTTAGGATTAGTTGTTAATAAACTCAAGATCAGTTATTAGCATACTATAGGAGTCTCCACAGTCCAATAAATCAACAAGAAAATTGAATAATAAAAGATCAATCTATTAAGGTTTTAGGGGGATTCAAAACCTATACACTAATTTCTGGATTTTGATAATTTACTAAGTGTTTCCTTTAATTCTTTGATTAAATCTTGTTGCTTGTTTATCTTATTTGTTTAAGTATTAGTTTCTTTAATTAAAAATCATAATACATTCATAGACTACATAATAGAATTACAGTAATTACTGTCAATCACAGTAATTATGGGATCAATCCGTACTCGCTAATACTAGGTATAGCTACGATGTGCACTTACAGTTATTAAAATATTGACTAACTTAGAAAAAGTCAACCAAATGCCTTATATTATTTTTAATAAATTAGGATTGGCTGACCCTATCCTAACTAGGATAAACCTTCAATTTGCCAATAACTTGATTAAGTATCCTGGAGGTATAATATAAGAAGTTGGTTAGGGTTGATAAATTATTCTTTCATATAGACTGTAACACCCCAACGTATACCCTGGAAGTATTATAGCATGTCTAGGGTCTATTAAACATGTGAATATAATGAATTAAGTACATCTAAGTATAGTAAGAGATATGATGGTACTTAATGTAAAAGACAAGGTAAATGGATAATTTGTTTGCTTCGGCATGGATATACATATATACTTAGACGTGAAATATGTATATAAAATTTTGATATATTTTCTTGGATTTATGAATGTGATGCGAAGGAATTGATAAAAGAAGTATTCCATAAGTAAATGGGATGATTTTGGTTAAATTAGATGTATTTTTGTGTTGCTCTTGAATGATAAGACTGAAGTTACTTGATTTAGGGTGTTTACCTCATTGAACGGATAGGTTCCACTGAACATATTTCTATAATTTGGCCATATCTTGGTCTTTAGGCCTCTAAATTGGATAATTTCAATTGGAGATTAAACTAGATACATAGGTATAAAACTTTCATGAAGGAACCAAAATTTGATTCTACTTTAAGAGTTTTGAATTCTGTTTTCAAGTTGAGCTCTAGCTACTGTCCTTGTTTTCGAACAACTTGTAGTTTTTAGGGTATAACTCTAGATATAATTAACCAAATTGAAAGAAATTTATGTCATTAGAAACTTAATACATAAGGGAATGAAATAAATTGATAAGTTTATAGGCTAATGTGGGAATTAAAGAGAGAAGAAGGACCAATATGCAATTTTCCTGAAGTCAACTCATGGACCAATAAGATTAAAGCATGTGTGTCCAATAGAATTGTAACACATGGTCCATTAGAATTGTAACACATGGTCTAATATAATTTTAACTTATGGTTTAATAAAATTGTAACACATGGTCTAATGGGATTGTAATACATGGTCTAATAAGATTGTGATATATGGTCCAATGGGATTAAAACATGTGTCTAAGACTAGAAAATTCATAAAAAGGCATATGGAGAGGGGAGATGGATAACACTTTAACGGATTAACTTCAGATTTTTCTCCTCTCCATTTCATCTTCTTCCTCCCATCATTTTTCACTTGGTGATTCAAGCAGAGCTAAAAAGAAAGGGAAGGAAAAGCATTAGAAGAACTACTTTGTCAATTTTAAAATTTGGGACTTCACTTAGATAATTTCTGTATTTGTGTACATTTGAATGTGTACAAAGATTCATTTGGATGTGGAATGGTTTCTAGGATGATGTTTTGCTGTTATCTTGTATAGAATTGGTTGAATATGACAAGAGATTATGGTGTAGTGGAATTATGTCAAGGGTTTGTTGAACCAGTCATAAATAAGCCTACAAAGCTCTAAATTTGGTATTTTTAGTTTAATATGAAAACTAAGACATAGAAATAGAAATATATAAAAGAGACTCTAACTTAGTTCTGGCTTTATGACGTTTGAAATTTGGATAGAAAATGGTGACCTGATGTTGCACCTATTTTGGAGGAGCGTGTGATATTTGGTCTATATCTCATGTGTTAGAAGTTTGAATGACTCGATCTTTGGTGTTCTAGAAACTAGAGACACAGATGGAAAAATGTATATAATACCATGAAACCAAGTTCTAACTTTTTCTATACCAATATTAAGGAACAACTAGACTTCATCATGTAATTTGTTTATGGACTGATAATTTGCCTATTTTTAGACCTTTTGAGTTTTAGCTCAAATTGCACTATTTTGAGTTTGTTTTCATTTCCAATTTTTATCGAATCTTGTTTGAACCTTTTTGAATGTGTATGAAACTTTTTCAACACCTAGAAATGAATGAAATAGGACTTACCACATGTGAATTGGGAAACTAAACAATGGAATTTGAGATTGAGCATAATGCATTCCAAAGAAAACTTACATGTACATAAATAATTTGTATGCATATTTTTCGCTCATATGTGTATAATATGGTTATACAAGTGTGATTTTGACACATTTCTAATGGTGATAAGTTATGACTTTCATGTATAAACGCAAATACAAATTTTATGATTTGAAATGTATATCATATGACTTGTCAATATATGAATTATGAAATTGGCATATGGTTAAAGGAAATGTTATAGTGCCTGCTCTATTATCTTGGTGGTGGATAGATGGGCATGTCTATAGGGTTATAGTGTAGCTGCTATAGTTTGGCACCACCGATGTCCACAGTTTGATACCTTTAGGTATCCACAGTTAGATATCTTTGGATATCCACAGTACCCGTTATCCACACCTATAGAAAATTTGCAGGCTTAACATAGAAAGGAATCTTAACAGTCATACATAAGAAATACAACAAGACAACACAAATAATTGGTATTGATGAGTATTTGTATTGGTTGTAACGATGTTCAATTCTATTGATAATTGTATCAATAAGAGTTTAATATCAATATTTGGCTTATAAATGTGAATTTTCAGTATATGGATAAGATGTTGAATCATATTTGCATTATATACTTTACTTAAGTCAGCCATCATTGTTTATATGAGCATTGAATATCAATGTTTGGTTCATGAATGTGAATTTATGGTATATGAGTTGTGATATTTCTGAATATGTGTGATTGGTGAATGATTGCTGTAAGTGGTCAGCCAAACTAAGTGTTTTCCCCACTAAGCTTTCAAGCTTAACACTGGTGTTAATTTGTGTAGGTCCAAGTTATAGGAGTGAGGTATAGGGACATCTACAAGGAACAAGGCCAATAGAAAGAAGAAAAAGCACTTTTGGAATGTGTTTTTAGTTATAAACGATTGCACATGTAATAAAAAAGAAAATTGTATGTTTTCTTTTGTATTACCATGTAAATATAATGATGTATTACTATTATTAAATGATAATGTTAAACATTGGGAAGTTTTGTAATGTGTATACGTATAGCATTGAATAGAATTGTATACCTCGAATGTATGTACAAAAACTTGATTGCTATGTGTGTGGATGGTTGTAGGTTTCGTATAGGGGGCGTTAAACTTTGTGGTATCAGAGCAAGGTTGAGGCAGTTCTAACTAATAATAGTCTAATAATGTGTGATATGGTTTGGTTTCATTTTTGGCCTAATGTAGATGTCCTTATTTGCTTATAAATAGTATAGATGGAAAGACCTCGTAAAGCTAATGATGAGTCAATTGATAGTGCGGTGGCGAGAGACCAATCGGTTTCAGGTCCTCCTAAGCCTCCAAAGAGTGTGTGATAGAATTTTATCAATAGATCGACTAGCCTATAATATACGTGTGATTAGTCCATTAGGCCATATTGTAACATACCACTCTCATAGCGCATATGCCCAATTATATCCACGAATAGTGGAGCATATACTCTACAGAAATGGTATGTTAAAAATATCACATTAATATAGTCTGAGGCATCAATATAACTTAAGCAATTCAAATACTTATTTCTGTCACAATCATAATAAGTCATCTGTGTCATTAACATTCCAAATTCAAGTAGACCATACACAATAGTTTTGAACTCAATCCCAGTACATCATATAGTACAAAAATTACGCACTAGAGATAATATGTGTAATAACATGGAATGCTAATACAAAAGACATCTATATAGACTTTACAAGTATCAGCTGATTAGACCTTTGAGCCATTCTTGTCCCTAAAATAACTGTACTAAAATTCTATTAGATTGCTTTAGAAGCTAGATCTCCTTTGAACATGAAAATCAACGTTGTAATTTAGATGAGTTTGCGAACTCAGTGAGTGATTCATCATCGATGTGCTCACACAAGTCAGAACATAAAGAAAAGTATATAACCCAATTCACCAAGTATAACACATTATCCAGCATTGAATATCACATCACATTATATCATATGTCAACAAGTACAACATGCATTCAATTATTTCATATCACTATTTTAAAATAATCTAATAAATAATCTCAATCATTCATATAATACATGTAAAGTTATACATGCAAATGCACATGTGACTCCATTCTTATTTTACTTTATTGTGACAGAGCGCCTATTAACCCAATTTACTGTCCTGTATCTGTTGTGGATGCTAGGCTTATTTCCTTTATTGTCCCTTATCCATTGTGGATACTAGGCTCATTATTATCTAAACCTGTGGCTCTCTGTGCATAATCATGAGCTTAAAGCTCTTTTTTCATATATTAGCTACTCTGGTCACAACTCCTTTATTTGATCATGTATTTCAATGCAATGAGATGCATCAATTCACATATTATGCTTTCAGTACTTTTCATTCAATATGCTCATGTCATATATGAAATTCTTCGGATCAAAGTCCGTCCTTCATCATTCAATTGTTCATACATTCCTAATTACACATACAATGCAATAGAAGCACATATAATTGAGTTTACACGTCTAGGTTAACTCACAGTACACTCCAAAATAGCTATTGGCTTGATGATCCTACAATGTCTAGATGTTGGCGATCAACTTGTATGTCTATAGTCAAGTAATAAACACGTAGCTCGCAATCACTAATTTGTTCAATCATATGAATATACAATCACTCACTTTTACTTATATCATGTTCAATGCATGCTCAATTGACCATTTCAGATATGTATTCTTAATCACAAATCTTGACCGTTCAATTATTATAGCCTGTATATTACCATTTTGCATTCAGGTTTATACCTTGATTAAGTTTGATCACTCTAAATTCAGCAATTATATATTCATCAACCTTTTCTAGCAATATACATTCACACAATTCCCCAATTCTCATTCATTCATACCTAATACACCTTACTCATATCCTTTGGATCATATTTGCATTCATAAGAATACCTTTATTCCTTTAACAACTCAAAATTTATAGATTTAAATATATTGATATCAAGATAATCCATTCATTAAGTAATGACATCAATTATTAACCTAAACTTATCAACCCTTAACCAATTAATTAAGTAACAATCTAGGTTCATTTCAAGCCTAAATCAAGTCCAAATACACCAATATAGAGTGATTTATCCTCATTTGGTTCAACAAATTCATAAAACTAAAATTATCATTTCAAAGCTTTGGTCACGATCGTAGGGGACCTTCCTACGATCGTGGGATGAGTCCCCTGATGTGCACTATCCAGTTTCCCTAAATTCTCTATGAATTTCATCTACTTAGGAGCATTATTAACACTTCAAATTTTCCAGAATTTATACTCTCAAAAGGTACTTCAATTCATGTTAATATAGCTTTGATCTTGGTTATATAAATCTCTCAAAACTCTACTCAATTGATTCATTATCATTCACTTAATCCCATCATACATGCAATCCTAACTTTTTCAAATTCAAGAACACTTCAATAGCACCTATGTTTAGCATAAATTCACCATCATTTATACTTCAAATCTCAACCTAGTTCATCCATATAAAAACCTATATACTACTGTTTCATGCATAAAAAAATAAAATAGAAAAGTTACCAATTCATCCATCATATTCCAGCATAACTTCATCATCAATCCTACATGCAATTTATCCCAATTCAATCATCATAAAATTTCCATTACAATATGCCGCAAAGTTTAAAATTTCAGTTACTTATTTAGCTAAAATTCCACCTCAATTATAAAGCTATCCTATCCCTCAAAGCTTGCAAGCACAATTCTAAAAACAAAGTAGGGGTTGAATGATTTCAGTAACAAGAAGACAACAAAATATTAGAGTGGCAAAACTCAAGGTTGTGAGGTTATGTACGTATATAGGTAATGAGAGAAGGAATAAGAAAATAACATGTAGCAAAAACAAGAGAGAAGGTAGCCATCCATTTATGTGGGTCATGTGTTGTAGGTGTGTAGTGAAGGTTGAGACGCTTGTCAAATAAAGGACCATGCTATATATCCTCTTCTGAAACTACCAAATGTCATTTAAATACCTAGTTCACTCATCACTTAGTTTCTTAAGCCATTTGTCACCCAATTGTCTAAGCCATTTGTCACAAAATTCCACTGCCACGTGTCACAATTTTATAGGCCTAATCAACCTAATTTCTCATATGAAACTTGTCTTACCATTGAACATGTTTCTTAGACTAAATGTACATTTTAATTCATCACTCTTCCAATTGTAACAATTAATTCCAAATTACTGATTGTAATCCATCAAACCAAAATTCAAGACATAAACAATACATAATCATATCATAACCATTTTAATTCTTTCATACCCCAAGAATATGTCAATTGAGTGCACACACAATCTTTGCAATGTTTTCCAAATCAACATTCATGTGTGGATATATGCTCATGTTATACATGTGAATGAAATGCACCTCATTAATTTTAAAATGATATGACTGAAGAGTCTAACATTCTAACCCTTAGTAAGTTCTAGAAACTAGCTATTATAATTCTCCTCCTTAAGAAATTTCATCCTCGAAATTCTTACCTGATTGACCAAATAGATGGGTTACGCTTTCCTCATGTATTCCTCAGTCTCCCATGTAGCTTCTTCTCTTGAATGATTCCTCTAAAGGACTTTAACTAAGGGAATTACATGATTTCTCAACTGTTTCATTTAATATCTAACTATTTTGATTGGTTCCTCAACATAACTCAATTTTATTATAATCTCAACCTCTTGTGTCGGTAATACATATGTTGGATCTACTCGATATCTCCTAAGCATATTAACGTGAAACATATTGTGAATATGACACATCTTTAGCGGTAATGCTAATTTATAAGCTAATGGTCCTACTCTCTCAATAATCTCATAAGGACCAATGTATCTGGGGCTCAAATTTTCCTTTTTTCCAAATCTTAGATGTAAGGCCCCAAATTATAGCCCAGTTGAAATGTTATATGTTCATGAAGGCATACGTAATAGGTGTTAAATTGTGACATAATTGTAAGTTGTACATGTTTTGAATTTTGGGTTGATCTTGAATTTTGGTTTAATGGATCATACTTAGTGATTTATAATTAGTTGAAACCATTAGAAAATTGATGTATTAAAATGTTCATTTGGACCAGGAAAATGTCAAGTGGCAAGACAAGTTGGTATATGAAAATTGGATGACTAAGGCTATACATTTAATGACATTTGGCATGAGCAAATAACGGACAAATGATAGTATAATTGAATGACATTTGGCAGTGTTGATTAATTGAAAAATAGTCTAATAGTTGTGTAACATTTAGTAGCTTAAAGGGAGAAAAAAATGTGATACATGCATTGGTAACATGTGCTCCTACAAGATTCGGACACCTGGTAACTTAGGTGTTAAACTTGTCCCTTCATTAAAGCATCTCCACCGAAACCTTCACCCTCTCTTAGCTCTGAATTTTACTTCACTTTCACTTAGAATTCTTGCAAGATACTGCATTAAGAAAGCTACCACAAGTTATCTTTTATGTTTCTATCTTTTAGGTGTTAAGATCATCCTACACCTGCCTAGATTTCGGAAGTGTTTTGGTTGCATGAAGGGCTGGTTTGGTTAGTTCTTTCAAAAAGGAACTTGAAGGTAATTAGGTAAGGGAATTATAAACTTGATAACATGTTGTTATGAATTATTTGATGTTTGAAATGAATAGAATATGCACTGAATTGATGATGACTGGGACAAAGACAACCGCAGTGGCCAATGAAGGATGAGTTTTGTTTTGGAAGTTGTATTTTTGAGGGTTTTAAGTTGTTTTGAGTTGTATCTGACAATATTAGACAATTTGTATTTTGTTTAATGGTTTGTAATAACCTTATTATATGATGGATTATGTTTAAGGCATGCATTTTGATAAGTTCATTATATATCATGTATCTTTTGTTTTGTTTACAATAACATGTTATGATATGTAATGTATGTTTATTTGACTTTCTGGAAATGCATGTAAGGAATGTTTAGTTTATTTTGGATTGTTTCAATATTGTTTTGTGTGACACTTACATATCCTTCCAGGGGGTACGTGGGTGTTACATTAGCACCTCTTGCCAAGGAGACACTCTCAAAAACACCTTATTTCCTACTTAATACTCCATTTCCCTCCAGCGCTAATCTGCATAACTCTTTTTCCTATCTTGAGCTGCCTTAATGCTACTACGAATCAGTTTTACCTTATCAACAGTATCTTGAATCAAATATAGGCCTTGAACAGTCCTTAGGCCCTCTTAATCCTAATATAAAGGCGATTGACATTGTTTGCCATATAATGCCTCATATGGAGCCATACCAATACTACCATGATCATGATTGTTGTATGCAAATTCAATGAGAGTTATATATTGATCCCATGCTCATTGAGATCTATACGCCATTTTCTCAAAATTTTGAGAAAGGCTAATGTTTCTTTTTTATGCATTGGATACTTGAGTTCAATAGGATTAAAAGTCCCATTTATATACTTTGAAAGTAAATAAAGGTATAGCTGTTGTGGTAACTGGTGAAACTGGTTTAGGTAATTCATTAGTGCTTTCTGGTTGTTTTGAAGAACTGACTGTTTGGGCTGGAATTTGTTTTCTGAAATAGTCGATAGTGTTTCTTAAATGGGTCATTTCTAAGATGGTTTTTTGAACTTGGTCTTGTAAGGTCTTGATGTGGTTTTGTAATTCATTATATTATTGTTCTTTCATCTGTAATGCTTGCTCCATGCTTGCTAAAGCTATTTCCACTCGGGTTAGTATATCTGCGAGGAAATTGTTAGTAGAATTAATATATTCAATTGTATATTGATATTGACTTAATTCTAATTGCCAACGAACAAGTCGTCCTTAATTATAATTAGTTCGAATCATGTATGTATTGAATCCAAGTAAATACTTTGAATCCATTTGCACTTTGAATGCAACGAGTAATAGATCTATATGCCATTTTCTCAAAATTTTGAGAAAGGCTAATGTTTCTTTTTCGTGCATTGGATACTTGAGTTCAGTGGGATTAAAAGTCCCATTTATATACTTTGAAAGTAAATATTTCTTTGTGTTGGGAGGTTTTGCCAAAAGGCAGCCTGCCCATGTATCTATACTTGCATCGGTTTGTACCAATAATGAATCTTTTGGAAGATAATTATATAAAAGAGGTAAATTTTTACATAACAATTTCAATTTTTGTACAGTCATAGTATCTTCTTGAGTCTAATTCCATTGATTTTACTACTACATTTTAATTGTAATAATTTCCTTTCTTTTGCTAAATCTCTTAAAAATCCTTGATCAGATATATAATTATGTAATCCTAAAAATTGTTGTACATGAGTTTTATTGTTTAATTGGTCTGGAAATTGTTCAAGTTTTTGTAAAATATTAGGTTGTAACCTTAAATATCCATTATTAAATTCAATTCCTAAATATTCTATATTTTGTTGTGCTAATTTTGCGTTTCTTTTACTTAGAATTAATCCTTTATCTTTACAACATTGTAACACAATTTTAATCTTTTTTAAATGATCAATTTTATCTTGGTTAGAGTAAATAATAATATCATCAATGTACAAAAAAGTAAATTGGTCTAATCCTTCCAAATTATTATCCATAAATCTTTGATGGTAATGTTTTTGAGGTGGACAAGAAAATGCTGTTAATTCTTTTGTATTATCATGTAATCTAAGTTGCTAATATCCTGATTTTGCATCTAAAGTAGTAAACTATTTATGTCCTTTTAATTTATTAATAATATAATCTTTTCTACGTAATTTATATGCATCTCCTATAGTTCATTCGTTTAGTTTTTTATAACTAATAACCATACGTTTTTTTTCCTCTTTTTTTGTTCAGCTGAATTATTTACATAAAAAGCTGGTGCTGAATGCTTACTTTGACTTGGAGAAATTATTCCTTTTTCTAGTAAATCTGAACATTCACTAATAAATTCTTGTACATCCTATTGAGTATAAGGTATATTATTTTTGATATTTATCTCTTGGTGAGGATCTTTCAATTTGATTTGAATTAATTGCTGGTTCTGATTTTTTAGAGGGTCTAAAGGATTTTCACTACATACTTGATCTAATAACATTTCAATCTCTTATTGTAAAACAATATTGTTAATTAAATAAAACTGAAGAGAATCAAGTTTAGTGGTTAACGTATGTAATTTTTGTAAATAAGAGGTACGATAAATAGGAATTTTGAGAATAATAGATTTTTGATTTAATGTTATAATAGCAGGTGTCTTTAATGTAACATCCCGTCCCCAAATGAAGGGTGAGGACCCGAAATATTGTACAAGTGTGCTCAAGGAGAGACAAAGGAAATGCATTGGTTTT
>JANIJH010000225.1:34116321-34127207 GCA_024520975.1 Erythroxylum areolatum | reverse complement strand
ACGTTCTGTTTTGGACCGAACCAAACCATTTGATGTGTTATGTGTTTTGTTTATAAGTGTGATGCATTGCATGATTTGAATGATGTTTAAAAAATATGAAAGAAAATAAGATTTACATGATTTTGATTTTGTTCATGAAAAGTGAAAAATGTGAAAAAATTTTGAGAATAAGTTATTTGTGGATTTTTAGCAGTGTTGTGATTGAAGTTATTTTAGAAATGATTTTAAAGAGATTGAGAAGTAAGCAATTTGCAAATTTTCTACTGAGAAACTTTTGAAATAAATGGCAAAAAGATTTTGTAAAAGTTTTCGCTTATCATTCAATTTATAAACATATTATCCACGAGCTGTGTAGCTCACCCCCTTTTATCCCCATCTCCAGGTTTCGAGCAGGAGATCGGATGAAAGAAAGTCAAGTCATCTGTTCATTGTTGCCTAAATTGTCTAATGTGTATTTTGGGATTTTGGAAAATGTTTTGTAAATGGCTTGGATTGCCATTAAGGTTATGTACGTATGTAACTATTATTTGTATGGTCTATGAATTTGTATAAGAACTCGAGTTATGGAATTGGAATTATGTATGGCTGTGGATTGTGCATTATGGTTTCGTATGTAAATTGAGTAGAGATATGAACGTATTTTGGATATGGATTGAATTTAATTGATTGTGACTTATTTGAAGTATTTAGAAATACGTTTGCGTTTGTTTATGCCGAATTTCCAAACGGGAGAGTCCGATGATGTTGAGTTTTGTTTCGGAATTATAGAAGTGTTTCTTTACCATTTGCAGATTTTGGGTTTTTTAAAATGCAGTCGTTATGCTGCCGAATTTTTTGATTCAATTAGAGATAGAATAAAATAAGTTTTAACTAAAAGATGTATTTTGGATTTGTATAATTGTATAAGAAGATGATTAAGGATTGAGACTTTGCATGTATAAGAAGTTGGTTATGCATTGAGAATTTGATTGAGGTTAATTTCCAAGAAAAGGGAAATTGTATGGTTTTGCATGAATGTAGAAGAATAAGTTTTTTATGAATTGAGATAAAATGTATAAGAAAGAAAAATAAAGGAGAAAAAATTTAGACCGGTTTTGGATAGTTTAGTCTAAGGTTTCTAACGTGACATTTTTTTCTAAAGAGTATTGTTTTCGGATGTCGGATCCACTTTCGTTTCTCTCTGTATTAGATTTTCTTTTCGTTTATGTTCGTTTTCGTTTCGCTTTCGCATCTTTTAGCTTCGCTTTCCATTCTTTTAATAGATCCCTTTCATTTGATTCAAATTTGTGTTCGCTTTCCGATATGTATTCGCCATTTGATTTGCATCCGATTAGTTATTCGATTCGATTTCTTTGATTTTCGCAAGCGATTCTGCTTTTATGTTGTGTTCCGCTTTGTTATCGATTGTTTCGCTTTGTTATCCGCTCCTTTTACTTCCGTTTTCCAGTTGGGATCTGGTCTCCGGATCGGGTCCCAATAATATAAGGAGAAAAGACTTTTTCAATCCCCCAAACTGATGTCACTAAGAAAGAGAAGCATGAAAAAATATTTTAGATCTAACTAGATTATAGTTATGACACCAAGGATGACATTAATCTAAATAGGACAATTATGAAGTTTCTCCAAAGAGACCATACACAACAATTTTTAAGATGAAATAAAATATGTAGATATAAGATGTGTGCAAAGGGAATTCCAAAATAAAGGCTTTTATTTCTCAAAAAAAGGTTAAACCTACAATATCTAAAAATTCAATTACAAATTTATAAACTAAACTATTACAAATCTAATAAAAAGCCTCTATAATATGTGGATATAACTTCTTGAAGTGACAAGAACAAAGCTTTTTTATTTAATGATGTTTATTATCATTGGTGGTCTATCAAGGTTAAAGATTATATATTTAATTCCAATAACATAAGACCTTAAGTTTTAAGTGGAACTATGCTTCCGAATAATCACAAGTACCTTAATTGCATTGAGTAGGGCATATTTAACTGTACATTTGAACATTATATGTCCTAGGTCTAGAATCCTAACTTATTAAAAGATGCTTCATCTTCATGTTTCTCTTATTAAATCAAGTCTAACATTACTTTATGTAGGAAACAAGTGTGATAGTTAGCTACAACAAGTTTGAAAATCTAGAGTTTGAGAAGCCTAATCACTCCTTAAATTAATACAAAACATAAGCAAAGGAAAGAGTTGTTGATATCATCAATTAGACAGATAAGGATAAACATCACTTTTACAAAATCAAACGTCTATAAGGTTTAATTTACTATTTTCTTACTCAAATCAATGGTTCACAATAATAAGATGCATAAGATGCTTACTAAATAAGGAAGTAGTTCAAGTTTGATTTCTATTGTGACTTCCTTAAAAGTAAGAACTTCGAGGCTTAGAACTATGATAATGTAGGGTATTCTTTATAAAGGAAATTTAAGCCTATAAATATTTGATTAAAAGTGAAACTAAAGGCTTGCCAATTGATTTGTTATTTGCTGTGAATATTCCAAAATCTTCCACCAATGAACTTGAGTTTAAGGTAGAAACGAATGGCATTGAAAAATTGTTGGAAAAAGACAAATCAAATTGAGGTAGCAATAAGAATGATGCAAACAGTAATGATAAAAAAAGGTGTTCTAGGCTTGTACGATGTGGATACATTTTTTATTGTTTATTTAAACCTATATGTAAATGTAATTTTAACAAGATGTTATTATAAATGAATAACATTTTTTTTTCATACCAAGTATTCTCTTTTTTCATGCTTTTACAATTTTGAGTTTTGTACATGCTACAAGACAATCGACAAACTTTTCTTATTTACTTGGTTTTAATACCGATTGTCTTAAATTTTATTGGATTTTGCAAAACTTTATAGAGCTAATACTTAACCAACTTGTGTTGCTCATACGTCATTTTGTGTAGGTATGTTGTCTTTGTGATTGTGCTTGATACTTTGCATAGTACTATACGTGTTATCTGTGAGTTGTTTTCCTTATTGTTTTTTTCAATCATTCAATTTTTTCCTTTTAAAAGCATTTAATGTGTCTTTTTAAGTTTTTTGTCTATGAGATGTTTATTATAAGGTTTGGAGAGGCGTTTAGTCTAATTTTTTCAAGGCATTTTGGTATAATATTTTACAAGACATTTTATGTGGCCTTTAGTAGCTTAACATTTTAAGATGCATTTAACCTAACATTTAGTGAGGCATTTTAGTATGATATTTTATGTCGAATAATGATATAATCTTTTACGAATTTTTTTGATTTGATAATTTTTTAGGTATTCATCTTACTATTTTTAAGGCATTTTCATATCATTTTTTATGAACATTAGTCTTATGTGTTTGTAGTAATTTTACATTGATAAACATATATGAAATTGAGAAGTATAATGTATTGATTGAATATAATGAATTAAATCATGTCTAAAAATAATAAGATTTGAGTTATTGACCATTTAACGTCTTTCAAATTTTGAGTCCAGCTAACCTTTCAAACTTATATGTTCCATTTATGTCAAAATCTTTCATATGGTGTAGACTTGTCCAATTTCAAGAGATCTTTCCTTTAGCCTTTAGTTTATTAGTTATATTAACCCTTTTTAAGAAGAGGCAGCCTTTTTTAATAGTATATTGTTTGACTTGTCTATGATTGGAAATATTTACATCATAATGGCAGGTAGAGTTCTTTAAGTCCTGCGTTATTTCTTCTATTAATTTAAGCTCCACTCTTAATAATGATATATCGTTAATAATGATATATTTCTTCTATTTCTTCTATTGTTTGACTTGTCTATGATTCTTAACTTAGGCTATGTATGGTTAGGAGTTTGTTAATGGAATGGAATGTAATATTATTCCATCGTTTGGGAGGAAGGTTTACAATGGAATAGAATTAAATGGGATGGAGGAGGAGGGTTTTATATTACATCTCATTCCATCATAAACAGTAAAAATAAAAAACCTCCAATTTGGGGTGGGGATGGGGAGCAATTGGGTTTAGGATGGAATGTAAAATGATAAACAACTTTTCACTATATTACATTGTAAACCCTTCATCCAAACAACATTTCACTATATTACATTATGAACCCTTCCATTCCTCCCAAATAATAATTTTCTAATATTACATATATTTACATTCCATTCCATTGTAAACCATTTCATTCCATTAAAAACCTTGTATCCAACCAAGCATAGCTTTAGTAAGGATAAAAGCTTCCATGCCATATGCTAAACTGAAAAGAGGCTTGTCCTTTAATCTTCCTTATAGTTATTTGATAGCTCTAAGAATACTTTTTCATTCATTTACTTAAATGCCTTATGCCTAATCTACCCTCGATTTCAAACCTTACAATACGGTTATGTTAATGACTTAATAAAAGACTATCCACCTTTGGATATGCAATATATGTAAAATTTTGTTGATTTCTTAAGATTTGGAAAATCTTTTAGACTTGAAAACATAAATTGTGGGCCATTTTTTGTCATTAAAAAAAGGAAAACACCATCTTTACATGTAATATGACTTTCTAAAAGTTTTTGTACTAATTTCCTTATTATTATTAGAAAAGAATCAATTTCTTCTCAACATATAAAGCAATTGACTACCATAAAAAAAATTATTATCTAATTGCTAATGAGAATAATTGGGATGTTTATGCTCTACTGTATGAATTATATTGGAGATGAAATAGATAAGTATTTTATAATGGGTTGGTGGTTAAACTATGAATTTCTCTAATACCTATCACACTTTGTGGTTTGTTATACTACATCCCATCTAATTGATTACCAAAATTATCCCTATCATAATATTTTATTATTAAAAAGTTCTAATATCCTAGTGTGATACATATAAATATTCATAAAATTCCTTAAAGATTTCACTTTCTTGAAACAAGGCTATAGATCATAGATAGGAATGTGTATAGGAACTCTTATAGAGTTGCCCATAAATAATGGAAAATTATCACAAATCTACAAAAAATCTTTATTGCCTATATTTAAACTAAAGGCAATTTTCCTTTTTAAATGTAACTTTTAGATTCGGATAGTTGATATGCTAAGTTAAACACGACAAATGCGTGTATACCACCCTTCATTGTCCTGACAGGGAGAGCTCTTCTCTACAGCACTGGGCAAAACCTAGATCATTTCATTGAGCCTCAACTCAACTAGAAGCCAAGTCTCAGGTAGCTTTCCTCAGAACTGGTTCAATATCCATGAGAAGCCCAAAGCATCAAAATTGGTCTTTTGGCAGAGTGACTATTTTTTTTTGGCAGATGATGCCTAGGATCAACCAAAGGGGAAGTAGCCTATCCAGTTTATAAGATCACGGAGGGTAATTAAAATAGTCAAATTCTATTTAGGAAAAGGCTTTGAATTGTTGCGGTAAAAGGAGCTATTGCAACCACTCGCCGTGCCTGGTGCCCTATCAAGCTTGGGGGTGCTCCTACATTACGGGGATATGGGAATACTGCCAATTGGTTAACTGAGCAGAGAGGTTATTGGGCCCTACTTTAGGTTTGAAAAAGGGAAGTAGGCAATAGCGCGATAGCAAATAGCAAAGAAAGCAACCCCAACTGTAAAACAAGCGAGTTCCATTTTTTCCGTATAATTTTTGACTTAACAAAATAAAAATAGAATCACACTCTGTAGGATTTGAACCGATGACATTGGGTTTTGGAGACCCACGTTCTACCGAACTGAACTAAGAGTGCCTTCTTATCACAAAAATGAAGATTGTAAGGAAAAAGATTCTTTTTCTTAACTATATCTTGAATGCTTATACAATCATACAGAATATTATAAAAATTCAAGATTAGGTATGTCCCGTTTTAATTGATCTCAGTTGATCCCTTGTTATTGCTCAGAGACAAAGTCAGTAATAGGTAGGGATGACAAGATTGGAACTTATGGCATTTTGTACCTAAAACAAACGCACTACCAAGTTACGCTACATCTTTTTTAATTGATTTACAAAGTCATTGTAGAGAATTCCTGTCTTGTTTTTCCACGTACTTATTTCATTTTCTCTATTGATATACGCAGCATATCTTGCCATTTCTTTTTCTTGATCTCATATCCATATCCATATCATATGATCTCGTATCCATAGCCATATAAATAATAATAATAACTTTTATAATTATATATTAACTTAAAAGAAACTTATCTATCAAATCATTATACGTTTCAATTTGAATTAGGGATTTCACGTCGAAACAAATATGAGTGGCCATTAACTACATATATATCTAATCATATATATATTGAAGTATGTAATACAACAAACGTATTACAATAAACATTATTTATTACAATAAGGAAATCTAATTACAATAAGGAAATAAAGAAGGAGGATTCAAAATGCGAGATCTAAAAACATATCTATCTGTGGCGTCACTAATAAGTACTCTATGATTTGGGTCTTTAACAGGTCTATTGATAGAGATTAATCATTTTTTCCTAGATGCGCTGACATTCCTTTTTTTCATTTTAGTTATTAATACAGGGGGTGATATGCTAAGTTAATATGATATATACGAACATGCTCCTCCTGAACCCATATTTCCTTAATTAGAACTTACAAGAATGTTAATTTTTTAAATATGATGTATTCCTTAACTAAAAAAGGATTATTTAGCTAATTAATAATAAGTAATGACTCTATCTTAGTCTTAATATCTCATAAATTATTAGTGCATTTCTATTTTTTATTCCATATATTAAGGCCTTATATTTTGTCTTATTGTTTGAGACTTGAAACTCATGCTTCTAATAGTACTTGATACTGAATACGACCCTTAACTAATTATTCTAGTTTTGTTCCCTTCTTCACCTAATGCACCATCAGTGTAAATAGTAAAAATGGTTATCATTATATTGCAAGCTCATTTAAGTTAATAATGTGAATGGTGTATTTTAACAATAAAATCTACTAATAGTTGAGATTTCACTAATGTTTATAGGATGGATGTGATATCAAATTCATTAAGCTTTACTAAACATTTGACTATTTGTTTTGATATTTCTAGTTTATGTAAGACTTGTTATAGTGGTAATTATATGATAAAAATAATAATGTGTTTTTAAAATTAAGGCTTTAGTTTCCTCATTAATATGAAGGCAACCGATATTGCTTTCTCCAATTATATGTATCTAAAGCTTTAAACCTTAGAAAATAAAATATAAAGGTATATATCTTCATTCATTCGAGGGGCAGTAAGCAGAGATAGGCTTTGAAAATTATTCTTTAGGCCATTGAATGCCTGTTAACACTCCTATTCAATTCGAAGCTTCAATTTCATTGCAATATTTCAAAGAAAGGGGTATCTCTTAATAAACTTAGATAATAAATAAGACAAACATATTGTTTTACATGAAAAGGGATGTGTTTCCTTCATGATATATGGTGGTTTCATACCAATATTGACCCATATGTTTCAGGGATTGGATTTAATACCCTTTTAACTTATATTAATCCTAAGAACTTCTCTCTAAAAGTCCCATACATATACTTTTTAGGATTCAATTTCATGATATGCCTCTTTAACATCTCAAAGCATTCTTATAACTTTATTATATGATCATCTTATATTCTTTTTTTAATGATCATATCATCCATATAAACCTTTATAGTATACTAATCTACTCATGAAATATATAACTAACCATTTTTTAACAAGTAGCTTCAACATTATTGAGTCTAAACATCATCAACTTATAGTAGTAGACTTCGTTAGGCATATGAATGTCTTCTTTTCCTTATCATGCTTTCATATAAATTTATGAAGCTTAATCATCTATGTCATGTTATAACATCTATGAACAAATCTAACTTTAGAAGTAGATAACTATCCTTTAGGAATTAAGATCTATAAAATCCATAAACATATGTCACTAATTCTATTAGCCTTTATACCGTCACTACGTTAGTGAAGCACCATGGGTGCACGACTTCCCTAGTAAAGCATCCACTTAAAAAGTTTATCAACCTCCTTTTACACTACTTATTGCTGCTCCTTTTACAAAAAATTCTCTTTCATCCACTTAAAAAGTTTATCTACTTCCTTTTACACTACTTATTATGGGTCTTTTTACAAAAAATTCTCTTTTTATGCTCCACAAGCTTGGCACAAGATTTTACATTCAACTTACAGGTTATTTTATGTGGTTTAATTTATTTCATATTTAAAGGCAACTACACGAATATCTTTTATTCTTTCTCTAAAAAATTTTACTATTATATATGCTTCTCTTTATCTATGTTTACTCATATTCACAGTATGCTATTGTAGTTCCATTCTCTAACTTAAACTTGTTAAATCTCTTTGACTACTTCAATCTTAGTTTCATTCTTCATAAGTTTGTCATCCATTTCCTTAATTTTCATATGTGAGGGTAGATTTTTCTTCGTTAATAAATTCAAATCACATTTTATTGAGGTTTGATGGCCCCTAATACTTTCCTCATTCCTTTCACTATGAAAAATTTCATAAGAAATTGGTATAGTGATAAGATGGCTCTTGTTGTGCATAAGAAAGTTATATAAGAAATAATATTATATGCAATATGTATATGTGTAACATGGAATTCTATCATCTTTATAGTCTATCTAAAATATTTTCTAATTATAATAAGATGGTTTATTTACCTTTTAGGAAATATTGGGTCTTCGTTGAACTTAATTAAAGGGAAAGGTGAGACTAAAGCTACCATAGTTCATGTCCCATTGCTTTTAAGGCCTCATAAAATAAAATGTCGACAAAAGTATCATTATCCATAAAAATTTACTATAAAGTTTATAATGATTGCCTTGATGACCATTGCATCTTTATAGAGATTATCTTTCTATAATTCTTCTTTTCATCAAATTTTATATGTCTCTTTATAATTTTCTTCTAATCTCAACGTTTATGATGGTTTTAACCTAGTTATACTAAGAAATCCTCTTTAAATGAGACATGATGCAACTATCGATTATATTTATGACTTTATGAGTCCTTCATCTCCTGATCTCTGGTCTGGAGATTACATCTAAATACAAGGTAAATTTTCTTACATGATTGAGGCCTTTATAAGTAAACCCTTTTTAATAAATTATTCTTGCTTACACAGTTGCAATAGTTAATCAATAGTGCGTCTAAGGTTCTTTCATTCTTTTGTATCATAAATGTAGTCTTGGTGGAATTTGTAGTAATTTTCTATTGATTACTGATAAGAGTAAAATGTTATGATATTTCCCTTAACATGTAATATTTTACTTTTACCTTATATCAATATAGTCTTATTAGTCTTATATTTTGATTTAGGATGCAATTAGAGTTGATGAGTGTAAATAAAATATATTTAGGCAATTATGAGATGCTTTAATAGCGCTACTTAATTTGGGCATAACTATCTCTTCCAAATTTTAATTGAAATAATTCAATATGCTATGGACAACTTAAGAAAAGATCTAAAACTTTCATGTTTTGATTTTCAAGGGATTTCATTTGTACATAGTCTAGAGGATAGCCTTGTTCTAGGATATGTTTCATACTAAATTATATGTAAAACCACACAAGACATGGGTTAAGATATGGTTGGATTAGAGCCCATATAACAATAAGAAGAGATAGAGTGAATTACACAATCATGTGGTAGACCACTTTCTTCTTAAAAATAAACTTTTAAAAACAATTACCCACAAATGAAGGACAGGTTATGTACCTAGTGCCAAATAAGAAGAAAGAAAATAGAAATTAAGATGCAAACATGTCAGTACCCATGTCCATCTACACATAGAAATAGTAAAGAACATAACCAAGGATATGAGTGTGCTTGTGGTTGAATTTTACCTAGATGAGAAGTGGTAAATTACAAGGCTCATTTGGCTTCAAATTAAGTGGCTCCTCTTTTTAAAAGTTAAATGCTAATTTTCATAGTAACTTTAATCTTAAGTTTTTATAGGGTTTATTCGAGAGTTAACTTACTTTTCTTCTTTTCTAATTTCTTGTCTCATCTATGGCCCTGCATGGCTAAACATATATACTTATTCAAAGGAAACTAAAACTTTGGAATATATTAAACTTTAATATTTGATTTGTTTTTATTGTTTAATTTATATATTAAGTATTAGATGTTCTTTTATGATTACTTTTTTATGCCTAGGAGGGATATCAGTTTATTATTTGAATAAATCTACGTTTTTAAATATTAAATATATAATTATTTAATCCCTCTAATCTATGAAGCAACCTATCAGTTTATTATTTGATTAAATCCACATTTTCTGATAAATAAATCTACATTTTTTAAATATTAAATATATAATTATTTAATCCCTCTAATCTATGAAGCAATTAGGGTTTAGTAGATTTCTATGATGAAGTTATCAAATCCTAGAAAGAACACGCAACTTAATTTATTGCAATTCTTTAGGCTTGTATCTTTTTTGAAAGTTAAATAAGGATTGAATTAACTATAGCAAAGCTATCACAACATTACAATGAGTTTATAATGAAAAGAATTACAAATTCAAATAGCAAACCAAATTACATAAGCAAATGAAATTTATTAATAAAGGTTACAAATTCCAACTAGCCTTTATTCCTATAAATATTTCCTGCTCAATAAATTTTGATATAAGGATGGCTCTGATCTAATTGATGGTGTCATCAGCTGGGTTATACTTATCAACTTTCTTCTGCAAGTATATCCTCCTATTATGTTCCTTCTATACATAGTAGATAGTAGTTGTAAAGGTTGATTTGTGTTGGACCCCACACCTAGGCTAGTATTTCCCACCCAGCGTGTAACATCCCGTTACTGTTAGCAAGGGTATTTTCGTAATTGGGACAGACTGATAGGGTTTTCATTGCATTCACTG
>JANIJH010000225.1:34103172-34116221 GCA_024520975.1 Erythroxylum areolatum | reverse complement strand
GCTTCGATTTGCTTTTGTTCGCTTTGTTTTTCGATTTATGTTCCGCTTGCGATTCATTCGCTTCCGATTTGTCATTTTATTTCCTAAAATATTTGTTCACGGTTGTCGGAAATTGGTTTCGATTCGATTTGATCCGAAGTTTGCTTCGTTTTCATTTGCTTCCGATTCTTTCGCTTTAAGATTGGATTTGCTTTCGTGTTGTTAATAACATTCTTCACTTTCGCCTATGATTTTACTTCCGCTTTA
Source organism: Erythroxylum areolatum (assembly GCA_024520975.1). NCBI lineage: Eukaryota > Viridiplantae > Streptophyta > Magnoliopsida > Malpighiales > Erythroxylaceae > Erythroxylum > Erythroxylum areolatum. The sequence goes on along the minus strand of JANIJH010000225.1, from coordinate 34,115,975 downwards.
CGATTTCCGTTCCATTCGTTCGGTTTTGTTCTGTTTCTGTTTCGTTTTTTCAGTTGGGATCCGGTTCCCGGATCGGGTCCCAACAGTTACCACACTCAAAGTGAAGTGGGAAGTAGTGGCCCTACCAAAAATAAGTAGGTAAGGGTAGTTTCAGGGCAAGCCTTAAATGTGGGAGGCACTGGAAGGACGGGGAGGAGCAGATACACAACCCCCAAAGTGAGCATTGTGGGAAACTTCACAAAGGAGAGTGCTTTAAGTTACTTAGAGCATGTTTCTGATGTGGGGAGAAGGGACACATGTTCAGGGACTGTCCTCAAGTGACAAAGTAAAAGGGGTCGCAGTTGCAAGCCCCAAAGAGAGCAGAAACAATGGGGACCAGGTCAGTCGCTGAAGTGGGCAGTTCTAGAGTTGCAGGGAAGGTTGTTCCTCTAGGAAGGCCTAGGGGTCAGGCTCTAGCAAGGGTGTTCACCATAATCAAAGAGGATGCTACAGCCGTACCAGAAATTGTCACAGGTATGGCTTACTTATTCAATTCTGCAGTATATGTGTTGATTGATTCTGGCTCCATGTATTCATTTATTTTTGTACGCATGATTTTACATGATGTGAATCTGGTGCCATTGGATAGTCCGTTAATTGTTAGCACTCCCTTAGGGAGGAAGGTGATAATAAGTCAAGTATATAGAGATTGTAAACTGGTTATTGAGGGTGCTAGACTAGTGGTAGACTTATTACCTCTAAAGCTAAAGGGTTTAGTGTTATACTGGGTATGGCTGCCATGGAGAAATATTGTGCAAAGTTAGATTGTAGCCTCAAGGAGGTAGAGTTTGACTTTGGTAATGGTAAGAAGGTGATTTTTAGAGGAGATAAGAGAACATCATCAGCCAGAATTGTTTCAGCTTTTCTTGCTGACTGAATGATAAAAATGGGTGTGAAGCTTTCCTTGCACACGTCGTGGACATTGATGTTATTGAAGGGAAGTTAAGAAGAGTTTTCAATTGTTAGCAAGTTTCCAGATGTGTTTTCAGAGGACTTACCTAGTTTGCCACCGGTGAGGGAAATCGAGTTTGCTATCGACTTGATTCCTGGTACCACACCCATCTCTATACCACCCTATAGGATGACTCCAGTTGAGCTGAGGGGACTTAAGGAACAGTTAGAAGAACTATTAGAGAAGGGGTACATAAAACTGAGTTCGTCACCGTGGGGAGCACCAGTTCTAATTGTTAAGAAGAAAGATGGAATGTGGTGGATGTATATTGACCACTGAAGACTCAACAAGGTGACTATTAAGAACAAGTATCCTCTACGCCGGATTGATGATCTGTTTGACCAGCTGTAGGGAGCAAAGGTCTTTTCCAAAAATTGATCTCAGGTTAGGTAATCATCAGGTCAGGTTATCATCAACTCAAAATCAAAGAGTCTGATGTAAGCAAAACATCTTTTAGGGCTCGCTATGGGCATCACGAGTTCCTAGTCATGCCGTTCAGATTGACTAATGCTCTAGCTGCATTTATGGATCTTATGAATAGGGTCTTCAAGGAGTATCTGAATCAATTTGTCATAATATTTATAGATGACATTCTAGTTTATTCCAAGAGTGAAGAGGAACATGGAAAACATCTCAGGATAGTATTGCAAACACTGAGGGAGAAGGAACTTTATGCCAAATTCAGTAAATGTGAGTTTTGGCTTCATAAGGTGGTATTCCTTAAACACGTGATTTCGGAAGATGGAGTACATGTTGATTCGAGGAAAATTAAAGTAGTGATAAACTAGCATACACCTAAGATAGTGACAGAAGTGACGAGTTTTATGGGATTGGCAAGCTATTATAGGAGGTTTGTGGAAGGATTTTCTATGATAGCGGCTCCGATGACCAAGTTATTGAGGAAAAATCATAAGTTTATTTGGAGTGATTATCTGAAGTGACAAATGTTAGAAGAGCTTTGAGGAACTTAAGCACAGGTTGACAAGTTCTCCAATTCTGACTTTGCCCCCAGTAGATAAGGGTTATACAGTATACAGTGATGCTTCCAGAAAGGGTTGTGTTATGTGTTGATGCAAGGGGACAAGTTAATAGCTTATGCATCATGGCAGCTAAAGCCTTATAAGTTGAATTACTTAACTCATGATCTGGAACTGGTAGCAGTAATTTTTGCCTTGAAAATTTGGAGACATTATCTATATGGAGTTCAGATGAAGATTTTTACAAATTATAAAAGTCTCAAGTATTTATTGAGTCAGAAAGAGCTGAATTTGAGACAAAGAACGTGGTTAGAATTGCTCAAGGATTACGAGCTATTGATTGAATACCATCCAGGCGAATATGGTAGCGAATGCCTTGATTAGGAAATCCTCTATAGCTCATGTTCAAACAGTTCATCTGCCGTTATTGGAAAAATGGCTAAGGTTAGGATAAGCTTGAAACAGGAGGAACCAAATTGTATTCTTACTAATTTCAGAGTGAGACTGATACTCAAGAAAAAGTTAAGGAGTTATAAGCACGAGATGCAGAATTGAGTAAACTCCGAGAAGAAATTCATAATGGAAAGAAATCTGAAGTAGTAGTGAGGGATGATAGACTCATGGTTGTAGGAAACAGACTTTGTACCCCAAATATCAAGGAAGTAAGGGATGAAATACTGGATTAGACATACAATGGGCCTTATGCTATGCACCCAAGTAGCAGTAGGATATACAGAGATCTGAAAAAGCATTTATGGTGGAAAGGAATAAAGAGAGATATAGCAGAATATGTGAGCAAATGTCTAATGTGTCAGCAAGTCAGGGCTGAACACTAGGCACCTTCTAGCAAGTTAAAGCCATTATCCATCCCTGAGTGGAAGTGGCAACAGGTGACTATGGACTTTCTGATGGGTTTGGCCAATACTAGTGGGAGGCATGATGCCATATGGGTTATCGTGGATCGTTTGACAAAGTCATCCCATTTTCTGGCAATTAAACAAACTGATTCTTTGCATGTGCTAGCAAAGAATTATATTGATGAGATAGTAAGATTGCATGGAATTCCTGAATCTATAGTTTTTGACAGAGATCCTTGATTTACTTTGAGATTCTGGGGAAGTTTACAAGAGGCTATAGGAACTAAGTTGAATTTTAGCATGGCTTTTCATCCTCAGACAGATGGTCAATCGGAGAGGACCATTCGGACCCTTGAGGGAATGCCTAGGGCATGTGTGATGGATTTCAAAGAAGCTTGGGACAAGCATTTGCCATTGCTCAAATTTACTTACAATAATTCATACCATTTAAGTATTCAGATGGCTCCTTATGAAGCACTGTATGGAAGGAGATGTAGAGCTCTGATATGATGGGATGAAGAAGGAGAAAGGAAACTGATAGGGCTAAAGTTACTGTAGAAGACTATTTGACAAGGTCAATTTAGTCAAGCACCGGCTTAAAGCAACACAGGATAGAATGAAAAGTTATGCTGATGCACACCGGAAGGAAATAAAGTATGAAGTTGGTGAAAAGGTCTTTCTTAAGAAATCTCCTTGGAAAGGGATCATGAGATTTGGAAAGAAAGGCAAGTTAAGCCCGAGATATATGGGTCCCTATGAGATTATTGAGAGGATTAGACCACTAGTCTATAGGTTGGTGTGGCCGCCAGAATTGTCACAACTACATGATGTCCTTTATGTTTCCATGTTGAGGAGATATAGATCGGATCCATCCCACATCATTCAGACCACTGAGGTTTAGTTGACAGATAATCTGAGTTATGAGGAGATTCTAGCGGAGATTTTGGACATCAAGGAAAAGGTTCTCCGGAACAAGACAGTTTAATTGGTCAAAGTCATGTGCAGAAACCATTCTGTGGAAGAGGCTACATGGGAGCCCTTGGAAGCTATGAGGAAAAATTACCTACAACTCTTCAACGATTTAGGTAAGATTTTCGAGAACGAAATTCTTTTAAGAGGGGGAGAAATGTTGGCCCCTGAAATTTTTTTCTTGATGGATAAGCATGACTAGGTTAATTTTGAAGTCTTGCTAGATTAATTTATGTTGGAATTAATTAGCATACTATGTGAGTAGGATTTTATGACATAGGTAAATTGAATTAAAGTTTAAGGTGGTAAGTTTGCATGAGGGTCTTTTTTGAAGATCACTTAAGTGGGAAAGACATAAGCTTAAATGGGAGGGGAAAAAGGGCATTTTGCACTCATTAAGAGTATAAGACTGAGAGGAAAACTAGTTGGCTTGTGCTTGAAGAGAGAGAAAATGAAATTGAAGAGAGAAGAGAAGAGAGTGTTGTGGGTTGAGAGAAAAAAGAGAGTTGAGCTAAGTTTTAATTTTCCTTGGCCTTCAAGAGGGATTTTGGGGTTGAGCAAAAAGGGAAAAGGAAGAGGAAGGTTAAAGCTTCCATTAAAGCCAAGAAACTCATTGTTTGGTGAAGATTCAAGGTAAGTTTATGTTTTAATATTTGGATTTTTGGAAGGAATTTAGTTCAAAGAGCTTAGGAAATGCATGGGTATAAGTATTCTAGGATCAATTTCATGCATAGGTTTCTTTGGGTTTTCCAATTGGAATTCATTTTGAATGGGATTTTGTCAATGTTGAAGGGAGGTAAGAGAGGTAAGAGGAGCAAGAGGAAAGACATCTTTGAGCAAGTTTTCAAGCAAGGAAATTAAGGTGGGTGACATTTTTATAATTGAGTTAATAAGCCATTAAAATTTCTTTTAAATAAATGGAATTAAATGATTTCCAACTACCTTGAAAATGTGCATTTATTGTTCCTTAAAATGCTTTGAGAATGTGCCACATGTTTTTGTATGTGAATTTTGTGAACGAATTACGAACTGATATGAGAATGATTTCAAATTGCTTCATAATTGTTGTATTTGTGGCTTTTGAATGATTTGGGAAATGGCTATATGATTGGTATAGGATTTTGGTTGATGATGTGTGAAATGATGATGGAATTGCATATAAAATATTTTATGCTTATGAAAGCAAGTTTTCAAAATGTGCCATTTGGGCTACTGGTTTTCAAGTCATGAATTACATGTTATGTGGGTTTGGTGTAATCCATTCAAGAATGTCACATGCATGTTGACCAAGTTAAAGGCTTCTCCTGCCTACACGTTAGTGGCACAGAGCTCCTTTATAAACTCCCTCAAGTTTACGTCTATGCAAAACCACTATGTGGGATTGCGATAGTACGTCAAGTTTACGACCACACAAAACCATTATGTAAAAATGTGTAGTTGTCATGTTTATAGATCTACCCAAACCATTTTGATGTGCTTAAGTGCTTATGAGATGTTAACAAGTTTGAAACATTCATGATTTGTAGTTTGTGAATTTCGGTTATGAATTTGATAATGATACTTTTATGAATTTAATTAGAACTTGTATTGGCAAATGAACATTTCAAAGGTTTTATGTTTTATGATTCAATGAGAATTTGCTATGATCATGAAGCTTTTTAATGGTTTTTGCTTATTATAGATTATAAAACTGTTACCCACAAGCTTTTGTGCTCACCCCCCCTTTCCTTCCCCTCTTCAGGTGGTGAGCAAGATATCGAGTGATCGAGTCGAGAGTCAAGACATCACTCCAATTGGCATATTTTGTTTCTGAAGCTAGATTTTGTAAAACAGGACTTTAGCCTCATTTTGAGTGATTCTAGTTTATGTAAACTTTTTATTTTTGTTTTATGATATATTGTGGCTTGAAATTCCCACTAAAGCATTGTAAAACTCTTATCTTTTGATGTTAATGAAATATATATACATTATAGTACGCTCATGATTTCCCAAGTCTTTATATTGCATTTTCAAGTTTTTCATAGGGTAAGGAATTGTGTTTTGATTTTAGGGGAAAACTGGATTAATCTAGGATAAATTAGACAAAGTTGTCTCACTTATCCTCTTACTTTTCCAACGCTATAAAGTATGTAAATTTTGGCTATCAGAGTTGAGAGATATGAGCATTACAATTGGTGATGCTGCATAGGAGACATGTACAGAATAACTATAGAAATGACGAGATTTTGAGTATGTGATGAGTTATTTGAGTTGAGGTTTGGGAGTTTAATGCACTAAAATTGGTAATTGAATGTTTCAGGAGTGTTATTGCATTAGAAGAAGTGAATTTGGGAAGATTATGAGTGAAAGTAATATTAGAATGGATGTAGGAAGCATTGGAGAGGCTTTAGAGGGGCTTGGGTATCCCTTTTATCCATTATATGGACTTTAGGTCCATTAAACAGACCTTCTTAGGTCTATGAGGACCCTCAGCAACGCCCATGTCCATTTAACGGACCTTCTCGGGTCTAAAATGGTCCCAACCCCGTGTATGTCCGTTTACCGGTTATACACTGTATACTTGCAGAAATTTGTATTTTTGACCCTCTAAATGAAAAAATCTCGCTTTACGATCTTCAGAAAAGTTGTAGTCCTCTTTCAAACAGTCCAAGAATGGACTCAATCCGAGGTTTTTAGAGAAAGTTATGCCAATTTTCCCAAGATAGGTATATTATGATTGAGGACATAAACATGTTTGAATCTTTTAGCCATAATTTCATCATTCGACCTCCGATTGAAGTGATTCTTGAAGAAATAGATTCCTAACACATTTTTCCATCTCTCTATAAAAATTAGTAGCTCTTGGTTTTTATCTGACAAAGATTTATGGAAATATAGTGAGGGGTTGGTTGAGAGAGCATGACTGGGGCATGAACATACTTTGGCTTCTTAAGCATAACTCCATCTATAGAACTCCGATTGATATGATTTTTGCTTCAAATTAAACCAGAGACTTAGAACAAGTCAAATTGTGATTTTGGTGATTGACTAGTTTGCGTACACTTTGACTAGTGTGCGCACACCACTCTTATAGGATGATGGCTAAGGAGGGTTCATTGAAATAACCCTATAGGGTACGCTCACGGTTTATGACTACAGATCTTGGACTCCTAAAATGGGGTCCACCATGAGAAAATTGTGCATGTGATTCTGGACTGTAATCTAACAGTTTATCTCGCATTGATGTATATGGTGTAGGAACTTGAGAAAGTTCAAACATATTTTTTACGTCAGTGTGAGGACTGAAAATGATCAATACCTGAGGTAAGTGGGGAGGAATATATGGGCTAGGTAGATTGTTTTTAAGTACTTTAGTCCAAATTGTACATTGTGGAAGAATTATATCCTAATCTTTCTCTTTATAATAAGCCCTATTTTGAAAGAATTGCGATCTACAGCTGTAAAATACTCATCATGTGAGGTCCATGCATCAGAGGGTAAAATATTGGATTTCATGATCATACAGATGGATCCAGTATCCATAAACCCAATGGCTTTAATGGGTCTATCATATTTGTCTTGATTAAAGAGCTGGATATGGACATATGCTCGTTGAACTAAAGTATGATCTAACTTCATGCAGGTTTGCTGTAACATGTATAGTGAATTATCAGAGGATTCATCTTTAGAGGTCGTTACAGAAACAAAAAACTTTATGTCCTCATCTTCATTAAATTTTTCTTAAATTAGATCTTCAAATTTATTGGAAGAATGAACAAGTAAGATTGATTGCATCTGCTTCAATAAATTGACATCCTTTACAGTCTTGCGAGGACAAGTACGTGCAAAGTGCCCTGATTGTCCAGAGAGAAAACAACGATTAGCTTTTTAATAATGTGAAGATTTTTTAATGAATCAAACAAATTTTCTCTTCTTGCCATCCTTTTTTACATATGTTTTCCTGAAGGGATTGTAGCATTCCATTTGTCTACAGAACTTTCTTCTATGATAGACTTATCGAAGATGAGCATTCTTCTTGTTGTGAAAGTCACAAGTCTTCTATTCTTTGCACTTGGTTTAAAGATAAGGCTTCGTACAAGCCTATTTGACAAGTGGACCACCTATAACGAAGTTCTTGAATAAGGCATGTTGATCACAAAGCTTATAAAGAGAAGCTAAAGCAAGCTGGTAAAGTCCTCCAAGAGATATATTAGTCATATCTCGTTGTAAAGAAACAATGGTCTATTGTAACTCTGGTTGTAGTTAATCTGAAAGGGATGACATAAAAGTATATCAAAGATTAACATGATTCCATCCGTTCAAAAGATAGTACCTTCCCGTCATGCGTTGATAATGCTTCTGTAAATCAAGCTTGTCAAGTGAACAACATTTCATTGCAAAGTATTCCTAATGGATTTGCTTATCAATAAGTTGAAAGTTACCAATGAATTCCTTATGAATTATTCCAAGAAGAGCTTCAGCTGTAGTGGCTTGGATATACTAAAGTCTTTGATAATTTTCAATAATTTTCCACCATTCTTTCAAAGTGCTAGTGAAACAAGATGTAAACTCTAACAAAATATCCTAATAAGGATTATGTGGTCGAGTCATTTGTAGATCTATCTAGGCATAAAATTCATGCAAGTGAACTCTCCATTTCTTTGGGGGAAGATCGTCAAAAGTGAATCAAGGTCCTAAAGTAGGCTTGGTCTGAGTAGCTAGTCAAGCAGGTGCTATTTATGGTGTTAGTGTAGGTTTGAAAGGTTCAGTACTTATGGATTCTGCTTCACTTATTTCTGGTTTAACTTTAGCAGGCTCAAGCGTAGTCATCAGAACTTGAGCTATTTTTGGCATATTAGCTAGTTGTGTTGAGGAATCAGAAGATGGTTTAGAGATCTGTTTAAATGATGACTCAGATATTGTTGCAAAGTCTTTAGATGTTAGTACAAAGGCTTCAGAATAAGCTTCTGTTTTATCTGATTGAGTAAAGGAATCTTCCGTAGCAAGTGTAGGTGCAAGAGTTTCTATGAATTGTATCTGAGGTTCTTTGTCCTTCATAATAGAGGTGGACAGTTGAATCTTGGTTGAGAAGTAGGAGGTATATGGATCTGTAATGGATTACTCTACTGATTAACTGGTTCAGGTTTAGTGAATGAAGGTGATGGCTCAGGAACTAGTTTAATCTTTGTCTTTGACTTTGATTTCTTAGGCTTCATTGGAGTTGCCTAAAGGTGTATATTGTCTGATCAAAGGATAGTTGAACTTGAAAACCTTTGAATAGTCAGCTTCTTCTGGGTAGGTTTGATATACAGGAGACGTGTATACTAGCTGGATGTTTGGAAATATTGAAGAGGATGAGCCATATATAGTTTTAGACTATGTAGATTGCATATCAGCTTCCATTCGTTACACAATTCCTTGTATCTTCTTGAGTTCTCTGGTTTCGATGTCAAAGTCAACTTCAAAATACTATGTAGCAATGTAATGTTGAAGATCAACATCAAGTTGCTGGATCTGAGCTTTGTAAGAAAGATAAATTTGTTGAATATGATTAGAGAAGGTGTCAACTTTATATTGAGTAGTATAAGTTTGTTAACTGATTCCATCTAGCTTAGAATCAATTACTTGAGGAACTTTGTTCTAGGCTACCGCATTTGATGTCTGTCAGTTTAGTACTTCATCTGAAGGATTTAAGACAAAGTGTTCCTTGTGAAGTGATTCTTGTGGCTCGAATATGAGCACTAGAGAAAATCCTAGTTGTTTTATCAGTACTCTTGTGTAAAAAAAAAAGGAAAGTCTTCCTCATATGACTTAACCATCATGCAAGGTATATAAGTAAGAGTCATAACAGGAATTGTTGTCTTAGATTGATAGGTAGAAGATTTCACCACCTCACGAAAAGTTCTTGGTCTGAATCTTTCTATTTATAGATAAATAGATTTATTAGAATCATCAGGATCTAGATTATCCTTATGTGGATGATACTGTTGAGAAGTCATACAACGAGGTTTAGACTTTTTCTTCCTCCTTCTCTTTCTGGCATACTGTTCATCATCGTCATCACTATCTAGCTCAGGGTTAAGACAAACTTCACAGTAAGGTTTGCACATAGATGGGTCGACATCCTATACAAAATATTCATAATGATGATCGACATAGACTAGATCTCTACTAGATTTAAAATAATAAATAAGATGGCCAAATTTACCTTCCATATAAGAAAATATAGGTTGGATAAAAAATATAGCCCCAGATGTAAAAGGTCTAGAGGGATCTTCATTGGGCTTTGCATAGATGGACTTTACTGTTCCATCTTTCAATGTCTTTAGAATAAGAGGAGTTGTTGTATGAAAAGAGTGTCAATAAGGTATATAAAACACTTTCTGGTAATTGGTGATCCATTCAGTAGGCATTAACTTTTCAAGCTCCGTTGTTAGTAATTGCTTCGGCATCTGAATGATAGTAGTTTGAAATCAGGTGCTATCGTCAATTTGACACTTCCATGGTACCAATCAAAGCATTCTGGTACATTGTATAGGTAGTGTCGAGAAGAGATATCCTAGCTATAGCAAGTATTCCCTTTCTTCCATAAAGTGTGAGAACAAGGCATATAGCTCCAACATGAAGATGTGTATGATTGTGCTCCCTCCAGAGAGAGATCAACTCCTTGGGGATTTTAAGCTTTACATATTGTTTTGCTGTTGTAGATTTGAGGCCACATTGTTCCAATCTGGAACTCTGGATGAATTCTTTTACTTTTGGGTGAGATATAGACAAAATAGTACATATACTTCTTGTTCAAGAATGATCATGAGAATAAGTATTGTACAGACTCAACAAAGGTAAAGTAGACTCACATACATGATTTTCTACAAGAGCATGGGTAACCTTTACAAGATTTTCTATACGATTAGATAGAACACGCTTTACAATAGAAGGTATACTAGATAAAGACAAAGTAGAAGACAAATGAACAGGGTCATTTGGTAGTATCTTCATTACTTACAGGCTCTCTCCCCACTCACTCTTATCAAGAGACAATGTTACCACTGGCCAAGACACGAAAGCTAACTTTGGTACCAACCGGGAGGCCTGAAGGGCATACAGGAAAAGTACAACAACCGACTATCCAAAACAACACCTTTAAGAAGACTATCAACTAACTAAAGTTGGATTGTGCACTACTGCAGTGGCTGGTTGACTATTGTGGAACAATATAGGAACCTTGTGACTATCGGTAAGTTCAAGGTATGATGGCCAAGATTTCAAAGCCCTTCTCTCCACCGGCACAACACTCAACTTTCTTCTTAGGAGCCTTAATCTCTCACAACAACTTTTCCTCTTTGAAATAATAGTTGCAATAGTATCTAACACCACAGAAGGATTGAAGTCGATTTGATGGTGTTTTCAATGGATGTTATGATTTGGTGTGTTTTCGACCTTAATGAATTAAGAAGAATGGAAATTTCAAATTTAACAATTAAGAAAATAAGGATATGCAAGGTTTGATTTTTACGACACCTCTTGGAAACTTGTTCCAAACAATCCCGATGATCAAAATAAAATAAAAAGAAACGAACAATCGACACACCACAATTGGGAAAGCAATTGATAACTGAAAGATGGTTCGAAAGGTAACGAGAACAAGAGAATAATGTTTCTCCCTATTGAAGCCGACAACACTCCAGCAATTCTGATCTAAAAGTTGCGAAAATTTGAACTAAAGACACATATTTATACCTAGGTTAAATAATAAAAGGTTGGGCTAAAATACATGGAAGCCCAAAATAAAACAAAGTCCAAAAACTAAATAAATAAGTTTGATGTGTGGCACCACTACTAGATCCAGTTGCTCTTGGGCTTAAGTGAATTAAATAGCCTACTCCCACTAATAAAATAAATGACGCGCCAAACACTCCTTGGGCTTAAGTGATGAAGCATTAAAATAGCCCCAGTCTTCTTGTCTTCAAGCTCCTAGTGTATCCGGTCCAAGGATTTGAGTTAAATGGATTAGTTTAGGCTCAATTCCGTTAAACTTTCCTCCAATACGCTTGGAGCTCGACATCCTCTCAAGATAAAAGCCCACATACGTATAAAGAGCCTCTTTAAGTCTCTTGACCCTAGCTTTGGTCATGGGTTCTTCTAACATGGCTAGCTCTCTGCCTAGTCCTGCTTGATGGTCCGTAGTCTCACTCACATTAGTCCCTCCCTCCTCAGAAAGATTTGTCCTCGAATCTGAATCCATATCAAAAGAAGAAAGATCAACAATATTAAAAATAGCGGACATATTATACTCACCTAGAAGATCAATTTTATAGGTGTTGTCATTGATCCGCGCCAACATCTGGAATGGACTATCACCCCTATGATCTAACTTGGATTTCCTCTAGGTAGGAATCCTCTCCTTCCTCAGATGCACCCAAACCCAATCACCAGGTTCAAAGGTCACCATTTTTCGCCCCTTGTTGGCTTGCTTTGCATATACCTTGTTCCTCTACTCAATATGTTGCCTTGCCTTCTCATGCAACTCCTTGATCATCCCAGCTTTCCTCTTGCCATCTGTACTAGACAACTCATGCAAGGGTAAAGGAATCAAATCCAAAATAGTCAAAGGATTAAAACCATATACAAGATAAAAAGGTGAAAAACCTGTGTAGAATGCACACTCCTATTATATGCAAATTCAATAAATGGACATTCACCCTAAGTTTTCAAATTCTTATCCATTATAGCACGCAACAAAGTACCCAAAGTCCTATTAACTACCTTGGTCTGTCTATCTGTCTGTTGATGACAAGTAGTATAATAGAGCAATTTTGTAACCAACTTGCCCCACAACACTCGACAAAAATGGCTAAAAAATTTAGCATTCCTGTTGTAGGAAAATCCCGGGGTGTCCATCACATGGACACAGTGCGGAAAACAAAACTTTTTTATTCCGGGAAGTTCCCTTAAGCCAGGATCCATGTGTAAGTATAACCAGTCAAACCATAACGGCCAAAGGAGACCGTCTCTAACGGTATCCACGCA
>JANIJH010000225.1:34078278-34092507 GCA_024520975.1 Erythroxylum areolatum | reverse complement strand
CTCACACTTTCACTCTTTATTTCTCAATTTTCAACTTCCATTTCAATCACTCATTCATTTTACTCTCATAATCCACATAGATCTACTCAATTATCGAAGTCATCAAAACTAATCAATTCTTTTCTCATAAATTTTCTTAAGGCAAAAAGCATATATAACACAATTCATATACAAAACACTCATTGAATTTTTATTTCATATCTCTAAATTGCCACTTAAGGATCCGGGTCCAACACCTCACCTCACTAACACTCTTAGGCGTTGGCCACTCTCGAATAGCCTTCACCTTCTCACTATCAACCTCTACTCCTTGAGCACTAACTATAAACCCTAAGAATACAAGTCTATCAATGCAAAATGTACACTTCTTATGGTTCGCATATAGTTTCTCTTATTCCAATACATCTAAGACACACCTCACATGCATGGCCAGCTCATCAAGATTAGTGTTATATATCAAGATGTCATCAAAGTAAACAACCATAAATTTACCAAGAAATGCATGCAAGACATGATTCATCAACTTCATAAAAGTGCTAGGTGCATTAGTTAAACCAAATGGCATGACTAACCACTCATACAACCCATATTTAGTTTTAAAAGTAGTTTTCCATTCATCCCCTGGCTTCATTCTAATCTAATGGTATCCATTTTTCAAACCAATCTTTGTAAAGATACATGCACCATGCAATTCATCAAGCATTTCATCTAACCGATGAATAGGATGGTGATACTTTACAGTGATTTTATTCAAAACTCTACAGTCCACACACATCCTCCAAGTTCGATCTTTCTTTGGCACTAGAAATATAAGCACAACATAAGAACTCAAGCTCTCCGTCACATGTCCTTTCTCCAGTAGCTCATCCACTTGCTTTTGAAGCTCTTTTGTCTCCTCAGGATTGCTCCTATAAGTTGGGCGATTAGGAATCTGAGCTCCGGGCACAAAGTATTTATGGTGCTCTATGCCTCTCAAAGGTGGCAATCCCTTGGGCGTCTCCTCAAGGAAGACATCTAAATAATCCTGCAAAAGAGATAAAAATACACTAGGCAAAGAATCGAGAGGGTTAGTATTAGAAACTAAACACTCTCTATACCTAACTATCACAAGTGCTTTCTTCTCTCTAGTTGCCCTCCTTATGTCTTTTCCTCTAGCATACAAACTCACCCTTTTCTCTTTCTTTTCGCTCTTCTTTTCTCTCCTACACATCCCACTTTCTTTTCCTCACCTGTGCAGTCACCCCTTATTGGGCCAATCTCTCTTTTCTTTTAGGCCTCTTTTCCCTCATTATTTTTCTTTATTTCACTACCCAAACCCTCCTCTCTTTGTAAAGCTTTAACCTGGTCTAGGTAGATCTTATGAGGCCATAAAGGTAACAAAGTGAAATTCTTGCCCTTGAACTTGAATGAGTACTTGTTTGTGTACCCATCATGTGATACTCACCTATCAAACTACCAAGGCCTCCCCAATAGCAAATGTCCTACCTCCATGGGTATCACATCACACAACACCTCATCCTCATACCTCCCTACAAAAAATGACACCAGTACCTGTCTACTCACCTTCACATCCGCACTATCATTAAACCATTGTAAATTATATGGCTCCGAATGTTTCCTATATGTCAAGCCCAATTCTCCACCATAGTTCGACTAGCCCCAATGGTACAACTACCTCTATCTATGATCAAGTTACACACCTTTTCACCTACCAAACACCTTGAATGGAATAGGTTCTCCCTCTGATCCAAAATTTCATCTCTAACTCTAGCACTTAACACTCTCCTAACAACAAGTGCTTCTCCTGTGACAGCTCTTTCCACACATTCATCATCATCATCATCAAACACTATCACATAGCAAATCATCAACATCACTATCCTCATATTCAATAACCCCATTATCCCTCATATGCATCACTTTTCTATTAGGGAATTGAGAAGCAATATGACCAGTACCCAAACATTTAAAACATTTTATAGATGAATGTTTACTAGAAGTAGCTTGGGTGTTAGAAGTACCTTTTTTTCCAGATCCCCCAATTGGTTTCTTAGGTGCTTCCTTGAAGTCCACCTCTTTATCCTTAGACTTCTATTCCTTCTTAGGCCATTTTGAGTTCCATGAGCAGCTATAACTTGCTCCACTCCTTGCTTTCACTCTATCTTTGAGCTATCTCTCCACCTTCATGGCCATGTTCACCATGTCCCCAATCTTTAAGTAATGCTATAACTATACCACATTTGCTATCTCCCTATTCATTCCACTCAAGAACCTTGCCATGGTGACCTCGGGGTCCTCCACTATATTAGCACGGATCATAGCAATCTCCATCTCCTTGTTGTAGTCCTCTACTGACTTAGACCCTTGTGTGAGTCTTTGGAGCTTTTGATGCATCTCCCTATAATGGTAAGAAGGCACAAATCTCTTCCTCATGCATGCCTTCATTGTTGCTCAAGTATTGATGGGTCTCTCTCCATTCCTCCTCCTAGAGGTCATAAGCTGATCCCACCATATTAGTGTATAATCTGTAAATTCAACAGTAGAAAGTTTTACATTCTTCTCCTCTGACAAGTTATGACACTCGAAGATCAAATCAACCTTCCTTTCCCACTCCAAGTATGCCTCAGCATCATTCCTCCCTTTGAATGCTAGGATCTTCATCTTGATGGATTTGAGGTCTCCATCTCGCCTGTTAAGGGGGCATGCGCTCTTTATAGTCCTCCTCCTCATCAAACTCCTCCTTCTCAGGCTCATACCGTGGTGGTTGTTGACGAGGTGGTGGTGCTTGTTGGCGAAAGGTAGCACACCTAACCTGAGGTTCCTCACATCCCCTACGTTTAAGCTCCTCTATCTGCTGAGCATGACTATCCAATGTCTCCCTCATACATTCAAAAGAGAGATTTAACCTCTGAAATGACTGTTGTGTGGCTCTCAATGTAAGGCCATTCATCTCCCCTACTTTACCTTCATCCTAATTCCCACTTTCCTGTGATATTTTAGTGAATGTTCTTTCCTACAAAACAAAAGTTAGTAGAAAACAACCTCACAATCTCTCCCTCACATATTTCACTTAAGAATTTGTCACTCTCCCCGTGTTTAAGTCACGGCAATGACTCCCTCAAATAAGCTCATACACTCTTACCTGTTACCATTTAATGTTCTCTGAAATCCAAGTTACAATTAGAACCATAGCTTTAACAAATCAATGTTCTCAATTGTAGCTCAAATAACAAGTAACAAGCAACCTAAACCAATAACCAATAACAAACTAGCAAATCTGAAAAATTTTGAAACTATTGGTCACGATTGATTCAAATAAGCCACAATCAAGTAAAATAGTATGGGAACACAGAATTTTTTTTGGATTTTAAAAGATTTTTTGACTTGTTTTACCTTTTCTGACTTTTTTCGAATTTTTTCCGACTCTTTTTTTTGTTCAGACTTTTTTCATATTTTTTGTTTTTTTATTTTGTTCAGATTTTTTCAAACTTTTTTTTACTTTTTTCAAAATTTTTCCAATTTTTTTGATATAAGCCGAAAGTTTCAAAAAATAATTGAAAACCCTAACTAAAATGAAAACAAAAAGAAAGATTGAAATCCTAGGCCAAAAGTTATTTCACACCTGAATTGATGATCCGACGATAATTGCATGGTGATGGGCAGCAGTTTCTTGGATTTTGATGGAGTTGAATAAGAATTCTCCTCCAAACCAAGGCTCTGATACCAAAATAACGCACACCACAGAAGGATTGATGTCGATTTGATGGTGTTTTCGATGAGTTTTTTATTTTGGTGTGTTTTCGACCTTAAGGAATTAAGAAGGATGAAAATTTCGAATTCAACAATCAAGAAAATAAAGATACGCAAGGTTTGATTTCTATGACATCTTTTGGAAACTTGTTTCAAATAATCCCGATGATCAAAATAAAACCAAGAGAAATGAACAATCGACACGCCACAACTGGGAAAGTAATTGATAAGTGAAAGATGGTTCGAAAGGTAACAAGAACAAGAGAATAATGTTTCTCCCTATTGAAGTCGGCGGCACTCTAGCAATTCTGATCTAAAAGTTGCAAAAATTTGACTTAAAGACACATATTTATACCTAGGTTAAATAATAAAAGGTTAGGCTAAAATACATGAAAGCTCAAAATAAAACAAAGTCTAAAAACTAAATAAATAAGTTTGATGTGTGACACCACTATTGGATCCATATGCTCTTGGGCTTAACTGAATTAAATAGCCCACTCCCACTAATAAAATAAGTGGCTGACAAAACACTCCTTGAAAGTGATGAAGCATTAAAATAGCCCAAGTCTTCTTGTCTTCAAGCTCCAAGTGTATCCGGTCCAATGATTTGAGTTAAATGGATTAGTTTAGGCCCAAGTCCATTAATCTCTCCTTTAATAGGCTTGGAGCTCGCCATCCTCTCAAGATAAAAGCTCACATGCTTATATAGGACCGCTTTAAGTCTCTTGGCCCTAGCTTTGGTCATGGGCCCTTCTGGCATGGCTAGCTCTCTGCCTGGTCCTACTCGATGGTCCATGGTCTTGTTAACATTAGTGCCTACATTCTTTCCCCGTTAAACTCTAATCTCACAACAGAATTGTTTTAAAAGCATTCATAGACTGTCTTAGACTTTCTGATATATAAGATCCTCATAAGAGGCGATTATAAAGCATATTTGTCTCTGTATAATGACAGATAGTAACATTACTTAAAGTTTAAGCTTTCAGGAGAGGGAGAACTTAGAGAGAATGGAAAACACTCAAACTAATATTCATTGAAATGAAACTTCTTCAAATCTAATTCTAGTTTTAATTCTAGTTCTAGTTCTACTTACAATGAAGGAGAAACAAGAAGGAAAACTCTCAAGAGACACACTCACTACAACTTTAAAAAAGAAAGCAACTTTAAATACAATCATCACACCTTTCTAAAAGCTACTTTGAAAAGGCAAACAACTTTCTACAAAGCAAACAGTATGATGATAAGATGAAATCTTGTATAGTACTTTGTGGGCCACAAAGATTCTCTTTCATCAAAAGACTTAAAAGTAAACTCCTAAAAAGACGAGTCCTTTAGAATCCAATACATTAGTTGTCACGTATTAGTTCATGTCATGATTTCAAATTGGATAGATAGTCTAGATTGCTTGAAGTGTCCGTATCATCTTGATAGGTCTTTTATCGCTTACTAGGACTGAGCTCACATGTGTGTAGTTTGTGGAGGAATTGATTTAACTCACTTTCATTAGGACTATAATGGTCATCATTAGGGTCTTAAGCATTTTGAAAGATTGAGTCAAAAGGTTGAGAAGGTCCTACAAGGTCAATAATTGATTCTTTTGTGTCATATTGAGGGCTATCGGAAACTGATATATCAACTTCTGGTGCTTCTGGTTCACTAGGAATAAATTGACCTGGATATGGTCCAATAGAGGTGAAGATGTCTGGTGTGTTAGGAAAATGATTTATCTCTTTGAGAAAAACTCTAAGAGATTGAAGCACATTTTCTTGATGTTGTGGCCAATATAATGAAGTATGATAAAAGTGGATATGATGTTTAGTGTAAAGGACACCAGTATGTGTTTCTTGACATGGACACTGAAGGATGAAGAAGTAATGAGTAGATTATCGTCTAGCAGAAGCTTTCCATTGACAATGTTGTGAGATTATCATAGAATATTGTTGGTTCCATTGATCTAGTGGTTGAAAACACTCAAGAAATGTCCATAATAAAGACTTTCCATTGTTTATGTCACAGAGATGTTGATAGAGTTGAAGAGGAGATATAGTGACAACGCAAGCATAAAGGGCTGAGAGAGCCCAAAGATACTATAATGTGTTTTTAGAAAGAGGATGATTTTTGGAAACCTTTGTATGTATAAAGTGGTTAGAGGTTGAAAAAAGTTCAATTTTGACTTGATCAAACCAAATTTAATGAATAGATATAAATTTAATTTTGTACTTAAATTTAAGTTTTCAAATAATTTTAAATCCAAAATTAATAAATTTTCTAAACTAATTAATTGTAAAAAAAATTAAATTAAGTCAATGAATAGTTAAGCATCTCGATTATATTTAATTGAATTTGTAATTGATTGCAACTCAGGAATTTAAGTCGTAATTTTTTAAAATTTGGACTCATTTTTTGTTTCCAATCTTCCCATATAAAGGGTATTTTGTCCTATTTTTTAAAACTTCACATGTTGCTTTGAAACGTTCTTCCCTAAATCCTTTTTCTCAGTTAAGGTGGACTTCATTAATCAATGATAGAAAATATCTATATCAAAATTAAAAAGAAGAGAAAATGTGGAATTTAAAAGAACATGTCATAGAATAAGTAACTTATGAACTTTTATGGCTACATCATTTACTTAGAGAGATTGAATATTTTGATTAATATAATAATTATTTTGAATAATTTATCATTGATTAAAACTCAATTATATAATAATTATCATAATTCGTTTGATTAATATAATATTGACTAAATCATTTTTATAAATTAATAAATAACATATAATATCTAGAAATAATTTAATTAATATGAGTAATTATTCATAAAAAGTATCATAACTCCCTAACTCTTTTTTAAATATTTTACGATTTATCATAAAGAGATGCAACAAGTTGACACAAAACTTGTATAATTGATTTAAGGTCACAATTACATCGATCAAAGTAAATAGAAGATCATATATGAGGTTGTGTGAAAGTGATTTTGAGCAACTTATGATATTTATTGAGACATAAGTAAAGGAAAGATGCATAATCTAAACTCGTAATGTTCGAGTTTAGATAAAAATTTTTAAAGTTGTATTCAAAGGAGAAAATTTGAGATAATTTCTTCAAAAAGTTTCTTCATGCAAAAGATACCGCCTAGATTTCTATTAAAAAATAACTTCTACAACCTTTTAACCAAAGTGATGTTCAGGACAATGTATAAACAAATGTAAAAAATTAAAATTAATAGAACAAATTGTAATCCGACCATAGTTTGGGGTCGATTCGCAATTGAAAACCTGAAAATGCATTTAGCATTATTAAGCTAGTGATATGCAAAAGGCCAATGATAGAACGTGGAAAGGTTTAGCAAAAAGGAAATAGATAAATATGTAATCAAATCTAATGAGATATGAACCATCAAGACCCTAGATAATTTTTTTAAAAAAATAAAAGGAATTATATTAATACTAGAAAAAGCTACAAAACAACATTACAATGAGTCACTTAATCTGCCTATAAGATCGTAATCCTATAATAGGTACAACGATAGAGTACTTCAATTGCTTATAGCAAATCAACTTGGCTAAGTGTCTTTTGTGTGTTGTTAGCTATATATTATCTGTTTCATCTACCTTCAACTTCATTAGACTTCAATAAGTCACCTCTATTTATTTTGAATTATATAAGCAAATTCTTTGACCATTATAATGATGTAAATGATTAGTAATTGTCTTCCATTAAGCACCTAAAAAGGACAGTCCATTCTGAATTATCTAGCAGAATTGGCTTCCTATCCATTACTAATTCTCTCATCATAGACTATTTGAAAGGGTCATTTAACCTTCTTGTATTCCATATTAGAATGAACATTTAAGGGGAATACCCTTTCTTTTTGGTTTTCCTTCTAGCTGATCTTCTTTTGGGGTTAGGGGAGCTCTCATGAAACTTTTCTGCTATCTCATCAATTCTGTCATTCTTTGGTTGTATCATCATCAGGTTGCTTGTTGGATCATGGTTCAATAAATTAGTTTCATCATTTTTTTCTTCTTCTGCTGATTGCAAAACTTGTGTTGTAGTTACATCTTCCTAGTTATCATGTTCCTTTAATCGAGAGGAGTGTCCAGATGCTATACTGTGCTTCCCACCTTCAATATTATTTATTTATAAGTTACCCAGCTTCTTATTAGCATCAAATTATACACCCATAGCCTCATCATTAAGCACTGGAGAAGATTCAACTCTTAATAAATCATCCTGCCATCCATTTTGAAAAAGTTTTCCTATAGCAACCCATTTCTTGGTGGAATTTTAAGGCTTATAGGGATATGTCCCTTTAACTTCATATTGTTAAATCTCCCCTATTTCACCTAGTTTGAGAATTGGTAAATGATCAGGTAGTATACCATTCCATTTGACCTCTACCCATATTTTTGCTTACCCAATTCCCTCCATTCAAGATGTTTGAGCATCCATACCAAGAGGCTTACTTAAAGAACTTGCCAAGAAACTCAATCCTTCAATTGTCCAAAGTTTTAGAGGCAAATTATAAAAATGCACCCACATAGAAAAAAATTCCACACATTCTCTATCAATTGTTATCCTAGGTTTCCACTTTTGAATAAACATGGGTTGGTATCTTATATATGAAGGTCCTCTTTCCAATATTTCATTCAAGTTGCTATTAGCAGTAAATTTAAACAGAATAGTGCCATCATCCATGAGTAAAGATTTTTCCAAACCTTTCTTATCCCTTCATGCAATGGCCCAGGCATTGATGACTAGAAATGCGAGTCTCTTGCTTTAGAAAGAGTCAGCCAGGTCAATAGAGTAAGCCCTCGCTCTAGCTTGCAACAAGTCAATCGGTGGACTAACAACACCATCTTTCTTAACATCTAGGTAGTATTTCACTTATATCTTAGGCTACTGAAATTGAATTTGCTTTGTCTAGGTGTCATTATAGGGAGAGGATTTTTGGGGATTTGAATTTCTCAGTGATCTTTCCCTCTTTCCAGATGCAATTTTCTGACCCACCTCTCAAGTGAGCATAAGAAAATCTTATGTGGAAAAAGGTGAAGGCACCCCATCTATTGTCATGAAGCTCACATGGTTTAAGGACATCCGGGTCATAACAAGTTGAGCGAAGCTTTCATAGGTCTCATATGAATGAAGCTTGCGTGGGTTTGCTCCTCATATCTAGATATAGTTGTTGCTGCTTTGCTGTCTGAATCTGGGACCTCTATAGAATGATCGCATGACCACCTAGCTCCCCTCGCGCAGTTGTTCTGGGTCGCTCACTATCTCCTCTAGGTTGCCTCACTGTCTCTCCCAAAACAGGTCCTCTGGGTCATCTCACTCTCATGTTGTTGGTTCCTACGTCTCTCATAAAACAAGTGGGTCGCCTTGCTCTCGCGCTACTATATTAAATAAGAAAGATGATGTTTCCAGTCCAACGAATACAATCAAATAGTTACACCAACTCTTGTCAGGATTAATATGCATGAAGTTGTTAGGGCACTCAAAAATTTACAATATGATTACTAACCTAGTAATAGTCATGCTAAGAAACCTTTCGATACATATAAACATGTTGAAGAAGATTTGTTGTCTTTTCAGCTTCAACCTCTTCCAATGAATAGATTTATTGACTTTTTGTTTTTCCAACTCTTTTAATGAATAGATTTATTGATTTTTCAATTTCAAATTCCTTTAAAGAATTGGCCTCCTACAAATCTAGATCCTAGTCATGTATCCTTCCTATCCTTGTCCAAGCCAACATCCTGAGTTGGAATAAAGGAAATTGTAATTGGTTTTTAACATATATTCCTCTCAATTGCAACTTTAACGTACTAATTAACATTGATAGTATCAAATGGAGAGAAAATTTAAAATCTTTTGTAACCTTTCCTAATATGTCTCTTAAAAGTCAACTTTTTCATTAGAGAAAATCCAACAAATACTAGAAAAAACGTTATACTAAATCTCATTGATTATTTCTCAGTGAAGACCATTATTGAAAAATATTAAGCTCATTGTAAAAATTCCATTTAAACTTAATAAAGATGTCAATTCTACCAAGTCAAGTCATAATCGATGCCTTTTGGTCAATTTCAATTTGTCATAATATAATGTAAACTAATTTTGATAATTCATAGAACCTATATCTTCTTCATAAAATAGACAATGTACTATATTAATAATCAGGGAGAACTATTAATTATAAACTACTTAATCCTTGTTGTGCAAATAATGAGTTTCATCTCCCAAATTGATAGATACATTTATCATAATTGTTAAAAGTTTTTATATTCTCTATTTTTATTTAAAATAAGGCTTTTGGTAATTATAAGTTTGTTCAAATGATAAATATAAAATAGTTTTATCTGTACTTAACAATTAAGTTTTATGTATTTCAGGTTTAAAGTAGCACCATTTTTAATCTAATAGATAATGATAAAAAAATTCTTTCAACCACTTAAAGCTTAATGCTAATTTACATTAATGATATTCCTGTATTATCTACTAACTAGGAACTTATCAAAAGTTGTAAAAATTTTATGAGATTGTGAAAAAAAATATGATGCCATACATTCTAATAGAAATGCAAATTGTAAGATGTCATGTTGAGTTTTTTTGGCATAGAAATCATTAACAAGGTTTAACCTCAAACTCACATCAGAAAAGAATCAATTAAGTTCCCTAACTTAGAGTTCACTAAAAAGTAGGTCTAATAATTATTTGAAATTGTTAATTATCTTAATGACCACCTCAAAGTTATCTTAATCCCATAGACACAAATTTTAAAGAAAGATGATCCACCTTAGTTATGCAATTATGCATTATATAAAAAAGAACGTAACGAATAGCCTGCCACTTCTCTAAAAATCTCTTTTGATGAAAAAAAGAATGATAAATATTGAGGACCTATCTTATTAGAAAAGTAAAACAAAAATAAAAAAAATATGTTTATATTATGGATTCGAAGACTCTGAGATGCATTATCACTCAACTTTGGCTACAACTATAATGCTTGATATTTTTCAAAGATGAAACAATTCAACAAAGGGTACTACTAAATTATTGTGATGATCTAGATGGTTCACCAAATATGGTTTTGATATCTCTCTCTCTCTCTCTCTCTCACACACACACACACACACATACATAAGAAAAAAATCCATTTATGGGCATATTTCCAAACCCTCAAAACATCTTACCTTTTCTAGAATCATCCCAATTAAGATTACTCATATATATAACTTTAAGAAGACTTACCATTAATTGATTCAAGCTGATCAAAGTCTTCTATTATTAAAGAATGTTCATAAAAAAAATATAGTCTCACAAAATCTTTGGCAATATTACTTGGTTGACTATACCTTTGAATTGGATTTGAATTACATAATCTAGGTGACCCATTATAAATTTTTTGTACAAGTACTCACACGCTCTCGATTTTAATTCCTTATATTCCAAGATTTATAATACTCAAATAAAGTTGCTAGCAGCCCATGAAGAATAGACCAGTTATTAAGTCTAAATATTCATTAACTTATTTTGGATCGTAGAAAACAAGAAGACCAAAATTGGTATAGAATGCTTGAATATGATGATTTTGATATTGGTGAAGACGTTCAACTATCCCTTGAACTAGAACCAGTTAATAAGCAATAAGTACTATACAATTATTAAGCATTAACTAATGGAAATATTTAAATAAATCAGTTTCATGTAAGCAATAATTTGATATACTACACTGATGTAAGTAACAAATTCATGGTAAGGTATTACGAGGATATAAGCACCATCCACCAATGTATTAACGTGGGATGATCCCAACTGAATTTAAGAAATAGAATGTCTTCTCTTTTCATCTTGTTTTAAACTTCTCTCTTTATGAATCAGATCTTTATCACATTAGCTCCAATGAAGAATATGATATATTCTACCATCCTAGTTGCAGATCTTAAACATAAAAATTTCATTGTTCTCTGTGGTTTCAAATATCTGTTTGATGATGTATTATTAATTGAGACACTGAAACTTTTAACCTACAGTGAACTTCACACTTTACACTTAGAAATACTGGCACGCTCTTTATAATGATTTGATCTTATTCCTTGTAACAAGTAGAAACACTCAAAGAGTTCCCTTGAACTACTTGGGCCACCTCCAAAAACATAATTTCACGATAGTTTTATTTTTAAAGAAACTTGAATTGCAATAAGGCTGAAACGCTGTCCTATAATTTATTGGGATACCATTAATTCACATCCAAGAATTCTAGAAAATGTGTGAATTACCTACTCAGGTGGCATAAGTGTATTTCTGTCGGTAGCACAGAATCGCATCTTCAAATTGATTACTCATACCACCTTCACCACGTGGCTATTGTTGTCTTTTCCTTTCGTTATTGCTTTTGACTTTGGAAATTGCTGGTGCATAATGCATACGCTGTTTCAACGTTTTGGCGGACTGCTAATTCTTTTACGTCGTCTAAAACGAGGCAAATGAAGAAATGATTTTAACAAGTCAATAATAGCCACGTAGTGATATTAAAAATTATGATTCCTAAGAAAAAGAAATGAAAGTTTTCGAGACTTGAATTTTTAGTTAAATATGTAAAAGTTTAGTATTTTAATTGTTGTTGATTTTTAAATTTTAAAATAAAAACAAAACCAACTTATCATATGCATTTCAAATAAATATAATAGAAAGTTTAGATTTGTTTGGAATTGATTGGACAAAATCAGGATTTGGGGTTAGTGGAACACCCCAAGTGTACGTCTGGTATTAAATAAGGCGATTAGTAAGAGGAGTTCAGCCCATTAAATTGGCCACATTGAGACGACTAGGTCCCTTAAAGGTCTACCTGGTACCTGAGATCCCCACGTAATTAAATTGTCTATCATCAGTCTTGATGGATGCAAGCTTGCCCAACTTTTGCCGCAACTCTTTTCTTTTGCAAGGTCGCGATTTTGTTAGTCATCACACTCAATGTCAGCGACAAAAGGAAACGGATAGCTTCCACAATTAACACTTTATCACTACCACTGCCATAAGGATAGACCTGGCTTCAAGTTCATCAAGCACTACAATATCCCATCTTTAGCTATTTGGAATCGTTATAAATGGGCATCGGCATTCGCTGTTACATCTTGAGTTATCAATGTTTAACTCAATATTTCAATAATTTCTGTAATTGTAATCGTCATAATTTTTTGTTCTTTAAATGTAAACAATTTCTTCAATTATACGGTTACTAAGTTCAGCGATCGATGCATTTAATCTAACTAGTTAACACCTATCACTCTTTAGTTTGGAGGTGATTTAATTAGTTTTTAATCATAATTATTTTAACTATATGCTTTGCAACACCTCTCATATAAGTATTGGACAAGATTTACGGGCATTAAGCTTGGCTTCACAGGACAAGTGTGAAGAGACAATAGGATGTCATTCCATCAGAGTCTCTGAGGAAGGTTTCTCTACTTATTTAGAGACAAGAAGGGTTGGACTTTATAGTCTATCAGGTACTCGCAGATCTGGACTCCATCAGGTATTTATTTATTTTTTTATTGTAATTTAAGTTACATAGAAATTTTCCGTGTTAGTTTTTACTTTTCTTTGTAATATGCATCATTCTTGTATTGTCTCATTTGCATGCGGGTCTACCGGTAACAACCTCTCTACTATATAGGAGTACAACTGCGTACTATTAGACCTCTCTAAACCCCATTTCATTGCGAGATTTTGGATTGGGTGATGATGATGATATGCTTTGCAAGTTGAGCATTATAGTAAATAAAGGCAAAATGTTGCTTATCACTCTCCTTTTTCAATTTTCATTTTTCCTTATTGATCTTGAAAGATTACATGTATTAATAGAACCCATTGATGTGAAAATATAAAAGCTTCCAAAATGTCAAACAAAAACTTCTAGGCTTGGTTCACTACGGTTAAGTCTCTAAGAATAGCTCCTGTGGAATCCATAACCCCTCTTCTTGTTATTCTTCGTATTGCTTTCTTATTCCATAATTCTAACTACACCATCCTATATTATTTTTCTTTTCATTACCTCCCTTCCTCGTCCATCCCTGCTTCTCTAGAATTCTTAGGGAAAGTTTGGTAATTTTTCATTGCCTCATGTTCTAGCCTTATCTTTTGCTACCATTTTGGGTAACTTCCTTTTAGATTGTCCATAAACTCAATATAATCTCTTACATTTTTTAAGCTTATGGTTGCTATAGTAGTAGATAGCAACCTGAAGGCTTTTGACCAAGTTACCTTTCCATCCTCCCATCTAAGCAAGCCTGATCAACTCGAGAAACATCAAGCAAAGTATATATGTTAGACCCGTGTGGATGAACCCACCAACTTCAGATCCAGGTACCGGGCGGATGGACCCACCAGCTTCAGTACCCCGTTAATCAGTATTGTCCGCTTTGGTTGCGATTCGACCTCGCAACCTCACGGTTTTGTAGCGTTTAAACGCTCGCTT
>JANIJH010000225.1:34054666-34070912 GCA_024520975.1 Erythroxylum areolatum | reverse complement strand
TAACTTATATATTGCAACCAAATAATTTTTGGTTGCAAAATATATATAATTAGCAACCATTTTACTATAGTTGCTGAAACCAAATTTTCTTGTAATGAATGTTTTGAATAACCAAACAAAAGAAAGTTAGAATGTTTTGAATAACCAAACAAAAGAAAGTTTTCCATGTAAGATAGAAGTATGAGATGTGCTTGGCCTTAAAGGACGTAATAAAAAGGTGTAAATAAGAGGTATGTCCTTTAACTTATATAATATAATTATTTAATCATATTTTCGTCATCATATTAATTAATAATTGATAAATTAACGAGGTTGAGGCAGAGATATTGGAGAAAGTTAACAAAGCCAACAAGTAGGAGAAAATTACCACTATAAAGCAACATGTAGGAACAAGTAACAACCAAGTTTAGAGTTGACAGGTTGTATAGAGAGGAAGGGGAAGATAGAAGTTCAAAAACTGACAACCAAACTAAGATAAATTCTTATGTTTTTCCTACCAGTGAATAAGGTAAATGTAGAAGCAAGGAAAGAAAAAGGTTTCAAAGTACGTGGGTCATAAAATACATTAAAATGAAACAACTTGTTAAATAAAATCATGTAATTTCTATTTAGTCAAATGTTATTTAATTATTTAGTCTTTTTTTTTTACATATTAGCACCCTTAGAGAGTTTACATAATATGACTTTTGTTTATGATTGATATACAAAAGTGATACTTAATTATTATATTGTCTCTTAGATCAACTTTACTACCAATTGTGTAGGACTCAAATTCATATATAAACTGAAGGACATTATGATATCTCATCATTTTTAATAACAATTATAAATCTTAAGATGATACTTTTTTAATGTGAAGCTAACCCTTCACCATTTTGAATATTAAATTAAGGATATTTTGCCTTTTCTTGAAATCTAATGGTACTACTATTTTCTAATATATAATTGGTCACATATGTTATTGTAATATGGGGATAGGAGACATATGTTGTTAGAAAAATTATTCTAATATTTGAACAAAATTTTGCTTTATTAATATGTTTTTATTCACAAATCCTCTGAAGCAAATATCATAATGTAGAATATATTTATTAAATAAATAGGTATACTATACATATCTATTAAATTAGTAAATAATGGGCCTTAAATTGATAATTAGAGCATGTTAATATTCATAAACAACAATGGGAATCAATTACATGGTATAACATAGTCTGTTTCTAATTATAAATTTCTTTAATAAGCTTGAAAACTAAGCCCAACATTTTGCAAACTCACTTCCTTTACAAAAAATTTCTTCTAAGGTTTCTTTATAGTCAATACAAATAACATAGAATACAAATCTACAATTTCTACAACTTTTCTCTCTCAGTAATAGCAAGATTCAACATCTCAACTATGATGACTCTTCTTTCACTTTAATCATATACTTTTCCACATTGTATTATTCTTGAAAATTTCTTATTTGGTTTTTCTTCCAATGTACCAATTTCATAACTTAATGTCTATCTCTTCTTTTAGCTTCTTAATTTAAAATTTTAAAGAATTAATTATATGTACCTTCCTTTCAATTATATCCTCATCATATCAAAGAAAGAATCAACAATACTCTTCCTACAACAACAAAATTACCATTTCAATAATAATCCCAACCCAATTTTTAAAAAATATATATTATTACAATTTATTTCATATTGCAAACAAATATAGAACCTTTACCATGATTTTTGGTTATCTAAATGGTTATTAATAGACTCTTTGTTTCACATTGAAATTTTTTTTATTCGCCACTCATTTGGTTTTTACTTCCACTCCTTCCAATTGATACTGGTGGATCAGTATCTGTCACCTTATTTTTAAACTACTTAAATTGATAAATAAATTAAATTTATAACATACCATTGACCACCAATTATAATAAGAAAACATCCTAACAAAAAATAAGAATGATATATTAATAAAGGCAACAATGAGTTGAGTGCCCCAAATACCACTACCAACAAAGTATACTACTAAATACTTTATTTTTCCAATTCATCAGCTCAACTTTTGATTTATCATTAATGATATTTATAAATATTGATATACCGGTATATCTCACTTCACTATCAAAAAGTAATAGAAACCTCATTTAGCACTACACCATTCAAATGCAATAGACTTGAATTCTTAATGCGTATTGTATATATCATAACATGAAAAAAAAAATCGTCCAATCACAACAAACGGTAACATTTAGTTCTCATTTATTTTGAATTCCCACATGCTAATTTGATGGAATTATTTGATTTCACAAAAATGTGAACATTAGTTGTTAATATTGATAGTGTGAATTTCCAAAAATAGATTGAAAAAAATAGTTGTTACCTAGTGGAACTATGTTTAACAAATATAAGAAGCAAAAGTTACATTTATGTCTCTAAATTTTAGTTTAGAAAATAATTTCACACATGAACTAAAGCATGTGTGCTACACATATGAGATAAGGTTAAAAAAATTAAAAATTAAGAATGTTTTGGTAAAAGTGAAAGTTTAGGAAGCAACTGCACCAAATTTCTAAGTTTGAGGAACTTAAAAGATTGTTTCCGTAGATAATTAAAAATAAAAAGAGAAGAAAAAGCTTCCACTGTAACCAAAGAACAAAATAAGTTATAGTTATAACTTCAGTTCTTAGAATCTTGCAAATGATTCTAGCGTCCAAAGTCAGATCGCCGTCACACATATTTTAGCTAAAGGTTGAGGACAAGGCGTCCAGATTGGTCATGTTTGAAAGCCTGTAATGAAACGAAAGTCCTGTCTATCGAGGTGATACAATTTGGAGTTTTGCATTTCTCTTCTTATGCAAATGGCCCACAATATGCAAAACAAAAGAAAAGGTGAAAAAGCGAACACTTATTTCACAGTTGTGGCAGGTTCTAGATCTTAGTTTTGCTTGTTTCATTTTAAACATTACCACATCAATTATTGCTTCTCTATTGTATTCCTTATACGTTTCCTAGGAGATTATGTTCAAAGAAATTATGTGTTGGAGGTCATGTAACGAACTGCTAAGTAAAGGGATGCCTAATTTCGATATAAAAGTGTGATGCATCCTTTCCTTGTCTTACTTCAATGCTCAAAAGATTGAACGAAGAAGTGGGACGAAAAAAGGTTTGACATTTTCGTACTTGGATCATGTAAGTATTAAGTGAGATTGAACACGATGAGATTCAATATAATATATTATCTATACTATTTCTTAACCTTAATTTGACTCCATAATTACAATAATGTGATTGAATTACTTTTTGAGGGTGAGCCATAATAATTGGTAAAAAAATTTTAAATTATTATAAGGTCACACGTTAAAGTTACAAAAATAACTTTTTTTGTAAAAATACAAATGAAAAGTTGTACATTATTTAAATCTCCATAAGACGGGAAGTCTTAGGCACTTGGTAACTTTTTATCATCAAATTACTATTTTTTATATTGTGTAGAACATTAGTTAACTCATATCAGTTTTGACCTTACTGCGACTATGAGTCCAATTGGATAGTACTACTCTAGATAATTAAATGTTACTTCCTAATCATAGCAATGTAGCTTTACATATTTGAATCAACAATTATTTGGAACTTTTCTATTTCCTTCAAGATCATATATACTCATGTAACTAACTAATTTCCTTTTAAAAATATTGTTCAACTCTTTTCAAATTCCTGCCTTGTTAGTGTTATTCTAAGCCAGAGGGCTCGTGAGGTGTCCTTAAAAAGAGCACAACAAAGAAAGAAAATCATTGTAATGCTTCAAGACAACCACTTCCAAATAAAATGACTTGGGGAAAACATTTTGGATAAGAATCAATTCAAGGAGACCTATATTCAGTTTTCTGTTTATAATGACTTCTTCGTAAATGTTAATGTGAGTTGTCATGTTAAGTAAATCTTAACCTTGACTAAACACCAAAATTTGAGTCCCGTGAGCATGAAAGATGAGAGTTCGGAAAGTCAAATCAAAAGCAAAAAGAATCTTTGTTTTTAGTTACGCGATTCCAAAGTTAACGACGTGTGTTTTAACGGTGTATTAATGTAGTCAAATACTCCTTATATTTTATTCGAGTGTATACATATGAAAATCCCTATAACTTAAAGAAGCAATGGTCGATATCTTGATTTCTGTCATTGACCATAGACACTGCACTGTATGTATTGGAAAGATGTAAGAAAAGAAATTATCAACTGGGCGTTGCAATTAAGTTGCACTGACTGCAAATTTATCTGCACGTAACCATGATTAACTGCTAGTCATATTCCAGCTCGTTGTTTGGTAATGAGCTCCTAGCTAAGATACTTTTGTGCCTACCTGTCGTTAACTTTACCGACCACCGCCATTTCGGCCTCCGCTGCTTCAGCCGCTTCCCGGAACTTTTTGTAGATGTCACCCTTGTAAAATTTTCTAGTCCTAATGACCAGAAGTAGGGAAACCAGAGCTCCAAACAATGTAGCAGCAGTGATTATGATGAAGGACAACCTGAAGCAGTTAGTTCCAATGCAATTCAGATCCTGACCATGCTGTCTCTGGAGTCCCTTAGCCGCCAATTGTTTCAAAGCCTCTCTATCATAAAGATGACCCGCCACTCTCACATTTAGAATATATGATCCAATAGGGCTTGCTACGGACCCGAAATTGTACAGAGTAGAGTAGTATTTGAGACCAAAGAGTTCTGAGATTATGGCAAAAAGTAATGGCCATTGAGCCCCAAAACAGAACCCGATGATTACGGAGGCCACATAAAGTCCACCGGGGACATTGAACGCGATTAGTAGATGACCGACACATGAAAATAATAGGATCATTGTAAACATCATAGGGCGTGGAAATTTATATTTCTGCAGGAAGTGTTCAGAGAGGAAACCTGACACCACTCGACCTAGATAATTCCATATGCTCACCAGCGAAACGAAAGTGCTCATGCTTTTCTTGGGGTACCCCTGAGAGGTTCCAATCTGACCCAAGTTGTCTATTACAGTCAATGTGCCTCCAACACCACAAATGGTTGCTAAGAAAAGGATTAGCATGTCAATGCTAAAAAGAGCTTGTAGTATTGTGTAGTCTTCTCCTCTATCTGGTGGCCTGAAAGCAGTTCTCCAGCAAGACGGGGAAGCTTTGTCCTCTGTAATTGATGATTCTGTGACCGAAATCTTGTTATCGGCCGGTGGTGGAGCTATAGACGATGTAGTTTCTTGGCTTGGCTTCTCAGTTCTGATGTTCAGTGGTGAAGGGTCGTTCAAGGTTTGTTTCTTTCTCTGCCAGATCTTGTATTCTTCGATAAAAACAATAGCCAGTGGCAGAAAGAGCAAGAAAAGCACCATAGCAGCACTCCCACCATACGCAATTTGACTAAAATCAACCATTTTCTCCACTATGATTATTATCATCAAAAAGCCTGCAAGGCCTAGAGAAATATAGAGTAAATTGTAGTAGACTTTGAGCTCATTTGGTTGGCGAATTACCTTCATAATTCGAATGGTACGCAAGAAGGCAAAAGATATAGCAGCGGGAAGCCAAGCTATGAGCAAAATCAAAGCCTTTGCGTCTTTGAAATAGAGAGCATGAAACAGTTGTGTTATAATGGCACCGCTTAGACCAACATAGCCCTTCAAAATCCCGAGTACAGCGCCACGACTCTCCGGGAAATTCTTGACACAGGTGACCAGAGATCCAGTATTAGCAAAAGATTGAGAATTGGCACCTATGCAGATGTATAAACACATTTGCCATACTTTTACACCTGTGATTCTTTTGGTCACAGCCATCCAGATCATGAAGTAGCCAAAGAAGTTCAAAACAGCTCCCATTGAGAGCACAACCCACGGAGGGGTAACCTCGTTGATGAGACCCGAGAGTATACCAACGTTGGCACCAAGATCTTTGAAGAAGCTTAGCAAATTAAGGGTTGTTTGATCGTAGCCTAAAGAAGTCTTAATTTCAGGGGAGTATAGAGCAAACATGTATGTCGCTCCGGCTGCCGACATAATTAAAAGTGACGCGAATACCATGAACCATCGGCCGGTAATAATTTGGATGGTCAGACTCTTCATGTCGGCGAAGCCACCAATAGCTCCGGCACTACCAGGGCTGGCAACCACCATTTTTACCTTCACTACTGTTATATTCGTATAGAAGTAGTAGTACAGAGAGTCCCCTCTAGCGGCCTTAGAAGGAAAGTGGGAGTAGTCTTGTCCATAAATTATATAGACACACAACACAGATAGGACGTGGACGATAACAGTCTCTTTTGCATCTTGCACGGACCTGAGAGTTGACTTGGGGTGATTAATTTACTAATGTGAGAGGAAAAATCATGATTTTGGGGGGAAAGAATTATATCCCAAGTGTGCCAATATTATTTATTGGTTAAATTTATATGAACGATCGGCGAGATGCCTCACTTTTACCCGTCCTATTTTATGTGAAATTCATATTCATTTTATGGAAAAATACGATGCCTTTTATGGCATTAGCTATTAAAGTTATCTAAACATAGGTATTTTTTGGGTAATACAAATCATAAAATGGTTTAATTTGATGATAAATTAATGTATGAACAGACTACAAAGTTTATTAGGCGGATGATACACTCTCAAAGCAAGCCTAATTTATTTACCATAGTCCAGCACCCTTTTTCCAGCTTAAATTATTTGAAAAGGAAATTTTTAATTAAAGTATAAAACCTTAATAAAATATCTTTGTAGTAGAATTAGAATATGAATTCTATCGGTTTATATTTCTTAAAATGTTATCAACAACAGCGATAACTTTAACTTTTTATAATTATTATCATTCAACTTAATTAAAGACTTATTTTTACTAACTCGAGTTTCCTCTCAAGAGAGATAACCAATTATATATAGTTATTTTGTTGAACTAAATATTATTTTACCTTAACTCGAGTTTCCTCTTAGAAGAGATAACCAATTATATAAACATCAGTTGTTTATTAAAGATTTGGATAAAATTATTTGTTTATGTATAAAAAAATTTATAAGGGCATGATTTTAAAAAAAAAAAATAAGTACATATTTTAGTTTTTTTTAATATTTTCATAAGATTTTAGATTTGAGATATTTATCTTTAAAAAATAAGTTTATAAATCTAATTAAAAACATAGAATATATAATAACAAAAAATGTTGATCAAATTTTAAATTTAGTTTAATATTTGCAATAATTTATAAATTAATTAAACAATTTTAGTAAATTAATCAATTAAAATAAGTTATTGAAATCCAAATAAATTATTCCTATAAATTATTTGCATTTCACAAGCATTCTTTGTAGATTTTTTTTTATAAATATATAAGATGTCTAATATTGCATTAATATGTATACGTACTAACATTATAATAATAATAAAATTAAATTTTAATTAAATTTAATATTTTTTAATAATTTATAAATTAATTAAACAATTTTAATTATCATTATTATTTTATTTTTATCATATAAAATGTGCGACACATTTTATTTTTTAATTATAAATTGTTTTGTCCTTTTGACATTTATTATTTTTATGTTTAAAATAAAATTTTTAAGATAAAAATTTTTGTCTTCTTTATTATTTTAATTTTAAATTTTTTAATAAAAATTTAAATTTATTACAATTGTTTAATTAATTTATAAATTATAAAAATATTAAATTAAATTTACAAATTAATTAATTTTATTATATTATTCGCTGCTTTGAAAACAAAAGAAACTAAATCTTTTAAAAAAATGACGACTCCTTTTAAATTAGACGGACCTTCTTCTAGCTGCTTTAGATTTCTTAGTACAAGAACGTTAATAAGTTCAAACTGGTGCGACAGTTACATGAAAATCCTTCTGGAGAAGGCAACATTTTTTTGTTCTGGCGGGATGGCTAACCGTAATGAACTGCCCCCTTATCAGTTGTTAAAAACTTAAAGCCGTATTGAAAAGGTAATAAAAAGGAGTATAATCTTGTGGTTGGTGAGATGGAATCCTCGTGTTTGACCAGTAGCAACCTACTCACTGGACAGAAATTTCAACAAGTAAAACGGTCACGTGCTGTAAATGTGACAAATGATAAGCGATTGGCAGGTAAATTCTAGAAAACAGCATTCAACTATCCTTCTTCACACTAATGGATATGTTCCCTCGTAACAATCTAGAAAATCTGACCTAAGCCCAAAAATGAATACAAAGATGCTCAAATTTTCTCCGTTTTCCTAATTTTATACTGCTCGAGAGTTGAATAATTGGCGCACTTGACTCTCTATATTCTTTTTTAACATTAGAAGCGCCTTCCCAAAATACTCCTTGTCCTGATGTGCTCTTTTCTTTTCTTTTTTTATATATAAATCTTTTAGGTTTTTTTTAAATAATTATTTTGGTTTTTTATGGTGTTAGGTTGTTCCTTTGCAGTTAGTATTTATATTCCATCAGAGATTGACTTTTACTATAGAATGAAAACCTTGTTCATAAAGAAAAGGGCTGTGTACAGACTCCCTCAAGAAAACTCTAAGTTTATAGGTTATTTAATTTATTTAACCATTAACAATTGCTTTTGAATCCAATAATTCGTTAGACGTGTGAATTTATGCTTTTTTAAAAAATAATTTTTCTCTAAAGATTTTTATTTTAGTTTAACTTACACCCTAATGTTTGGTAGAACTTAAAAAAGAAGCATAATGCTATAAAAAATTGTTCCATGTAACAGAACTTTAGCTACGTCTAAAAAATACACGACGTGACTTAATATTACAAGTTGGCTTCAAAATATTGGCTGGTCAGCCCCTCGAAACCCGCCAATCTCCTCTGTCATCTCTAGTTTTTTACTCTTCTCCTTACACCACCACTCTCCCCTTCTTTTATTTTCTTTCTCTTCAATATCAAAACACAATTGTCCTTTTGCTTTTTGTGGCAACTGTTGTCGTAATCTTCCATTTCATAATAATTAATAAGTTGTCCTGTAAAATTATTAGCTAAAACTCCAGACTTTAGGCAAAGGTTAATTAGTTTTTAAGAGAAGGGTTTGATCTTGATAATATTTTGATACTTATAAACTTCTAGAATCCCCACACAAACGGGTTCTTGTTGCCAATACCTTCCATTAATTCAACCTCACGTTATTTCTCTATTCCTTGGATGCTTCATCATATCTTTTCCCTTTCCTGCTTTCAAAATTCTCATTTTTAATTTTATTTCATCACATATTCAGTTTATCTAACACCTTTACCAAGCAAGAGGAAAATTTGCAAAGCTGAAAAAATTCATTCGTCTTTAGTATTAAGAAGAAAAAAGGGTATGCTTTTGCAATGTCAAATTTATTAGAAAATACATATTATGAGAATATGAAGCTTTGTAATGGAATCCTAAGAGGTAAAGAAAAAAAAATATTATTGTAAATATTGTTAAGAACTTTCCAGGGAATTAAGAAGAATTGTTGAAACTATATGCTAAAAATCACCTTGCCTTCTTTGCACATTTCGCCGGGAGAGATTCATGAAGTTCTTAGCATCATTTTTGGCATTACTCCTCTTTTTCCATTCTCAAGCTCTTGCTAACATTAATGTTTACGAGAAAGTTCTCCAAGATTTTACTAATGGTTCCTCACCTTAAAAACTTAGTTGGAACTTGTGACTGTAATATGCACTTCTTGAATTGGTATAATTTGTAATGCAAATAACACTCACATCCTTGCAACACATCATTGATGTTGGTTTCTATATAAAAATTTCTAAAAAAGAGTGAATATATTTTCTTTCGACAACTTTTTTCTTTTGTTATTCAACTTATTATTGGTTTATGATATATAAGTTGTTAATTTTGTTTTATAAATGAATTTAATTCATGCATTGTAACTTTCATGGTATTTAAGAAAAAGATGGCCATAATCATATGTAAGAATAGATAGTTAATTTTGATTTCCTTAGAGATAACATTTCTAAATTTCAGTAATTGGTTGATTATCCAAGAGTCTTTCAAGTTTTTTCTTTATATTATAAAAGCTATTGCCATTGAGATATTGTTTATAGATTCATTTGCCCATAGGAATTCCTAGTCATTGTAGAGTCTCTAAATCATTTTAGCAAGCAATACCTTATTAGTGGCTCTTATGGATCCAACCTTAAGCCCCCATTAATCCTTAATTAAGCAAATTTCCTTCTAACTTTCTTCAGTAGTTTTAAGGTTGTTAATTACACCAGACTAAAGAAAGTTTTTTAAGATCCTCTCAATAGCTTTAAGACCAAAAAAAAAGAGAAATCCATTAAATATGAAGGATATTGAGCACTGAGCATATTTGTTGGAGTCTCCAACATATGAAAGAGTTTTATTCTTCTAACTTTTGGTTCTTTTGAGAATAAAATCAAAAGGAGGCATACAATCTTTATAAGTAAGTATAGAGGTGGATGTAGTGATCTTTACCTATTTGAAAGGCGAAAATTGAAGATATAAGTCTAAAAAATTGGACAAATCTCGAGCTATAAGCTTAAAATTTGTAGAGACATAGCTGTCTTTTGAATCCTGACTTTGACTCTAATAAAGCTGAGAAATAGGTAAATGATTTCATAAAAGTATAACAGAGAGTTTATTAGCTCCATATTGTAAAATGAAATCATCATCAAAAGATAGATTAAGTAGTTTTGGTAATAAAACTTGAAAGCAATACCTTAACTAATATTGTAGGAGAGTAGTTAGGTTAGTATCTCAATGAAAAGGGTGAAGATGTAAGGTGATAGAGGGTCACCATGTTTGATTCCTCTTTCTCCCTTGAACACAAAAGAAGGTTCTCCACTCATAAGAACATTAAAGGTGGTGCTAGAGATATATTGGTCAATCCACTAAATGAAAATCTTAAGGAAGCTAAAAAGCCTCAAAAGTGGTTAAAATTATCTTCCAAATTATGTAATTGAAATCTATGAAGAAATCTATCTTCATTAAGCAACTTTTGACTGATTTCATATTATGATAAGCTTTGAAAACATCTTATGCAATTAAGATGTTATCTCCAATACTTCTCTTAGGTCTCAAGGCTCCATGAGAGGAATTTATTATGCTCTTTGACATAAAATTTAGCCTCAAAGCAAGGATTTTTTAAATGACTAAATAGTATTATAACAGTATATAAGTCTCAATCATAATAAATTGAAGAGGGTTACAAATTTTAAGGACAAGGCATAAAAAGTCTTGTTAATCTCTTCGAACATTTTCCTTATGGAGAAGAACTTGTGAATTACCCTGATGACTTGGTTACTTATTAATCCCTAGGATTTTTTAAAGAAAGAGGCACCAAACCCATCTAGTCCTTGTTAAGGTACAAGCTGAAGAGAAATCCTAATTTCCAAATTAGTGATAGATGAGATGAGCAAATTTGATTGCTCTTGAGAAAGTATTAAGAAATAGTAACACTTAAGGTATGCATAGATTAAGTGGAGTTAGCTCCAATCCCTAAGAAGTCTTTGAAATGTTTAAAAGTTATCTCCTTAAGCTTCTCTTTCTCATAATATAATGACCATTAAGTGTAGACAAGCAACTTATCTTATTTTGGTTTCTTCTTGCCTATATTGCATTGCAGAAGTAAGCACAATTATCATCTTCTCTTATAGCTGTTGAACTCTTTTTTTTTTTTTTTGGGAAAGGAGTTATGAGCTTCCACTTTAGGTAGATAATTATTAAGAATAATCTTCTCTTTCATTTTATTTGAGGTGTTGTATGAATTGGCATAAAGTTTCTTATGTACAGAAAGTAATTCTTCTTTAGCATCAGAAATAGTTAGATGTAAGTCCTTCTTTAAATGCTTTTTATAGAGCAACTTGAGTGCTTCTTGGATTATTTATAGCTTTCTCATTTGTATATAAGCTTCAAAACCATGAATTGACAAGATATTCCTTTTAACACTATATCCTCATAACCTTTAAGTTTGGTTAGGAAGTTGAAGAACCTAAAGGGAGCTTTCACTTTTATACTTGGAGAAAGCATTTGAATCTATATAAGGTTGTGGTTAGATATAAGAGGAGAATTAAATACTATAAAGTTGTTAAGGAAAAGAGACATCCAATTCTGTCCAACTTCTTTCTAATGAGTCATTGGCCATCTTATTTATTTATCAATGTAAATAATTTGCTATAGTAATTTAAGTACGCAAGACCTAAATTTGTTAAACAATTTCTAGATCCCTCCTCTCTATATTTTGCAAAATGGGATGACTTTCTAGCCTCTTAGGTATATAGGGCACAACTAAAATCTTCAAACTCAAACCAAAAGGTTTCAAAATTGAAGGATAAAGATTTCATGTCATCCATAGTTGATGTATTTAGAAAGCATGATTAACAACATAAATAAAATTAATGCTAATGTCATCTAACATTTAGAAAAAATTGATTATAAGATTTAAAAATTGATCAGAAGTTTAAACTTAAATAATTTTGATGGCTTTAGAATTATATGCCATTAGAATTCTCCCATTATAAAGGTCTGAACGATTGGATAAAGTGATACCATATTTTTTTCCAAAAAAAACAAAGTCCATCATTTAATATGTCCTTATTGGACTTAGTTATAGTTGGTTAACTAAAGATAGTTTTTTATGAGTGAAATAATCATTAAGGACCCACTGCTTCTTGGGGCAGTTTAAGCCCCTAATATTATATGAGATAATCATCAGGGAATAATAGGATGAGAGTCTTTCCTATTAGGTCTTCAACCAGATATTCTCTTGGAGGCTGATTTAAAGTCATATCCTTATTTTGCTGAAGGTGATCCCTAAGAATTTAAGATTTCCTTAGAGGGGTCAGAAAGATGAGTAATAGAGCCCTTCACTATATAGTCCTTTCATTGAACACTAGAGTCCTCAGTGGTTAAGGATCCTAGAAGAAGTATTTTAGTGTCTAAACTAGATCCTCTGCCCTTTTCTTCTAGTTCTATTTATTTATTGCCTTCAGATGGTTTGTTTGAGGAGGCTTCAACAGGATCAATATTTCTTTCTTGAATTATAGTATAATTCCTTAAACTAATTTCATTAGTGTCTAATTTAGTAATATTCTTCTTTTTATTTCCTTTGTTATTTCTTAGCTTAAGAGAGACCACACTGCATTGAGCTTAAATAGATATTGGGTTCTCCTCTTCTTAAATGTGTACTTCAAATGATAGTTTTTCTCCTTAGGTCTCCATACATTAACTCGGTTCATTTGGTTTGGTTTTCAGGGGTAAGATAAGGTGATTATTGAGGTCATTAAGCCACCTTCCTTATTAAGTTTCTAAACATTTAAAGTATCAAGGAGTTCTTTATCCTTTTTCACTTCTATGCACCTTAACATACATTATCCTCCTTAAACTAACAGTATGTTTGTAAGGCCCCAAATTACACCTTAGTAGAAATTTTATATGATCATGAAAGTAAATGTGATAGGTGTTGAAATTGTGATATGATTGGGAATTGTATATGTCTTGAATTTTGGTTTGACGGACCATAATTAGTAACTTGAAATTAATTATTACTATTAGAGAATTGATGAATGAAATGTACATTTGGATTAGGAAAATTGTCAACTAGTAAGACAAGTTAGTATATGAAAATTTGAATGATTAAGCCTATGAATTAGTGACATTTGACATGGAAAATTAAGTGATAAATGAAATGGTTAATAAATTGACAAGTGGAAGCAATAAGTGAGTGATAAGTGGCTTAATAAAATTGAGACATTTGGTGGCTTATATGGTGGACAAATGGGACACATATAATGGTGACAAATGCCATGTTGTGAGAGTGGAATTGACTTTGTTTTAAGTGCATGCAGTGAGATAACCAGTACAACTAGTATTAAACCAGGCTTGTTGGAAGAGACTGATAGATATGGATCCAGAGTTGTGCCTAAGATTAATAAAAAATTGGTTTTGATTGGACCACCAAGAATAGAGCCTTCATTTTTTCATCTCCACTAAAACCATCCACCCTCTCTTAGCTCTGAATTTTGCTTCAATTTCACTTAAAATTCTTGCAAAATATTGCGTCAAAAAAGCTACCACATGCTATCTTCTATGTTTTTGTCTTTTGGTATTAAGAACATCTTATTTTCACTTGGATTTTGGAATTGTGCTTTTTGTTTCGAAGGCTAGTTTGACTTGTTCTTTGAAGTTAAACAAGTAAGGAAATTTTAAACTTGATGGCATGTTGTAATATGAATTATATGATGCTTGAATTGGATAGAATATGTATTGAGTTGATGGTGAATTGAGGTTTGTAATATGATAATTATTTGATAGCTTTTGCTTTGGATGTTGATACCTAAAAGATCATGGATTATGATATGCTTAATGAATAATTTTTCAATTGGTGTGGACATTAATTTGATAAGGAATTGAAGCATGAATAAGGTAGAAGTGAAGTAAAATTGATAGATTTTGATGAAGGTGTATTGAATGGAGTATGAAGGAGTAAAATTTGGAAACAAAATGAAGGTTATGGGTGAGTGAACCAAAGGTTCACCCCACGATTGTGGGGTTTATATGGCTCATTCCCACAGTTATGGGAAGTATTTAGGAAGTAGAAAATGTTGTTTCGACAATCGTTGGACTATATAAGGTTAAGGTATTTTATAATGGTGTAATTGGACTTAATTAAGGTGTAAAATTAACCTAGTTTTATATGGAATAAGTTATTTAAGGGTTAAATAAGGTTTGGATTACTAATTGAGGTGATAACCTAAAGAAGGTGTTATTTAATAGCAAAGTAACTAATTTTGAACTTATGAATTGTTAAAGGAACGAAGTATATATAAGAAGGCTAATGTGATTTAAAGAATAAGAGTAATGTGTTAGCTATGAATGTTTGTGAATTGGGAACTTGTGTGACTACATATAATGTGTAATTACTTAATGATTTCATTGTTACATTATTGCAAATGTTTATGTTTATAAGGCATGTTAATTTTGATTAAATGTGAATGAAAATATTGAATGTAAGCAAAATGGAATAATTCATATGATATGCAATTATCTTTCACATATGATTCTAAAATTTGAAATATTTGTTTAAAAATTGCTAAGTCCTAGTCGTGAATAAATAGGCATGCTTAGAAGGGTTTATAGTTACTTCTTTAACTTGACACTAAGGTGTCCCTTGTAACTTGACACTATTTTAGTTGCAAATGTTCGCCTTTCTATAGATTTTGCACTACAATCAAAAGCAAAGTTAGAGCATTGGTAAGTAGTGAAGTGCATATTTTGATTTATAAAAGGAACAACTGATGTTGGTCTCATGTATGGAGGTGATATAGATTGTTTGGTTGCTAGTTATTCACATTCTGATTATACTAAATATTTGAATAGTAGAAGATATTTGAATGGCTATATGTTCACATTACATAGTTTTGTCATTAGTTGGAAGGCTACTTTACAGCCTTCGGTTGCCTTATCTACCACAGAAGCAGAATATATGACCTTGAAAGAAGCAGTTAAAGAAGGCATATGGTGGAAGGGCTTAGTCAATGATGTTAGGACATATCAAGACTAAGTTATAGTGTTTTGTGACAGTTTGAGTGCTATATATTTGGCTAATGATCACACGCATCCTAATCGGACCAAGCACTTTAACATTAGATATCACTTTATCCATTAAGAAAAGAGAATCAAGGTGAAGAAGATTGACGCCGAGCACAATTCAGTAGACATATTCACCAAATATGTTCCTAACTATAAGTTCAGGCATTGCTTAAATTTGCTGAATGTTTGAGACTTATTCTTTGGATATATATGCCTTGAATCTTTGGCTTATTCATTTACTTTTCAGGAGTATTTTCAGTATATTAGTTTTGTATTTGAGTAATATATAAAATCCATCTGTTTTAAAGTTGTGAGTGGGTGAAAAACCCTGGCTACATTCCTCTTGTAATTTCTCTCTTTTTGATAGTGAATTTGTGATTTGTCGTTACCCACGGACGTAGTGCTAATCAATCCGGGTGAATTACACAAATCTGTTTACTATGCTTTTATTTACTTGATTTTCTGCAATAGATTGGTTACTCAAAGAATAGATAGTTTGGAAGCTAAACAAACATTTTCTTTCCCTCCAAGTTGTTTCCATTATTTATTGGCATTTGCAATGTGATATAGGAATGTTTTAAACCGATCCATTTCAAAAAATCCATTTGCTAAGGAATTCAAATAATGTTGTAATACATGCATGTATGTGTGGATGACTAGGTACATACTATTTATGTACTTCATTCAATGATATAGACTTA
>JANIJH010000225.1:33827893-33840720 GCA_024520975.1 Erythroxylum areolatum | reverse complement strand
GAAGCCCCTTGATTATGGGGTATTTGATTCATAGATCTAATGATTGTGTGTATGATATTTGCGTGTGAAAATGCATGTGCGAATCAACTTTTGTGTGGATGTTGGGATC
Organism: Erythroxylum areolatum; assembly: GCA_024520975.1. NCBI lineage: Eukaryota > Viridiplantae > Streptophyta > Magnoliopsida > Malpighiales > Erythroxylaceae > Erythroxylum > Erythroxylum areolatum. The sequence goes on along the minus strand of JANIJH010000225.1, from coordinate 33,840,611 downwards.
GGGTCTGACGTTTCGGGTCACCCGGCGCGGGCGTAGCCCGAGGGGCCACCTCGGGAATAGGGAATCGGGACCCGGGCCCAACACTAATAATCATCTTGATCGGATGTCTCTAGAGAAAGGTATGCCAATTGCAAGATATCTTTTGTGTACTATTCATAACCTTCTTCTAGTCACTATTCATCTTGTATCATCTGGTCCAATCCTGACCCTTTAGATGATAAAATCTTACTTCTATGTCTTCATAAGAGTTGTAGATATTGAAGTCTTCTTTTGAACCCTCTAAGAATGACCTTGATCTGATGTTTCTAGACAAATTTATTATAATTGCAAGATAACTTCTGTGTATTTTTCATAACCTTCTTCTAGTCACTGTTCATCCTGTATCGTCTGGTCCAATTCAGACCCTTTAGATGACAAAATATCACTTCAATATCTTCATAAAAGTTATAGATATGTAATTATTCTTTTGAACCCTCTAAGAATGACCTTGATCGGATGTCTCTAGAGAAAATTATGCCAATTGCAAGATATCCTCTTTGTACTGTTCATAACCTTCTTCTAGTCACTTCTCATCTTGTATCATCTAGTCCAGTCCTGACCCTTTAGATGACAAAATCTTACTTTGATGTCTTCTTAAAAGTTGTAGATATTGAAGTCCTCTTTCAAACCCTCTAAGAGTGTCCTTGATATAATGTTTCTAGGGAAAGTTATGCTAATTGCAAGATATCTTCTATGTACTGTTCATAACCTTCTTCTGGTCATTGTTCATCTTGTATCATCTAGTCCAATCCTAACCCTTTGTATGACAAAATCTTACTTTGATGTCTTCATAAAAGTTGTAGATATTGAAGTCCTTTTTTAAGCCCTATAAGAGTGTCCTTGACCTAATGTTTCTAGGGAAAGTTATGCCAATTGCAAAATATCTTCTATGTATTGTTCATAACCTTCTTCTGGTCACTATTCATCTTATATCATCGGGTCCATTTCTGACAATTTAGATGACAAAATATCATTTCTATGTCTTCATAAAATTTGTATATATTGAAGTCCTCTTTCTAAAACTCTAAGAATGTCCTTGATCAGATATCTATGGAGCAAGTTATGCCATTTTTCCCGAACAGGTTCAATGTGATAGAGGACGGAACCTTGTTTGATTCCTTTGGCCCAATCTTTATTATCTGACCTCTAAACGAAATGGTCCTTGAGATAATAGATTCCTAACACATTGTTCTATCTCTCCATTAAAAAAATGGTAGCATTTTGAATTGATTGGAAAAAGGTTTGATTAAAGGAAAGTAAGGGAATTTGTTGGAATAGTATGAACTGGTATTATTTTACTAAACATGTTTCAGCATTTTGAATAAATCTAGATCTGTAAGGTTCCAATTGAGATTATTTTCAATGTGGAGTAAACTAGAGACATAGGTTTACAAATTATATGAAGAATTCGAATTATGATTCATCCTCTAAGATGTTCAATTTCTGGATGAAAGTTGGGTATTCATTAGAAACTTAAGACGGTGGGAAACCAAATTTCTGAAGAAGTCAAATTATGATTCCAGTTTGAGGTTTCCCAAAATCTGTTATGAAATAGGAGACATGAGTTTGTTTTGGGTGTTGACTGTGTGGGCCCCACCCTTGTGGGATGAGAACTAGTGAGGGTTCCTTGAAATAACCCTATAGGATAATATGCTTATGCTTTATGACTCTGAATGATCGGCTCCAGAATCAGGGTCCAACATTTTATGGTATCAGATCCCAGAATTAGGATCTTACATAGGCAACTTTCAGGATGTGTGTGAATCCCAAGAGCTATTGTTAAGAGTTTGGGGTAATAGAATTGGTGAGAAAAATGATATTCTTTCATGACATGAGAAAATGAAAGCTTGTGGATATTACGTAGTCTAATATGTTAGACATAGATGCAGTATTTGTGGTTATGTTAGTGAATATGGTGACGAAATTTTGTGGTTGATATGTACTTGAATCGATATGCATTTGAAAATATTTTCATGAATTGACTAAAAAGAAATAGAGACATAGGTGGAAATGACCAGATTTAAGGTGTATAAGCAAAGTGGAATTAAAAGGTTGAACTTGGAAGTTGGAATGATTGTTAAATTTCTGTGATAAGAGTTATGATTCGGTATAAGAAGATATTAGTGGAATGGAGATTGTAGATGATGCTAGGATCAATGGAGATCAAAGCATCAATTTTGTAAGATATAAATTGGTGAATTGCTGGAGATAAATATGTGGACAAAATGGGATGAATTTCATGATACTCACCTAAGCATATGCGGTAGTAATTATAGTTACTACTTCATTGTGTTTTGGTAATTAGAATGTATGACCTTGTAAGAACGATAGAAATTGGTCTTCCCGAGGTATTAAGAATGGCTGATCAAGTGATGATGATAACAAATGATTGATAAAGATTGCATGAATTGTATAGATGTTAGTCACAAGAAATCTTCTTTCTAAGAAGAATTTCACTGAATTAGATTAAGTAGATTAGATACTTTATGTTAAGGATGATCAACGAAAGAACCAAACATAAATGAATCTGAAATGATTCAAAAGTGAATATTGGAGTCATATTCCCGAACGGAGACTAAAGCATAAAAGGTAGAATATATTACTGAGAATGTATGTGTTTTTGTTTGATGTACAGTATCCAACTATATGAGTGGATTCCTGAATTTAAGGAGACAATATTACCTCATTGAGGAATTAGTTATTTAAGGAATTACGAGAACTAATCAGGGGGGCACATGGAGTTTGATAATAATTATTTGAGTTAACAATTTCCCCGATAGCACTATGTTAATGAAGATTAAAGTGATCCAAGAAAAGTTTTATGATATATTAAATGTATTCAAAAGTTGAGGAGAATAGTTGAACACTTGAAGAAAAACGTGTAAATCGTATAAGTAATGAAAGTAAAGAGAATTTTGAGGAATTATACTGATATTAATTATATCGTATGGATTTGGAGATTTTATAGTATACAATGATATTTTACAAGAGATTTGGATAAAATCCAATGCAGCATAATAAAGTGATTTCATATGTATGGAGACTATTCGATACATGATTTAGAACTGCTATAGTAGTGATTGTTTTGAAAGTTTGGAGACAGTATATGTATAGGAACATCTTGGATATATATATATATATATATATATATATATACATGTACAGATCATAAAAGTTCGAGGAAATTATTGAGTTGAGAAAAATTAAATACGAAACTGAGACAATGGATATAAGTATTGAAAGACTATGATGGTACAAATGAGTATTTCCCCAGTAAAGTTAGTGATGTATCTGATACAGTAAGTAGAAATCCCAATAGTAGTGAAGCACGAATTCAGATTTAGAGGTTATCAGATCTAGTGCAAAAAGGGAGCATAGAATGTGGAGTTGAATTTTGGGTAAATCAAAGTACTAATTGCTATGGAACTGAAGATCAGTTTCATGTGAAAGGATTAACCAAGCCCAAATTAAGGATTCAAAAACTGTGAATCTTACTAAGAAATAGAAAATGTATACAAATTTTAAATTCAAATAGGAAAAATGATACGTTGTGATTGAAATAAGAAGTATGTGTAATCGATAAAGGTGATAGAGCAAAGAGATTGTTAGAAAAGTACAAATGGTAACGTAAGTTATACATCCTAGTAGAAATATGTTGGGACATCATTTAGCGGCTAAGAATGTAGAGTCAAGTAACTAGATATTTGATTTTGCCGACAGTCTTAATTGTCAGAGATAAGCTTAAAGCTTATATTTTGGAGTTTATAGGAACATAAGATCAAAGTATAGTTCTATTTGAATTCAAGCATCCCAATCATCATCATAGTGTTTTCATTATAATATTGTATGAGGAGTTAGATGATAGAAAGAGTCATTCACTTTTTTATTATCATGATTAAGGCTTAAAAATTGTTGAAGGCCAGAATTGGAGATGCTACTGATAGGTGAAATTGATCAATATTAGAAATTAAGTGATTCAAGAAAGATGAATGAATTAGGTGCAAAGGTATGGAATACAGTAAGATAGACATAAAAGTTAAGTGTACTGACACTATCGTGATGTGAATTATTAAGTAAAAGATAAATTATCTCTCAGAGTATCACCGTGCTAAGGTTTGCTCAGGCTAGGAAAAAGGATTAGCTAAGCCCGACATGAATAGGTCGATATGAAATAGTTATGAGAAGTGCTACTGATGAAGGATGCCTTAGATTCGTAACGTGATATATGTGAGTATGTTAAGAAATATTGATATGATATGATATTGGTTTTATCGACATAAAAAGTGGAGAAATTGTGAATAATCTGAAGTATATCGAGGAAACAGATAAGACAGTGTGATATCTGAATAAGTCATGGAAGGATTGATTGAATCCATTAACTAGGATGATTTGCAAGAAATTATTTGAGTGATGAAGTTAAATAGAAAACAGAGGAGCACAAGAGGAAGCATACCCCTACCCCTAGATCAGTCAGGTAAGAATTTCGAGGACGAAATTTTTTTAAGAGGAGGAGAAATGTTAGCCCCCAATTTTTTTTCTTGATGAATAAGTATGATTTACATTAATTATGAGGTCTTTATGAAAGTTTGTGGAGTTAATTATTATGTTGATGTTAGAAAGATTATATGATATAGGTTGATTAAATTAAAGTGTTAAGGTTATAAGAATGTTCAAGGGTATTTTTGGAAAGACACTTAAGGTTAAAAGAACCTAAGCTTATAAGGAAGGGTAAGGTGGACTTTTCTCAATCATTAAGGGCAAAATCGGAAGAAAGAAGTGTTGTCTTCTTCTTAAAGAATGGGAAAATGAAAATAGGGGAGAAAGAAGAGAAATAACAAATCAAAGAGAGAAAGAAGAGAGATTTCGGTGGTTGACAGAAAAGAAGGGAGTTAAGCTAGGCTTTCTTCATTTCTTAGCTTTTGCGAGAGATTTTGAAGTGGTTCAAGAAGAGAAAAAGGTAGTGGAAGAGAAGCGCTTCCATTTGAGCCAAAGATCTCTTCATTTGGTGAAGAATCAAAGGGATCAAGAAAGGGAAGAGGAGCAAGAGAAGAAGCATTTTAAGCAAGTCTGTAAACAAGGAAATCAAGGTAGATACATGTTTATAATAGAGGAAATAAGCCACAAATGTTTTCTTTGAATGAAAGAAGTTTAATGCTTTCAATTTCATCATAAATGCGCATTTATTGCTCTTTGAAATGTTTTGAGAAAGTGTTATTGTTTGATATATGAATTATGTGTTTTATTTATGAAATGAGAAATGGAAATGATTTTTGAAAGGATATCAAGTTTATGAAATCAAGTTTTGAAAATGTGCCATTTAGGGGCAACAACTTTACAAGTCATGAATTACATGTTATGTGGGTTTGTGGTGGTCCCCTAAGTTAAGTCAGGTTCACTTCGACTAAAGGCTTCTCATGCCTGCCAACTAGTGGCATGGAGCTCCTTCATAGACTGCCATAAGTTCATAGCTACGCAAAACCATTATGTGGGATTGCGTTAGTACGTTTTATTCACGGTTACATAGGACCCTTGTGGGAAATATGTAGTACATTTCGTTTTGGATCCACCCAAACCATTTTGATGTGCTTATGTGCTTATCGTATGTGAACAAGTTTGATGCATTCATGTTTTGTAGTTTGAGAATTTGACTACATAATGTGAAACATATGTTTTATGAACTCAATGAGAATTTTCTACGACAAATGCATGTTTTCAAACATTTTTACATTAATTTAACTACTAAACTCTCAAACCTCAACTCATTTGATTCATCATTGTCACTAAAATTTATTATTCACGAAATCTTATCCTTTTTCCATAACATATCTCATTCATAAGTATCAAACAAGTTATATTCAACATTCATCATTTCAAGTTGATAACTTCTTCGTGTATACCTCCATTTCAGTTCAATAGCATCCACAAACAATTCAAAATCCATACTTGATCATAAACACCAAAATAGAACATATTCTTATACACTTTCATCATAGATTTTATGCATATGTTCTACTTCATTTTCCACCTTTTTCCAATTTTTCCAGACTTTTATAACTTCCTACATTTTACTTCTAACCCATCTTGTACCTAGATCATCTTTTATACTTCATTTCCTTCTCATTCTCGCCTCAATTTACAACTCAAAACATTCACAAAACATCTCGTAAAAGACTATTAATCATAACCACAAAACAAGACATCAAACATGTCCATTCATTTATCAATTTACTGTACTCATCCAAACACCATTATAATGATCATTCTACCTCAAAATCATCTGTTTGAAAAGTTATGTACTATTACTCATCATAAGGATGCCAAAAAAAGCCATTTATTCATCCACGATTTAGCATAAAAATCAAATCCATTTACACTTTCAATCTATCTCATAAAGATCATATAAATGCCTTCATTTAGCCAACATAAGAATGGCATTAATACACTAAAAAGAAAAATCATAAACCTCTTTATTTTTACACCCACATTACAACATTTATGTAACTCCATGATCATGATCATTCAATCTCAAATTACTTATCATAAATGTTTCATTTAACACTACCCATGAAGATTAACAAGCTACTTACTTGATTTAGCTTCAAATTCTTCAAACTCTTCAAAAAAACCCTAACTTCTTATGTCACACGATCATCATGTTGAAAGTGGATCAGGTTAGGTTTTTTCTTGTGGCAAATGAAAGAGACAACAAGATTGAAGTTGTAATTGATAGATGAAAGCAAGGTGTAACATTGATGAAGGGTTGGGTGAATTTAAAATCTTGATGAAAAAGAGAAGGCCACGAAGAAGATGAAGAAGGAAAGAACAAAACAATATCTTGGTCTTTCAAATTGAAAGAATCATGAGTTTAAAGGCTTGGCTGACATGTCCAATTTCTATGGATTTAAACTATGTCTCTTATTTAACTAGTCCAATCAATTCCAATTCCGACTCTAATTGTCTCCCAATTTTCGTTGACACTATCAATAAATCCCCAAGTCATTTATTAAAATTCCCACTACCATTTGACAGTTAATTCTACTACTATTGATCAACTATCTTGCCCCTTGATGTTTTTCCTAGTCCAAAGATACCCAAAATTTCAGAAATTTCCTAAATTTCAGCAAAAATTCTAAATCAATACATATACTCTATAAATCAATTTTCAACACATAAAAACTGCAATTCTCAATATAATCATATTTATAAATCAATTATACCTAGAAAATGTCAATGAATAGATGTAGAATCATCTTATTTGCAAAAAGACAGATTGAGAGCTAGAGATACAGGGAGATTCAAGGTTTCATTACACAATCTGGGCATAATTGTACATCCATTATTTGACATTCTTTTAGGTATAATTGATTTATAAATGTGATCATATTGAGATTTATGGTTTTTATGTGTTGAAAATTGATTTGGAGACTATATGTATTGATTTAGAATTTTTGCTAAAATTTAGGAAATTTTTGAAATTTTGAGAGTTTATTAAGAACTAAAGATACGGGGAGATTCAAGGTTTCATTCCCAACTAGGCAAAGAGCACCCCATCCAGTTTTACCAAACTTTCCAGATTTTCCAGATTGGGCAAAGAAGAGGATGAGCTGCCTCGTCCAATCTTATTTCAATTTCTTTCTCTTATAACATGTTTATCATGTATTATTTGATTATTGGGGATATTATGGATATTATGATTGTCTAAAACAATTTTTAGGGTTTGTTGTTGAACTATTTGTGAACCTTTGGTTATTGATTTAGTGATATACATGTTTATGTTATTTATTGTACTTAAACCTTGCAATAAATCCAGAGAGTGAGCTTGGTAATCTATATTAATTGTTTAATGAGAGTTATTGATTAATAGACCTATAAATAACAAGTTATTGATTTATTAGGAAGTGATTTCAATAGATCAATACACTATTGATAGGATAGTTTCATGTCTAGTTGAATGTTTAGGAAAGGCTTTGCACATCAAGAGATCCCAAAGTTATTTCTAATTTATTTAACTAGTGGCATTTAGTTAGACCCTGAGAGAGGGTAGTTAGAATTTTAGGAAATCTTAGGCCAAGCATAAATTGAATCAATTAATAAGAGGGGAGCAAATAGGGATAATGACAAGTCCTAATGTTTAATGTTGATTTTCTCTAAGTTTTGGTTTACAATTTTGGTTTGGGTTGTATTGTTCCCTATTACTTTTAGTTTGTCTGTATTTTACTTATTTTTTTGAATTCGACTGAAATGATTTCTTAAAAAAAGAACAACCGAAATTAAGTGGTGCCTAATCATAATCCTCATGGGATCAATATCCGCTTTCAACTATAAGTATGACCCGTATACTTTTGATTTTGAGCATAAGATTAGTAGTGTGTTTTGCATTCAACAACAGACCATGATTGTTGGTCATTCCTTGCGCTTCTGTCATGATCGTGGCATTTAGGGCACGATCATGGGCCAACTCTAGTGTTTCTGTCACGATCATGACCTATTATGCTATGATTATGGGCCTTTGTTTCAACCTAAACGTCTCCGAAACTTTTCCATTCTTCAATATTGACCTTGAAACACTAACAAACACATCAAAGTACCTAAAAAACATAATAATTAAGCTCAAAGACTTGTACTAACCCATAAAACACCTTAAGCATAAATAATTAACAAACTCAAACAATTCTAACCTAAAAACATGCTAAACGATTGAATTAACAACTAAACATATATCAAACTATACCCTAAAACATGATGCAATTTACACTTATCATACACTCATATTATCTCTTCCGTTGTTGATAAGACAAATCAAAAGGAAGGATATCATCCAATGTAATTTGCCATATCAATATACTATGAAATGAATAAATGATGTACCATTATTAAAGATTCATTGAGAAATTGCTTATTGATTTCTTTACCCTGTTGCATCTCCTCTCCTTTATGATATATTAAGTGATCAACCACCAAATATTCTTCTCCATTCTCATCTCTTATCTTTATGTCAAATTCTTGTAGAAGAAACACCCACTAGATAAGTTTCAGCTTTGTATATTTCTTTGCAAAGAGGTATCTTAACACTAAATGGTCTATAGAGATAATCAATTTAGACCCTAAAAGATATGTTCAAAACTTATTGCTTGCTAATACCACTACTAGTAACTCCTTTCAGTAGTTATGTAATTCAATTGTGCTTTTGATAAAGTTTTTCTTACATAGTAGATAGCATGCAACCTTTAGTTTTTCAGTTGCCCTAATACCCTACCATTTGATCACTAGTGTTAAACATATCCTCTAATGGTAAAGACCAATCTAGCGATGTCAACATTGGTGTTGAAATGAGTGCCCCCTTCAACCTATAAAAGTAATTAAATTTTATAATTAAAATCAAAAGATACATCTTCAACTAATAAATTAGTAAGAGGTCTAGTATTAAAAGAGAAGTCCTTTATAGATCAACAGTAGAATCCTGTGTTTCCAAAAAATGCATGCACGCCTTTGACATTGTTTGGCTGTAGAAGCTTCTTAATAACCTTTATTTTTGCTCTATTCACTTCTATACCTTTGCACAATATTTTATGTCCAAAGCTACACCTTCGTGTACCATAAAGTGACATTTCTCCTTATTTTGAACCAAATTTAATTCCCCACATCAAAGGAGTCTCTAAATATCTAAAAGTCATCCATAACAATTTCCATAATTTCCTTAATCATACCTGTAAAGACAGCCATTAAGTATAAATGATCACGGTGTTCTTTTGAGTTTGTAGATAGAAATAAAAATCTTACTATATCTTAAAAATCTATCATAGAAACAGCATAATGGGTGCTCAACAACTCTCTTAATCATTTGATCCACCAATGGTAAAGGAAAATGATCCTTCTTAGTCTTCATGTTTAGCTTCGTATAATCAATACATAGCCTGTAACGTGTGACTATTCAAAGAAAGATTAACTCACTTTTTTCACTTTCCTCACCGTCGTCACTCATCTATGGCCAATAGCCTTAAATGTTTCCTTTTTATCATTCTCTAATTCTGTAGCTAAATTCTTGAACACTCAACTAACCTTACAAGGACCACTTTGATGTGACTTAAGCTTTCCTAGAAACAAATTCAATATTGAGTTAAATAGCAAAATCAAATCTCCAATCTTAAACTCCTCCTTTTAATATGAGAATTATGCCATCTTTTCACTTTTTCATTACACAAATTGGCATTCTTTTAAGAATAAAATCTTAACTCTTTTAGTTCATTATGTTATAGGAGTCTCTTCTCACTAGCTATCTTCCAATGAAAATTTAATGCCTTAAATCATTCAATATGACCTATGCTCCAACTCCATAAGCTTTTCCATAAATAAGTAAAACAGGTACCAATAGGTGTCTTGAAGGTGGCTCGATATGCTGATAAAGCATCATCATGCTTTAATGCCAATCCTTCCTTAAACCATTAACTATCTTCTATATATTCTCTTTAGCTATCGATTAACAACCTTGTCAGACCCTGTTTTCGGAGCCCAACAATCAGAGTCATAAACCTTGTGCTTATTACCCTGGAGGGTTATTGCCATCAATCTACAAGGTTGGTGTGCCCACACCAGTCAATCACCCAAAATACAACTTGAATTCTTCAAAGAAATTATAGCTTTAAGCCTCTAGTTTGCTTTAAAGCAAGAATCATCTCAATCGGAGTTTTACAGCTCAAGATAAACTTAAAAAGCTAAAGCGTGTTCATACCCCAATCATGCTCTCCCATCCGACCTCTCACTTACTCTAATGCAAACTTCCTCAAAACGACTCTAAAAGATACAAATTTCCATGTAAAGACAGTAAAAGATGTTAGGAATCCATTTCTTCAAGAATCACTTCATTTGGGGGTCGGATGAGGAAGTTATACCCGAAAGAATTGAACAAGTTCATACCATCAATCAGATTGTACCTATCTTGGCGTAATTGCCATAACTCCCACTAAAAAAATCAGATTGACTTCTTTCTTGGACGGTTTTAAAGAGAACCTCAAGATCTACAACTTTTATGCAGAATTTGAAGTGAGATTCTGCTTCTAAAAGGATAAAAAATAGAACAGAAGATGATGATACAAACTAAGATGATGCAGAAGGTCAAACTAAGACGATGTAGAGGTCAAACTAAGACGATACAGAAAACAAACTAAAACGATACAGAGGTCAAACTATGACGATACAGAAGTCAAACTAAGAGGATACAGAAGTCAAACTAAGACGATATAGAGGTCAAATTAAGACGATACGGAAGTCAAACTAAGACGATACAGAGGTCAAACTAAGACGATACAAAAGTCAAACTAAGACGATTCATAAGTCAAACTAAGACGATACAGACGTTAAACTAAGACGATACAGAAGTCAAACTAGGATGATACAGAGGTCAAACTATGACGATACAGAAGTCAAACTAAGATGATGCAGAGGTCAAACTAAGATGATGCAGAAGTCAAACTAAGACGATACAGAGGTCAAACTTAGACGATACAGAAGTCAAACTAAGATGATACAGAACTCAAACTAAGACGATACAGAAGTCAAACTAAGATGATGCAGAGGTCAAACTAAGATGATATAGAGGTTAAACTAAGATGATACAGAAGTCAAACTAACATCAATCTCCATAGCTGTCACATACACACACATCCTATACAACATTACAACTTGTAATGCTCATATCTCTCAACTCTAACAACCAAAATTTACAAACTTTATATCATTGGAAAGCTGGAAAGATCATCTACAACTTCCAAGAGACAATTTTGCCTAAATCAGCTTATAACAACCCAAAAATATCCCAGAAATCAGTGCATGAATATTTCCGCTATGTAACCTTGAGAATCATAGGCGAAAACAAAATCATAAACCGTTAGTATCAAAAGATCGTAGTTTTACAAAGCTTTAGTGGGCATTTCAAGCCCCCAATACATGAATGTTTCAAAATATCCCAAAATACAAAAGAAACAAGAACAATAAGTTGCTCAAAATGCAACTAAAGCCTTGGTTTACTATATTTGCTTAAATTACAATAACATTTCAAAAGTGGAGTGATACCTCGGCCCTTGACTACTCAATCTCTTGCTCATCACCTGCTTATGGGGAGGAAAGTGGAGGTGAGCTTAAAGCCCATGGGAAATAATTTTATAGTTTGTAACAAGCAAAGACATTTTAAAAACATTTTCCATGTAGAAATTCATGGGTATGCAAATCATGAATGCGTTACTCCAATCAACTTGTCATGAACACATAAATACATCAAATGGTTTGCGTAAGTCCGAAATATGACACACTATACATTTCCAATGAAATGGTCCTGTGTAGTCGTGAATTCTTGAGGGAGTCCTTGAGGGAGCTCCATGCCACTAGCGAGCAGGCGGGAGAAGCCTATAGTTGGATCAACGTGCACGTGACGGTTCTTGAGGAACTACCACAAACCCACATAACACAGAGATTTTAAAATCTTGTAAGCTTGGTGCCCAAAAAGGCACATTCTTTTGAAAACTTGCTTTTCATATGCTTGTTATATCTTTAAAACCATTTCCAAAAGAATGGCTTCATAATCATGCTTCATTTCAAAGAATCATTTTAAAACAACTTTCCATAAATTATCACACAAATCATGTATATGCATGTAGGACAATCTTGCAACATTTAACAACATTAA
>JANIJH010000225.1:33737655-33755300 GCA_024520975.1 Erythroxylum areolatum | reverse complement strand
GCCGGAAAATGTCATGAATGCATATTTACCATGTGCAAGTGCAACAACCCATCAATCATAGAGGCTATATGCTATATATGCATGCCGAGATATAAATTAATACTCCTAACCCGTCCCAATTTACTAAAATATCCTTCCTGTCAGGGGTGGGATGTTACAAAACATGGCCTAAAACCTTGGTGTGATTTTATATCTAATATCTCTATAGCTTCATGAACACATTAACATCACGCTGCCTACTAGTCTATATATTTATTTATATACATAGGATATATATTCATCATATTAATACAAGAATTTTAATAAAAAAGAAACAAACAATACACAAATATCATACTGCGGTATCTTAAACATGTTCATAAAGCAACAGTAGAGGTATTTCATATACCGTAAATTTTAAACAAGAAGTAATACACTATAGCTACTTTATTCTTTTCACTAATTCATTAGCAAGGATACTAAAGAATGATTGAAACACATTATTCTAATAAACAGTACCAAGAAACTGGTAATAGTTTCTAAAAAGATCATAAAGGTTAATAAAAATATGTTGACTTATGTTCAAAAGCTAATTAATTGGTTGTAGTTTAATAACAAAATAATTTAAAGATATTCTTTATCTCATACATTTTTGGATGTATATGATAAAGTCCATAGGATAATTATACATAACAAATGAAATTATAATGAGATTATAATTAAGAGATTCATATGATTTTATATATTATTCCTGAATTGTTCCTATTTATTATTCTATTAAGACTGAAAATTAATAAAACGTAAAAAGACTAGTATACGTTATGTTTTTCCTTATAAAGGAAGTAGTCGATCTCTTAAACTAAAGTATGGAGATATTTGAACAAGCATATGGGTGCTTGTCAAAGAAAAACTTCATTGAACTAATGCGATTTTAGAAATTGATTTGAAATATTACTTATATGTCTATAGAAATTCTCATTTTGATGATTGTATAAGTGACTATTTGACTTAAGGTCTCTAAAGTTATCTTATATAGAGATTTCTATGTTTTGATATTACTTATGACATATTTAATCATGAGTCATTCAATCAGTATTCATTGGATATAACATGAACTATATGGATAAGTTATCAAGATATGATTCATCACTCTAAAGTAATTAGGAAAAATATTATGTTGTTTTTGATTAGTATTGATTTAAAAAATCTTTGGCCAAGGTCGTTTAATCGGTATTCATTAGATGTAGCATGAACCATATGGAGGTATTTAAGTTATCAAGACATGATTCATCATCTTAAAGTAATTAGGAAAAGTATTATGTTGTTCTCGATTACTATTGATTCGAAAAATCCTTGGCCAAGGTAGAATGACTTTTTGTAAATAGTTTACAGATGTCATTAATTGAATCGATAACTAATGATGAAAAACTAAAATGATTGGACTCAAAGTAGAGTAGATATTAATTTCATGCTTTATATTTTATCTGGAACATTATATGATAAAATGATTGAATTATACGAAAAAATCATGAACTGAAAGGTTACTCAAATCTACTTTGGTATTCTTAAATATTTGGATAGTCGTGATATGTTACTAGATGTCAATCTTAATCTATAATTATAAATTGTTTAATTGGAGAATTAAAGATAAATTAAAAGAATTTTTAATTTATCTAATTCTAATTATGAATTAGAATTAGAATTTATATGCCAACATATTTGGGAACCTAACGAGTCTCATATAAGAAACAGCTTGAAGAGAGCAAAGATATTTCAATTAAATTGAACTTGATTGTAAAATTTAAAAGACTTTATGATTAAATATGAGATATTTAATAAATAAGGATCATCATGAGATATTAGATTTTATTTAGGCATAATTGGTAGTTAATTAGAACTATTTATAATTCTAATTAAAATTTAATTGAAATTATAATTTAATTTCAATTGAAGCACTTCTTACTTAACTCCCTTTCTAAAAGTTACAAAGTTCTCTTGATATTTTTATATTCTGTTTCCATATATATAGAAAGTTTATATTCTGTGAATATCGTTAGAGGTTGATCACTTGTGCAGTTACGATGATTGAGATAGATTGATTTCAAAATTGATTTAAGAGATATAATAAGAATATGATCAAGCTTCGAAATAAGGTATGAATTAATATTCATATTTTATTAAGATTTATGATTTAATTCTTTAATAAAATTAAAGTAATATTGATTTTTGGAAAATTAAAATACGAAAAATTTCGTTATTATTCTGCTGCGGTTGGAATTAAATCGCAATTTGATTTCCCAACAAAATAAATCTTGCAAATGTTCCTATTCCCACATGGACAATAGCACACCTGAAATTAGGAATGCCATTTAAAAATTTTAGGGCGTTTCTAGGAATTGAGGACTATGTTTGCTTCTGCATTTGCTACATCTTATATTCGACTCATTTTGGCGATCAAATGAAAGTACTAAGCCATCAACTTTTTTCTGATGGGTATGTGTTAGGAGACATGGTGCCGAGGTGAAGAGTACGAGAAACAAACAAACTCACTGGAATCAAAGGTATATGTTCTATAGCTCAACTTGCCACCATGATCATAACTTTCAAACTCCAAGTTCAATTAGATGCTTTAATATTGCACAGACTAACACAAGGAATAATGCCCTACACTAAAACGCACACAGGCACACTCAAAAGTTCTAATTATTCCTAAATTTCTTTATAACTAGGAAAAAAAGCCCTAATTTTCGTGAACGTATTGGTTTCTCTTTTGTTTGAAACCCCATAATAATTGGATATATACTATATTGTAAGATGGTAACACTCGCGAAACAAAGTGAAGTCAACGTAAGATTCAACAAAATTGAAAATAACTCAGTAACTCTCACTTTTTAAGTTTTATCCTGATCCAATGTTCTTGTCTTTTTTGCCCGTCGTTGGAAGTAGTATCTTTCATCTATTTCCTGCAAAGATAAATAAAAGGGAGGAACACAAAACTCTGATATCAAAAAGAGTTACAACTGGACTTTGTACTATATATTCTGTACTGCGCAGAAGTCATTATACCTTGCCTATCAACAATTACGCACAAAATTTATACATAAAAATGAGAGCAAAAAGAAGCAACAATTGAAGCAGCTTTAGCTTGCTTTTAGCGGCAGAAAATCTGAGATCCGTCTATTTCAGGCATAGTCATCCATCGCCGATGCAGCATCATCAAGATTCACATGCTCAGAAAACATTTAAAGAGCCAAAAAGGCTGATATTTAGTACATACTACCAGCAAGCGGAGATGTTGTGCATCTGCACATGAATCTTGATGATGCTGGATCTGCAAACGATGACTGTTGATCAACCAGAGATCAGAAAGGATGAATAGGTACAAGTCCGTATATATATATTTATAAATATAAAGACTGTGAGATATAGATATACGTTTGGGGAAAACGAGGAAAGGAGAAAGAAAGTTGGATTGGATCAATCGGTTTTTTGTTTGAACCCCAAATGTTAAGAACCTGCTGACACTTGGTCAAGTGATTCAATAGACCCGACACTCCAACAGTACGCACATGCGTTCGTAGAACTAGGAAGGTAACTTCTACCGTAGAATAGAAGTATACTTAATTGCTTATATAGGCATACGTGGCATTTGAAGCATTTTAAGTATGGGATTTGATGGTTTGAAAGGAACCCTTACAAGGTAATAACTATTTGGAACTAAAAGTTTGCCCCTGAAAAGGAAAAGACTGATATTTTAAATCGCCGTTTGGATGAAGAAAGAAGCACAGACACACAAAACCAGCAAGGCCAACTACTCTTTTGTTCTGGTGATTCATGTTATTGGGGTTACCATCAACCAGGGGAAGAGACATAGTGACTGATAAAGAGAAATATCAAATAAACAAAAGAAAGACAGACGGTAATAGAATACCGTACGTGAGGGGACGAAACCGATTAAGAAAGCAACGCCAAATCCATTCAGATATGGGAGGTGCTTCAGATTAGAAGAAGATGAATTGGAGTAAAAGATCTAGCCACTGACTGTAAACTAGGAAAGGAAACCTGAGAAATAGAGAGAGAGCTTGAGCGTAAAAAGGACCATCTGTCGAGGAGAGTAGGTGAGGTGAGGAGGGCTTTTGCTTGAGCTGCTTTATATACACGACGTCCCTTGATGCCAATCTCTCTCACCCTACTTTCCTGGTTTTGCCTTTGCTTTCTTGGGTGCTTTCTTTATTATTAACTTCTGCCTATGATTTTAGCTTACGAATTATACGAGGGAAATTGACGGTGTCGTGGTTCTCCCTTTCTTGCCTACGTGGGGAATATTTAAGAAAACAAAATGACCGTACTATTCTGTTTCGAATTGACACATTCCACTTCTGCTCCATGAACCTTTTTTCTGATATTCCATGGAACGTAATTATACAAATTATGAATTTACTGGATATAACTTGAGGTTCAGTTAAATTAAGGAGATCTTTATGGTTCATTGAGGAACAACAATTATGCATTAGAAATAATTTTCAAAATATGAAATAAGAATGGTAATTAAAATTATAGAGTTTCTTTCTGAATCTTCTATAATACAACTAACGGCCTGTTTTTAGATTTAAAAAGTAGATTTATTAGAACAAACGTAACTTTGTAAAATGATTAAGATGCCTCGCTGACTACCGAGCAATGAACAAGAAATTTCCTATAAAGAAAGGAGATTTATTCTACGCTTCATACAAAAATCAAAAGCAACAAACAGTTGGCAAAAATTGTTAAGCGCTGCATAGCACAAGAAGTCAGAACTCTGGTAAGCCTAGACTTCGATCCTCGTATCTTATTTGTCATATTAGAGCGAATCTCATTAATATAGTTACCAAAAGCTCACTAAATTGTCATTCAGAAGTTTTGGAAGGTAGTGAACACACTGAGAAGTATACCAAAAATATAAACAAAACATGCAGGCCAGATTTGTTATTAAAGGGGAACCCGAAACAATGTTAATTATATACTCGTATAGCCGGAGCATCCATACCCATGCTGCTAAACTCGTTGACTTTTATTTTGCAGTAACAATATAATGCCACCCAAATTCATTTTGATTGGCCTAGACGTATTTAATGAGGAAAAAAGCTTTTGTTGATATTTGAAAGTAATCGATCAAAAGTTGTTCGTAATGAACGTCAGAATAATTAATACAAATAGAAATATTCAAACATTTTATCTGGAATCATGCAACCATACACATCAAGATCTAAAATTTAGTGCATGGGGAATTACTTGTCTTCACCACAGTTTAGCATTTGATTATTGCACTGGCAAAAGTTGTACTTTCACGATTCTTGCACCTTGGTAGAAGGAGAGGTTTGACGCGTCAATAGTTATCAAAAG
Source organism: Erythroxylum areolatum (assembly GCA_024520975.1). NCBI lineage: Eukaryota > Viridiplantae > Streptophyta > Magnoliopsida > Malpighiales > Erythroxylaceae > Erythroxylum > Erythroxylum areolatum. Next base: position 33,749,939 of record JANIJH010000225.1, on the reverse strand, counting down.
CCAATGTATATATATAGTGTGCAGACTAAGGATGCATAAGCAAAGAAAACTTGTGCTTGGAGAAAAACTCTTTCATGTGCCGTCTTCGGTTATGACATCTCATAGCAACCCCAATCTTGCAACATGCGACATGATTTCATGGGAGCTGTAATTTCGAGGAAATTATCAACCAGAAAAAGAAAAAAAAAACCTTCAGATTAGAGAGTGCTAAGAAAGGTCTTTGAAAGGGACAAATAAATGTCGTTCCAATGAGAGTTGTTATCTGAAGGCGTTGAGAAGTGACCTTGGGGATTTTACAAGCTATTATATTAGGAATCTTGTTCACAAAAGCTTGAGTCAAGAAAAAGAATCAAATTAAGAAAGTAATCTGAGAATGGCTTGTACGTCAAATTAGAATTTGATCGATGGAAACTATATTGATACTGATCATCAATACAACAAGAAAATGCCCGGGATTAATCAACGTTGGAAATCACTGGAATAAAGGTCAAGGATTTGATTCATGTGTTTTTAAGATGCGGATTGCAGTTTAAATACTTGAATCTTGGATTTTACAAGGTATTATAGTAGGAATCTTGTTCACAGAGAGCCAATAGCTGGAGTCAAGAAAAAGAACCAAATTAAGAAAGTCATCCGTGGCTTGTACGTCAAATTAGAATTTAACCGATGGAAACTACACTGATAATGATCAATACAAGAAGACAATGCACGCGATTAATTAACGTTGGAAATCATTGGAATTAAGGTCAAGGATCTGATTCAAGTGTTTTTAAGATGCAGATTGCAGCTTTAATAATTGAAAATTTATGTAGGAAGTCAATTTTCATCGGTCCAACTACAAAATTAATACACTAGATCATGGACTCGGTCGAATATCATTCATGCAACATTGATGCTGACTACTACGAAAAGTCGTTTCCGAATTTTAAATAACTTTGTAGCAAAGATAATGTTGGCAGTGTCGCCTATATATATATATATATATATATATACTACGAAAAGTCGTTTCCGAATTTTAAATAACTTTGTAGCAAACATAATATTGGCAGTGTCGCCTAAATACTTCCCAAAAAGTTAGACCACGAACAACATTAACTGGAAAGACGTTACTTTCGAAGCAGCTGAGACTATAGTTTGGAAACGGAAATTTTTTTGTTTGCTCAGTTGATTAAATATTGGTAGTTATTTTCGTTCTTTATTCTACAACCTTTGCATATTTGATTTACAAGTCAATTGAGACATGCGGTGCATGTTGAGGGGAATGTAGATGGATCTTTCTATGATTATTTGTTTGGTTAATTACTTCTGATATTCAGATATTATTATGATTGTTTTAGTAATATCAATAATAATATAGCAAAACACGTAAGATGACCCACATTAATACTCCAAATCGTAAAAAAAATGCAAACAAATAATTAAGGTTTTAAATATTGCACTTTATTTTTTCCTTTTTATCTTTTTTAGAAAGTAAATAAATTGCAAACCAAAGTTACATGAAATGTGCAAAATAAAGCATCTAAGTACAATTCGAGACTATTGAAACTCATGAAGGCAGCTAGAACTATGGCAACTCAGTAGAACCCACTAGAGGGACCAAATTAATTTCAAAAGTGAATAAAGTGACAAGCTTTATCCTCTAGCTATAATCATCTCCCTGATACGTCTAATATTGTATTCACTTACATGTTTTGTTGAGTTGAACTTTTAGTTCCTTTCCCTCCAAGCACCATAAATTGTGCTACCGAGAACTAAGCTATATAATAACCTCTCATCTTTATGATCCCTTGAAAGTGAACATAGCCACTAGATTATTCCAACAAGCCTTTGATTTGTTGATCTAGGTTATAAAGGCTAATAGAATCCCTCCAAGCTCTACATGAATAAGGGTAATTGAACAAAAAATGTGCATTGGTTTCTTGGTATGAAAAACATGACATATAATTCAAATTATTGGTGCCTCTTGTTCTATCTAACATAGTGAGCCTTTCTTTAATTACAAGCCACAAAGTAAATGAGAGTCTTGGAATAAGAAGCTTGTTTTACTTAAGAGAATACTAGTTTAAAGTCATTTCCTAGCTCCTAATCATATACATAAAAGATTTGTTTGTAAATACGCCAAAGGGATGTTATATGCATATTTGACTATATTTATATCTCATAAGTGATGCATTTTTGCTCAATATTTTATCCTCTTATTGTATATTTAGTAGTTAATTTGCTTCAAGTGAATTTATAGGTTATAATTACCTTCATGGACTAAAAGGAGAAGAATTTGATTGAAAACGTGGCATGAAACTAAGATTTAAAGAAATTAAAGGATACATAATCATGTCTATGGCCATGTAAGTCTCTCACTCCATGTTGAATCACAAATTCTACAGATTTTGGATTATACATGGTCCAATACACGCTTGTGTATCAGATAGTGTATCTCCCAGAAATCCTAAAAATAACTATAAAAAGACATGAATGGAGGCAAACGAAGAGGAGCATACTTGCAGAGGAGATTCAAGATGTAGATATCATTCGGAAGGAGCAATATTGATATACAAATGTAGAAAACATGAGGAAATCATCATCAAATCCAATAGAATACAACATCAAACCTTTACTTTGCAAAAACATTCAATAAAACGTAAGGGATATTTAGAATTATGAACAATTTGTATTCTATTTGTTTTTCTTCTTGTTTATGTTTGATTTCGTTTTCTATCATATGTAACTAAACACCTTGTTAGTGTCTAGGTGTGATGAACCCTAGCTTGTGCTATAATAAGTTTTGATTTTTTATTTAATGTAGTTTCTTTGTGTTGGGACCCGATCTCGGAACCGGACCCCAACCGAAAAACGAAACGCATGTGGCCGAAACCAAAGCGAATTCAAATCGGATAAATCGGATCCGAAGGCGAATCGAATAACAAAATGCGGAAACAAAGTACAAAGCGGATCAAAAGGCGAAACCAAATAGCAAAAGCGAAATTGAATAATAAAGCGAAAGAAACCGAATCATAAACATAAGGTGGAAACAATCAAAAGCGAAGCGAACACGAATCGAATTATCTACTTGACTCGGAAACAAAGCATACAGAGAATGCGAAAGTCAAAGAAATCAAATCGAATACGAACGTAATCGGAAATTCGAAAGGAAATCAAAAGCGGAAATAACGAATCGGAAACAAAGCAAATTGGCTCGGAATCGAATGCTAAAGGCATATCGGAAACGAATCGGATCAAAACTAACAAATTGCTTAACCAAACTTAAACGAATTCCGACATCCGGGAACATACACTTTAGAAAAGCGTCACGTTGGAAACCTTAGACATTTCCAAACTAATCCGGTGTAAAAAAATTTCTTTCTTTCTCATCTTATTCAAAACTCAATTTACTTGATTTCTCTTAATCAAGTATAGCTTAAAAACATCACTCTCAAATTCTGCCCAAATCAAAAAGTCAACTCTCAAGTCAAACTTTCTGTCTCCAAAAGTCAACTTTCTTAATTTTTCAAATTCTCTCACTTTCTTTCTTTATTTCTTGATTTTCAACTCCCAGTTTAATCAACTCATTCACTTTAAATTTCATAAACCATACCAATCTACTCAAAACCCGAAGGTATCAAAATCAAAATCATTCTTTTCTTATCAATTTCCTTTAAGTATAAATGCCTTTATACCTAAACATATACATAATAACACTCATTTTTTTCAATTATTATTTCTAAATTCCACTTAAAAATCAGGGTCCAACACTTTGATTGATCTGTTATGATTCAATTATGTGTCTAATATACGTTCTAATAAATCTAAAATATTAGTACAAAATTTGACTTCATAAAATAGAAATTGAAAAACCCTATGTATGAATAGATATAACATAATTGAAAGGAGTTGATTGCAAACCTAGAGATAGGTCAATATACATCCTTTAGAACCTTATAGCAAAATTCCCAAAATGGTAAAGCAATCTTAGAACCCTTAACCTAAGTAATTTGTTTACTAAGATTAATTGTTAGTAGTCTTAAGTGAGTTGTTAACATAAGATAGGAATTTTCAAGGTCTAATAGTTAGTAAAACAAATTTATAATAAAAGGTTAAATTTCTAATGATTTTAGGGTAGTTCATTACCTGGGCACTAATTCTTGATATTGATTATTGTCTAAGTAATTTTCTTTGTTCTCTGTTCAATATTATTTCCTATTTATTTTAAATATTTAAGTTGTATTTTCTTTATTAAAACCAAAATCAAATTCGTAGGCTAGATAATAGGTAACGGTAATTACTAGTATTCGTTGTCATCGCGAGATCAACCTGTACTTGCTTGTGCTAACTACAGCTACTTCATACACTTGCAGTCAATTCAAATATTGGTTGTTGGCCTCTTGCTTTCCCATCCCATTCTTTGCATTTTTTGGTCAAATTAGCAACACCTGAGTAAGTTTTCTAGTTGTTTTCACATGTTTATGCATGATTTATTAGGTGCTTTGCATGATTTACAGATCTTCAATAAAAATGTTGAGTTTATGATTTAGGAATTTTTGCAAAATTTATGTGATTTTATGCTTAATTGTGGTTTAATAGTTGGATTTAATCTTTACCTGATTGATTTTATGATTCAATTTGTGTAATTGCATATGAATTGGGTTAAAATTCGACTTCAATTATGGAATTGTGTGATTTTGGCTAGCTAAGTTTTTTATTGTGATATTTTATGTAAAATTATGTTATTTAGTTTTGTTTGATGTTAATTAACATTGAATTTTTTTAATTGCTTGATAATTTTGCGATTGGCATGAATTTAACATTAATTTTGTCAATTTTGTGTAAATGTGAAATTAGGGTTTTAATTTCAAATTTAGGATTAAAAGTTTGTAATTTACTAATTAGGTTAGCTCAATTTTTTGATTACAATATTTCTAAGTTTAATTTTGAGATTAATTAGATTGTTAATTAATTTTCTAATTATTTCTTTATTTTATTGCTTTTATTTATTAATTGGTGTTATGTTATTAATTTTTTTATATGTTTTAGATTTTTGTCATTTTGTTTTCACAATTAATTATTTAGGAAGCACAATAAACTTAAGTCTGGGGAGAAGGATAGGCACATAATTTATCTGCAAAATTTTCTCATATATTTAAACTTTTAGGCACAAATGATGAAATCAAGGTGAGAAAAGGAGATCCTTAGGAAGCAACAAAGAGGAAAAAGTTCCTCAACTTTAGCTCAACAGTCGAGTTTGTTATTGTTTAATGTTAGGGCCCAAAAGGAATAGTGCCTGAGGCTAAAGGATAAGAAGTTCAATACTAACCGATTCATCGATTGGGAGGCACTAGAGCAAGTTAGCATAGCCCAACTAGTTCAGGGACTTTGACAACATTGGCGCATGGTCTCGACTTTTCGAGATTAAGGAATTAACCTATAGAGAACTTACACTAAAGGTCCTCTCCACATTCTTTATGGATAGAGGTAACTATGATAGAGATCGTCCAATGACCGTCCAGTTCTGGATGATGGGAGAAATGTTTCAGATGAGCTACATGGAATTCTTCATCACAATGGGTCTTTATGACAAGGAGTACATAGGGACATAGGAGTACCTTACACTATAGATAGAATTTCCTTATGGATTGTCCCCTTCGTAGTTTTGGCGTACGATCAACACAGAAGATGACTATGACCTAAACAAATCTAAGGCTTCTACATTGCCACATCTAGCGCTTAGATATATCCATGGTATTTTGAGTCATACGTTGAATGGTCAGGGTGATAAATGGGGAGTCATTAGGAACATAGACGTGTAGTACCTTATATGACTAGACTGGCATGACGAATGGGTTTATTTGATGAACTACCATCCGTGCGACAAAGAGTATCATGGTGGCACTTAACTTGGTAGTGATATAACACATGCGCATGGGATGCGAACATTGGGGTCCCACAAGGCAATAACTATAGACTTATTGGAGAACCTGATGAGCTAGTAATGGAGGGTAAAGCATAGTCATCTACAGTGGAGCAGCCACTGCAACCACAACCACCACCACCCAAGATAGGAGATGAAGCACCAGAGTCAAGGTCCCAACGCTAGGATGCAAAACTTAGCTCAATTAAAGATAGGACCATTGGAGAGATGGGCCAGATTATGGGAACTTAAAAGATTATTTGATGACAACAGACAAAGCTTATTGAGTGAGTAGAAAGCCTCGAGCATACAGTCAGATGGATGGGAGAGTTGATGTTATTGATAATGATATGTTTAGGCATCAATTTCCAACCTCCACCACTTGGTGAGGGCATTTCCTCTGTAACCCCTCCACTAGTATAGGATCATCCACCTAAAGACCCTTCATTCGTCGGACCAGCCTGGATCATATTAGGAGGGAGAGCCCTAATTTCGATTTATTTTTCTTTTTAATAATAGAGTATTTATTATTTTCTTTCATCTAACTTAATATTTAATGATATTTTAAATTGGTGGCGAATTTGTATAGACTTTAGAAAGTTTACCTTAGCTACTAGAAAGGATCATTTCCCACTACCTTTGGTGGATCAAATGTTAAAAAGACTTGCTAGTAAATCATGTTTTTCCTTTTTGGATGGTTATTTAGGTTACTATCAAATAACAATTACTCAAAAGGATCAAGAAAAGGCTACATTAACATGTCTTTTTAGAACATATGCTTTTAAACAATTTCCATTCGGTCGACGTAATGCCCCAGGTACATTCTAAAGATTTATGATGAGTATATTTTCAAAGTATATTGATAATTGAATTGAACTATTCATGGATGATTTCATTGTTTAGGAATATTCATTTGATCATTATTTAAATCATTTATCTAAGGTTCTTAAAAGATGTATTAAAACGAATTTTGTGTTAAATTATGAAAAATGTCATTTTATGGTAGATGAAGGCATTATTTTAGGACATGACATTTCATTTAAGGGTAAAGAAGTTGCTAAGGCAAGAGTGGATTTAATTGTGAACTTACCTTACTATACAAATGTTAGGGAAGTTCAACATTTTCTTAGACATACAGGATTTTACCGCAGGTCATTAAAGATTTTCCAAGATTGCCATACCATTATTAAAGTTATTACAAAAAGAAATTTCATTTAACTGATTGCAAGGAAGTTTTTGACAAACTCAAGGAATTATTAACAAGTATGCGTATCACTCAGCCACCAAATTAGGATCTTCTGTTCGACATCATATGTGATGCTAGCAATTACACAATGGGATTTTTTAAGTTTAAAGGATTGAGAAACAAAGTTATGTTATCTTGTATGCATTGAGAACATTAGATGTCGCACAATGAAATTATTTTTCAACTAAGAAAGAGCTTTTAACAATTGTTTATGCTTTAGATAAATTTAGATCTTATTTGTTTGGCTCTAAAGTTATTATGTACTATATCCATAAGACAATGAAATACCTTTTAACAAAGAAGGAGTCTAAACCAAAGAAGGAGTCTAAATCGAGGCTAATACTATGGATTTCGCTACTTTAAGAGTTTGATTTGACAATAAAAGACCAAAAAGGCACAAAAAATCTAGTAATTGATCATTTGAGTAGTTCATAAGAGATGAAAATATTTTACCTATTTTTGAAACTTTTTCTAATGAGCAGTTGTTCCAAACGAAAGGTATGGTTCCATGGTATGTTGACCTTATTAATTATTTAGTTACTGGAGAAATCTAGGAAGAAAAAGATAAGAAATAAGAAAAAAATATTATGTTTAGGATGAATCATACTTATGAAAGTTCTTCTTTGATCAAATTATAAGGCGTTGTGTGCCAGAGAATGAACAACATTCTATCTTAATTTTTTTTTCACAATTATGCATATAGTGGTCACTGTCCTAGACGAACTGCTAGAAAAGTTTTGGATAGTGGATTGTATTGGGAGACTTTATTTAGTGATGCTTATATGTTATGTAAAAGTTGTGATGAATGTCAAAAGATAGGTAGTTATCTCATTGAAATGAAATGCCTCAAACCTGAATTCTTATAGTTGAGATATTTGACGTATAGGGTATTTATTTTATTGGGTTTCCTTCATCTTGTGGTTTTCTTATATACTTTTGGATGTTGGTTATGTTTCCAAATGGGTGGTAATAAAAGCCACCAAAACTGATGTTTTTACAGTTGTTATAGCATTTATAAAGTCTAATATTTTTAATACAATTGGAATCTCACATGCCATTATTAGTGATCAAGGAAGTCATTTTTGCAATAGAGTTGTGGCAGTACTATTTAAAAAGCATAGAGTGCATGATTGAGTAGCTATCGCTTATCATCCACAAACTAATAGACAAGCAGAAGTATCCAATGGAGAGGTGAAATCCATTTTGGAAAAGACTGTGCATCCTAATCAAAAGAATTGGAGTTTATATCTAGATGATGCTCTTTGGGCATACTGTACAATTAACAAAACATCGATATGAATGTCTCCTTATTGATTAACTTTTGATAAAGCTTGTCGTTTACTAGTCGAGATTGAACATAAAGTTTATTGTGTTGTGCAATGCTACAACACAGATTTGGCTAAACTTAGGGAGGAAAGGAAGTTGCAATTGCAAGAGCTAAAGAAAATAAGGTTGGATGCTTACAAGAATTTGAAGATATACAAAGAGAAAACCAAATCATTCCATGATAATATGATTTTAAGGATGCAATTGAGGTGGGACAAAATGTGTTACTATATAATTCTCGATTAAAGTTTATCTTGATATTAATTGATATTATCTCATTTGTTTTGGATTTATGTTAGTGCTTAGATAAGAAAATTAATGTTTTTCGTTTTAGCATATGAAAAGTTAGGATTGGGTCAAATTAGGAGATTATTGGTGATAATCATGAATTTTGGATTAAGCGAAAAGATGACTGCAATAGATAAGGGATGATAAAGCCTAATGTCTAACTTACTTAAAGAGCTAAAGTTTAAGTAGGAAACTTTTTTCTATCCTTATTGTGAAGGGATTGAAATTTGCTTTAGATAGGCATCTTTGAAAGATAGGATAAGATTAGATTTAGAGTAGGAAAGCATTATAAAATTGATGTTCCCCACCTCTCCAAAGTGAATCAAACGTTCTTCTTCTTATTTTTCTCTCAATTCTTCATCTTTCTTCTATCTTTTGTGTTGGAACAAAAGTTATGTGTGGTTAAACTCAATTATTCTGATTCAAGGAGATTTAAAACTATAGATATAACCTTACAAGGTTTTGTTCTAAACTTGTGTTCATGTTTTAATTCAAGTATTTCTTGTTTTAAGTTCTTATATTTAATGAATGATTAATATTGATTAATCTGACAAATTAATTTAATGTTGATTATTTTATTATTATCCATGAGTTCAATGATTCATTATTATCATGAAGGATTGGTACAAGTAACAAATAGGTTATTTATGAATTTTCATATTTAACTTATGATATAAAAAAAAGAAAACTTAACTGAATAATTGCATCTATTTCAATTATTTAATTTAGGGTTTAGTTATTTTCACTAAGCTTATTGCTATCATTTAATTGATATAGAATGCTATCATACCCAGTCAATTGATGGTAAGTTCTAGTTTGGATGATGGGTTTGAACCAATTAATTTAGAAAATTTTGAGACTTATTACCACTAACCTAATATGTTTTGGACTAACTGTTTGAATTGTCACAATTATTCTTTTTAAACCATTGATCAATATTATAATTAGATGATATCTTTCCCTTGAAACGGAGTTTAATATTCTTAAAATTCTCCCTTTTATATTTAGTTAATTTATTTTGATTCCTTGTTAATTTTAGTTAATTAGTTAATTAACTCCCCGCTTTATTTTATTATTTGAAATTAAGAAACTAGTGTTTAGTTCTCTTGAGATTCGACCTGGTTCTACAACTACCATCAGAAATTAGGAATCAAAATTAATTTTAAGGGCTTTGACAACCTAACCATTATTTTGTCCAAATCACAACCAGTAACAATACCATAAATCAACCAAAACAAAACATCTAACCAGCCAGTAGCAATATCGAATTCACCTTGTGATCTTTGGTAACAACATAACATATTATGTACACGGGTTTCTAAAACCTAGATAATGTTAAACATCCAAAACAATTATGAAAACTTTTAATGCTCCGGGTTTAAAGTCTTATGAATATGAACTTTTTAGATTTTGGGTGCTTAATTTTTTTAAAACTTTTTTCAGTGCTTTATGAAACTAATTTCATATATTCTCCTAAACAAAATTTTCAATCATATTGATACTTCAATTCCAAATTGAATGTCGAGTTTTAAAATATTCAATCTAAACATTTTAGATTGTAAGAATATTTCATCATGCAATAACAATCAAATAATTTAATCAAATCATAAAGTTAAGTTTATTATAATACTACTATTGGAAAATTGGGATAAAATCAGATCCCCACCATAGTGGAATAATTACGAAACTTTTTTGTATTTGATTTTCCAAAAACCAATATCATTTTAATTTTATAAAAGATTAACAATTAAATCATAATAAAGCATAAATCTTAATTCATACTTTATTCTAATTCTTGTCATATCCCTTGAACTATTGCCAAAATCGATTCATCACAACCACCGCAGTCGCATAAGTGTCTAACCTTTAATGACTCCTACAAAATAAGTTGAGAGAACTCTATAACTCTTACAGAGAGGGTTAAACAAGAAGTGCTAGCTCTATTAGAGCTTAAGTTCATTTATAATAAGTTTTTGATATTTTAGTAATTTAATTGAAATCAAATTATAATTTCAATTAAACTTTAATTATAATTACAAATAATTCTAACTAAATATCAATTATTCCCAAACAAGATTCAGTATCTCATATTGATCCCTATTTAATAAATATCTTATATGTAATCATAAATGTAACATCTCGTCCCCATATTAAGAGTTAGAACCCGAAAGTAAGGTACATGTGAGATCAATGAGAGATTAAGAAAAATGCATTTTTCATACTCATGCATATTGTTAGCATACACATACATAAATTTGGATATTCTGCACACATTTAAAATGATTGCACATGCACTCATTGACATTCCAGGTATAATTGACTTGTAATGTGATATTGTTGAGAATTGTGAATCTATTGTATTGGAAATTTAATTTGTAAGTGTAATTGTTAATTTTTGAATTTTAGTAAATTATTGGAATAATGTCTGAAAATTGTGGGATATTATTGTAATAGGAAAATTGCCAATTTGCAAGTAAATTGATGTATGGAAAATAGAAACGAGTGAAATGATATTGAAGAAAATTTGGAAGTCGACTTCAGAAATTTTTAAGAGAATGATTATGAAATTTAGAGATAAATTAGAGATGAATAAAAAAATGAATTTTAGAGTTAAGAGATAGGTATATGATGATGTTAAGAGATGAGAAGATTATTTAAAGTGAATGTTGGGAAGAAAAATATAGAATGCATAAAACGATTGGAAAGTAGAGAATGTGAAATACATAATATAAAGAGTTGCATAACTAATATCTGTTTTTGAGGATTTTGAGATTTTTGAGTAAACTTGCATATTTAGGGGTACTGTGAATTTGTGGTGAATGAGTTGAATGGAAATAGAGTACAAAAAGTAAAAATGAAAAATGAGGTGTAGGATTTAGTGGAAGAAGAAGCAGTAGTGAATGAAGAAGAGAAGTTAGAAAAGTTAGCATTGATCTGAAACTTCCTTGATCAAACTATATTGATCTAGGAAGAATTTGACAAAATTTTCATGGAAGTTGTAGATCTTTTTTTTAGCTTTCTATTTATATAAAGTTTGAAATTTTTGGAGTTCTAGATCAAAAGTTATGGAGGTTTGAAGAAGGGATACGTGATAAGCATGATCGCGACTTAGCAATTTTTTTAGGGGAAAATCGCGATCATGCATATGCATGATCACGACTTTGTGATTTTTATGAGCATGCATGTGAACGATCACGACTTTGGAGGTTTAAAGGTGAAAATCGTGATCGTGCATTCGAATGCTAAGAGGCTGATGAACATCCTTTGGTTTTTTTGGCTATATCTTCTTCGTCCAACCTCCAAATGACTTGAGACTTGAACTATTGGACTCATCAGACATTGCTCTACCTCTACACCAAAAATCATAGCCATATGAAATAAATTGAGGGAGATTGAATGTAAAAATTGGGACGGGTGGAGTGAATGTGCTCTTAAATAGTTCTGTTGGAACCCCTCCCCGGTGGGTCGCGTGCCCGACGTCCTTCGTGACATCTGGGCGCGCATCTCACGAGGGACGTCGGG
>JANIJH010000225.1:33679621-33694245 GCA_024520975.1 Erythroxylum areolatum | reverse complement strand
AAATTTATACGGGTTTTAGAATGTCTTAAGGTTTCCAACGCGATAAGTTTTCTATGCTTTGTGTTTTCAACGGATGTCGAAATTTGTTTTAGTTCGATGGATCCATTCGTTTGTCTGCTTTGATTCGCTTCGATTTGCTTTTGTTCGCTTTGTTTTTCGATTTATGTTCCGCTTGCGATTCATTCGCTTCCGATTTGTCATTTGATTTGTATCCGATTTGATTCTGCCTTATGTTCCTTTTTTTCGTTTCGATTCTCCTTTCACTTTTTCTTCCGCATCTTATGTTCGGTTATCCAATTTAAATTCGTTTTGGTTTCGATCACGTTCGTTTCCGTTTCGTTTTTCGGTTGGGATCCGGTTTCCGAATCGGGTCCCAACAGCATCAATATATATGCATTGAGAATCTTGAATTAATAAATAAATAATCTCAAAATTAATATCATAATTATTTTAATAATTAAAATATTAAGTTAATAAATATATATTACAAAATAAATGATTATTATTTAATTTAAAATTATTTTGAATTACAATACCTATGATTTGAACAAAAATTATGAATCAGAAGTGTATTCTTAAAATTAACAAGAAGTTTTATTTAATTATACAAAAGTTGTAGCATTATCTAAATAATATTTTATTTTTCTTTATTTATATCAATAAATGTACATGAAATGCACATAAGTAAGAGCTATGATTTGATTTACATATTCAAAAGTTTAAACGCTTAAAATTCTAAATAATAAATTTGATGAAAAATACCCTTTTTAATTTATAAGTACAAATATAAGATATTTTAATATGAAAGTTTGTGACCCAAAGCATTTATAGAATTACACTCCCTTATTTGTTTTTGGAAAATGAATGAATGTTTATTAATAATAGTTAAAGCTATAACCACATTACAAAGTTTGTCGAATTGTAAGAATCCTAGTTTTACAAAAACAAAGTGAATTACATTACATAATAATCAAATAAGTTAAACAAAGTAGTTTAGTTGATATGGAGGTGCGAGATTCCATATACTCTTCATTCTAGTGGGGAGAAGTTTGTCAACTTTTCTAGCAATTAAAACAGATCTTATCCAATTTAATATTTTATCAGCAAGCAGTGATTATCTTCTTTGGCTTGCTTGTAAATTCTGCAGTTTCACTCTTTCCAAATTGCATAGACGGTAATGGAGAAAGCAACTTTGTTTAGGAAGTCATTTTCTTTCCCTGGACTTAGTAAACATATTCAAAGTTGTCTCCTAGTCATATGTGTATGTTGTAGCATCCAACATAACTTGGATTCTTTTCCAAATAGTTTTGTAGTAGCTACAAGAGAAGAATAAATGGTCTTGATTTCCTTCTGCTATCTTACATAGGACATAAGTGGACTCTCTAAGGGTAAACCATCTAGATTTGGTTTGAAGCCTATTTTTAATCATAAGCTAAGTCATTATTAAGGCTTTTGGGTTTAGAGGATTCTTCTAAAGGAGGTTATACCACGACACCGCTGCTTCATTACAAGTAAAAATTATGTGACAGGTTTCATTAGAGAGAAATCCTTGGGGGTTGGGTATCCAATAGATAACGTCCTCAATACTTCTATCAATTAGTTGGGGTAAAAATTCATTCAAAGCCATGAAACACTGAAGTTTCCATGCCAGTTTCCTCCTTAGATTAGAGAGAAGACTTTAGAGATAAGAGGTAGTCTATTTCTCAGTTGAGAAATTTTAGATTTGTGAATAAGAGGGCTTGCATCCATCCAATTGTCAAACCATACCCAAATGTTTTATCCATTTCTTGCCTTATGATTAATGTAAGGATAAAGTAGACTTCGAAAACTAGGCAGCTGATTGAAGATCCATGAATATTAAGTAGTCACAACCGTTTGCCAAAAATTCTAGTTACCAAGGTGATATTCATGGACCCATTTGGTCCAGAGACCTTTGTTGCCCACATGTGGCCTTTAAACTCCCTTACTTAACAACAACTTTTGTGTAGTTGAAATAGAAATTATGCCCAACTCGCCATTGTAAGGCCTCAACATATACCCTAGAAGTATTATAGCTTATCTAAGGTGCATTAAGAAGTGAACGTAATAAATGAATTAAGTGCATCTAAGTATAGTAAAAGACATAATGGTACTTAATGTAAAAGATTTAGGTAAATGGGTAATTTGTTCATTTTGGCATGAACATACCTTTGTAATTTTGCCATATCTCAATCTATATACCTCCAAATTGGATAATTAAAATTGGAAATTAATATAGAGACATAGATATAAAACTTTCATGAAGGAACTAGAATTTTATTATGCCTCTAAGGTTTTTTAATTCTAGCTTGAAGTTGAGTTATGATTATTATCCCTATTTTCAAACAGTCTGTAGTGTTTTGAGTATAACTCCTGGAATAATTAACCAAATTGCATGAAATTTATTACATTAGAAAATTAAGACATAAGGGAATGAATTAATTGATAATATTGTAGGTCAATGTGGGAAGTAAAGGAAGAAGAAGGACCAATATGCAATTTTTCTAAAGTTAACACATGGACCAATTGGATTAAGGCATATGTGACCAATAATAATAAAGTATATGTGTCCAATAGGAATTAAGCATATGTGTTAGTCTTGAAAATTCTGGAATGAGGATAGGGAGAGGGGAGATCCATTACATTTTGGGGGTTCTAATTTCATATTTTTCTCCTCTCCATTTCACCTTCTTCTTCCCATCATTTTTCATGTAAGAAATCAAGCCAATCTTAGGTGGAAATCAAGGTAAAAGTTAGGGATTTTCTCTTAAATTTATCTCTTCTTACTTTTCTTAAGAAGTAAGGATGGAAGTAGGATTGAGAGGCATATTTTTGGTGTTTCTAGTTGGTGAGTCAATCAAAGCCAAAGTGGAAGGGAAGGAAAGACAATAGAAGACCTACTGTGTCAATTTTAGGGAAGGAAAGGCAATAGAAGACCTACTGTGTCAATTCTTATGTTTGGGACTTCATTTAGTTGATTTCTGTATTTGTGTATGATTGAATGGATATAAAGATTCTTTTAGATATGGAATGGTTTCTGTGGTGTTGCTTTGGTGTTACCTTACATAGAATTCGTTGAATATGACAAAAGAGTATTGTGTAGTGGAATTCAGTTTAGGGTTTGTTTGATTCAGTCACATTGTTTGAGTAATAAATCAGCCTACATACCTCCAAATTGTGTGATTTTAGTTACATATGAAACTTAAGACATAGAGACAAATATCTCTCTAAGGGACTCTAACTTAATTATAGCTATATGACCTTGGAAATTGAGATAAAAAAAGGTAACTTGATGCTGCCGTTGTTTTGGACCAGCTTATGATATTTTTCCTATATCTTATGTTTTGGAAGTCCAAATGGTCTGATTGCTAGTGCTATAGAAACTATAGACACAGAGAAAAAAATGTCTAGAATACCTTGAAATCCAGTTCTAACTTTTTCTATATGAATATTAAGGAATAAGTAGTGGTATGAATGAAGAGAGTGTCTGTCACGACCATGACATTGTTTTTATTTCTAATTTCCACTGCATCTTATCCAAACCTTTATGAATGAGTACGAAAATTTTCAAACACCTAAAAATAAATGAAATAGGACTTATTGTTTGTGAATTGGGAGATATGAACATCGGAATATAAGATTAAGCATAATGCATCCAAAGAAAATTTACATGTATATGAATGATTTGTATGCATATTTATTACTCATATATGTATAGTATGATTACACAAGACTACTTTTGATACCAATCTAATAGTGGTAAGCCATGAATTGCATGTATGAACGCAAATATAGATTTTATGACTTGAAATGTATATCATATGATTTGTTAATATATGAATTGTGAAATTTGCAAATTGTTAAAGGAAATGTTATAGTGCTTGCTCTATTGTCTTGGTTGTGGATAGATAGACATGCCTATAGGGTTATAGTGCAACTGCTACAATTTGACACCACCGGTGTCCACAATTTGATACCTTTAGGCATCCACAGTTCGATACCATCAAGTATCCACATTTTGATATCTTTGAACATCCACATCACTTGTTATCCACACCCATAGAAAATGTGCAGGCCTAACATAGAAAGTAAAGTAAAGAGATATAAATAAGAAATATAGTATGACAACATAAATAATCAGTATATGAATGAACATTTGCATTTGTATTGACAATTTGTATCATTGAGTGTTGAATATCAATGTTTGAGTTTTGAAGGTGAATTTATGGTATATGAAAAAAATATTGAAGCATGTTTGCATTATTTATTTGATTAAGTATGCCATCATTATTTATATTTATTTGATGTTTATGAATGTATGTGTTTGATGGATGGCCGCTGTGAGTGGTCATCCAAACTAAGTGTTTTCCTACTAAGCTTTCAAGCTTAGCACGAGTGTTAATCCGGTAGGTCCAAGTTATATGAGTGAGGTACATGAAGTATCTGTAGGGACCAAGGCCAACAGATAGAAGAAAAAGTACTTATGGAAGGTTTTTCTAGTTGAAGATGATTGTACATGTAATGGTTAAAGGAAATTGTATGTTTTCTTTTGGATTACCATATAAATGTAAAAATGTTTTATTACTGTTAAATGATAATGTTAAACATTGGGGAGTTTTGTAATGTGTATATTTATACATTGATCCAAACTGCATGTCATGAATATATGTATAGGAAATTGGTTACCTTATGTGTGGATGGCTATAGGTTCTGTATAGAGGTGTTATATTTGGTGGTATCAGAGCCCAATTTACACAGTTCTAACCAATAAGGGTTTAGTAATGTGTGATAGGGTTTGTTATTGTGTTGGCCTAATCCAGATGTCCCTGTTTTCTTATAGATAGTAGAGATGGAAAGATCTTGTAAAGTTGAGGAGGAGTCATCTGATAGTGTGGTAGACAGAGATCAATCAATTTTGGGTCCTCCTAAGCCTCCAAGGGGTCAAGTATTAGTACCATCAGTACCTACGCAGATGTTTCTAAAGCTTTCACAATTATATGGGGAGATTAATTGACATAATTACTACTCATAAAGCTCCTATAAAAGCTTTGAGAAAGCATGGGCAGAAGAATTTGCAGGCGTGACTCTAGAAGAATAAGATAAAATAGAATACTGGTTAGAGCGGACACAGAGGGTTCCGGATGAGATTAGGTGTCCACCCAAAGAAATGGTTACTTGTGCTGCCCCTCTTTTACAAGGGCTAGCCTATGATTGGTGGAAATTAGTACTACTTCATCCTCAACTACCTAAACCTCTGACTTAGGAGTTCTTTACCTAAGAGTTCAAGAAGAAATATGTCACAAAAGCTTATAAAGTTGCTTAATGGCAGCAGTTTTTGAATTTGAGACAAAGAAACACATATGTGGCTGTGGCTGAGTATGAAAAGGAGTTCAACTAGCTCAACAGTTATGCTCCAGAGCCAATTTTGTTAGAGGTCTTCCACTGTTGACAATTTGAGGATGGATTAAATGATTCCATCAAAGAGTATTTAGTGGCGATAACTTCTCTACAACAACTGAGCTATTATCATCTGGTTGAAGTAGTTATCAGAGTAGAGAAACAAGAGCTAGCCAAGAGAGAAAGGACACAAAGGAGGAGTTGCTTTAGGGATGGCTCATCTTTAGGTAAGAGAACCAGAGACTCGCAGGGTGTGCCCCCAGTAGAATCAGTCTATAACTAAGCCACCAGAGGAAGACGTCAAGGGTAGTTCACTGCAACTAATACTAGTAGAGGATTTTCAACTAGACAAGGAGATGGACCACCATAATGCCTACACTATACCAGGAGATATTGGGGCACATGTAGATGGTTGATTAGGGCTTGTTTTAAATATAAGGGTACGCATCATCTGATGGCTAATTTTTCATAAGGCCCGGGACATATTAGAGCATCCCAGGGGAGCAGAGGGGCATCCAATGCACCTATGACATCTAGAGCAGGAGGTAGAGGAAGAGCTGGACCAGGCCAGTCTAGGGCCATTCTGAGTACAACATCTGAGTTTGTTGATCGTCCTACAGCATCAGCCGGTCAAGCACGAGCATATGTTATGAAGGTTCGTGAGGAACAGGATGCCCCAAAAGTTATAGCTGGTTCTTACTCTCTCTTTTATCATGATATGCATATATTGATAGATCTCAGTTCCACTCATTCATACATTTGTACTAGTGGAGTGGGTGATAGGATGTTATCAGTAGATCGACTAGCCTATGATATACATGTGACTAGTCCGTTGGGCCATTGCGTATATGTGAATAGAGTGTATATAGATTGCCCTATTATGATCTATAGGAAACAATTTGCTATTGATTTAATAGAACTACCTTTCTATAAATTTGACTTGATCTTGGGCATAGATTGGTTGTCCAAACACCTAGCTATAGTTGATTGTGGGTTGAAAATAGATGTGCTCAAAGATTCTAATGGTTCAGAAATAGTGGTGCATGGTATTTAGCCTAGTCCTTTGACTAATGTAATATTAGCCATATAAGTAAGACGATTTCTTAGAAAGGATTGTGAGGCGTATTTGGCTTTAATACTTTATTCAAAAAGGGAGAAGGTGAATTTACAAGACTTACCAGTAGTAATGAGTTTCCTGACGTGTTCTCAGAAGAGTTACCAGGTTTCCTGTAGCACCTCACTTTCGTAAGACACGTACCCGACATCTTAAGTGATGCCCAATATTTATCCTACAAGGGTGGCATGCTAGAATGGTCAACTCTCCAAAACTCAGTACAATTTTTTTTCAAAAATATCACAAGCGTACGTGGAACTTAATATTTAATTCGACCCACTTTATTCATACACATTTTTTTCATTTACAAGTGTTACTAACATTTTTCAGATCGTCAAAATTTCATTAATCACTAGGGCCCATTTTAGATACAAACTACTCACATTCATAATGTCATTACAATATAAATGCTTTCACATACACATTGTATAATAATTTTAGAATACATTCCTTAATACAAAAATTACTGAAAAGTTTTATGGAAACGTGAACTGATCCCGACCTCTACCTCTTACTTGAATGCAGTGCCTATACTTCTGTTTGCCTAACAGGGTAACTCTTTTGAGCTTGAAAAATATTGCAAATTATGAGTGAGTTTTGCGAACTCAGTGAGTGACCATCCTTGATGGCTCACTCAATCACATAACACGTACAATTCAACAATTCATCTGATCAAGTCACATACATTACACATTTACTTAAGCATATATATCTTGATCATTCATTTCACATTTCACATTCACACATATCATATTCAAAAATTAGTTAAATATTTAAATTATACTTTTATATGCATATGTGGTGCTTATGAGACTCACTTTTCATTTGTTACTTTGTTGTGACCGAGTGTCTATAACTGTCCTGTATCCATTGTGGATATCGAGCTAATTGATAACTATCCCATATCTATTGGAGATACCGGGCTCATTTTACATAGTGAGCCTTTGACTCTTATACATTTTCTGAGATTTAAGCTCTTTTTCACAATTTAAGCTTTAAGCTCTTTTCACAATTTGAGCATTAAGCTCTTTTCGGTAGCTACTTCGGTCACAACTTCCTTTATGTTTCATGCATTCATGTAATGGAATGCATCAATCATATATGATCATTCAGTCACTTTCATATATCATCGGACCTTAGTCCCGCATTCAACGTTAAAGTTGAGAATCACTTTTTCATTCATATGCATATTTTCATTTTTCTTCGAAACTAGGTCCGGCATTTAACAATCAAGTAATGCATCACATATTTCATCAAATTCACACTTAATGAGCACTTCCAATATTTTATCATATACATCAAACGCCTCAGACATTTAATGTTCAGAATAAGTACAATCACATTCCTATAATCATTTAGTAGTCAATCAATGTAGAAATTTAAAAAAAATAAAATAAAATGAGACCATCTAGATCGACTCACAGTATGCTCCAGATTAGCATTAGCTTCCATGATCTAGAAACATTTGAATGTGGACGTTTATCCTACACAGCAAAATTATGCAATACACACATTACGCATACATGTTATTAACTTTGCACAATTATAAGCATTCATTTACGCATATTTATGTATATGGAATAAGTACAATGCATGTTCTTGACAATCCCATGTATATTATCAAATTTCACATTTTATCCACATTCTTATTTTTAACATCATTTGCTTTCATAATAACCCATTTCTCATTCACTTTTGTCAGATACACTTTACTCCTATTCTTAAATCACAATTTCAATCATATGAATATCTTTATTCCCATTAAACTCATGCCTTTAGTACTTTGATATCAAAAATTCATTCACTACTGTTATTTCAACATTACAAGACCAAAAAATTATTTAAACTCTTATTTCAGTCCTATAACACCTCCAAACTTTCAAACCTTCGGATCAATTTTCTATGATCATTCTGATTAGGTAAATGAAGTGATTTGGTAACACTTTCTTCTTAAATTTTTTGCTCCTATTTCTTAAGTTTCTAATGACACCAAAATCATTCAATTTTGTTCATTATTTGGAAAGATATACTCTAAATATCCCAAGTTGTTCTTAAACTATAATATCGCCTTGTATTCAACTTCAAGTAAAAATATGGAGTTCTTAGAGGCATAATTGAAATTCTATTCCTGCATACAATTTGTAACCTCATGTCTCTAGTTTACTCTAAATTAATAATAATCTCATTTAGATAACTATAGAACAAGTTATGCCTAAAATACTGAAGTATGTTCAGTGAAAATACTTCTGTTATCATTTTCTAGAACTCCTCATCAATTCCATCAGAAATTCATCAATAAATATCTCTAGAATGATTTCAGATGGTTATAGTTTTTGGTGGAGATGAAGATCAATGTGCTATGAGTCCAATGGTTCAAGTCCAATGTCATTTGGATGTTGGGAGAAGAAGTTATGACCAAAAGATCAAAGGATGTTTGCATCCGTCAACTTTTACTGCACCTTCATTATGCATGATCGTGCTTGTGCACGATCATGAGATCCCTTGTGACCCTTAAGAGTTGCGCACAATCGTGAGATCCCCTCTTTTTCAAACTTCATTATGGCTCTTTTGAAAACAGACCTTTGGGTCAATGTTTCATGAAAATTTTGATAAGAAAAATGAAGGACTTAAGCAAAACACTCCTCTAAACAGTTGTTCCTTTATGTCTTATGTTTCAAATGAAACCAATTTCATGCAATTTGGCTCGATATTCTGTAAGTCATGATAAAAATACTACAAAATGTTCCAAATCACGACATAATCCACAAACTCAACTTTGAGCTAAATTTTGAAACTCTTAGAGATAGAATTCAATTTAGATTTCTTCATGAAAAATATAGCCATTTGTTGCTATTTTAATTTGAACTTAAAATCATCCCATTTAGATATCTACAAGTTAATATATGGCTAAAATACATATGCATGTTTAGTGGAAACACTACATCTGTACATGTCTAACTCTAAATCATCTCTACATCAATTTATGAATCATTCATCATCATACACGTAAAAGCAAGGCATCAATGTATTCATTTTTTTACCTATATTCCAGCATACATAAATCACCCTTTTATGTACTTTTAACCTCTAACTATCATCAAGTATGCTTCCTTTAACAAATCAAGAAAAGTTCATGCCTATACTTACTTGTTTAGCTTCATTTTCTTCAAACCACCAAGAAACCCTAGCTCCTCCACATACATGATCATCATTGTTGAAGGAGGAATAGATTGGGTCTTTTATTAACAAGAGGAGGATAGCAAGGTATTGAAGTGGCTAGTATAAGATTACGGTCAAAAATCACTTGGTGGAGGGTGGTAGGAGTTTTGTATAAGGAGAGAAGAGTGAGGAAGATGAAAATGTGTTTAGTGAAAATGAAAGACAACAAAGTTGTCTTTCAAATGGGAATTAGGTGGGTTTTAAAACCTGGTGGGTGTCATGACACCTTCCACTCAAATGGTTTATACTAAATAACACTTAGTTGCTTGGTCTATTTGTCTCCAATTGCTAATCCAATTTTCTCCCAATTTTCAATGACACTTGACATTAAACCTTAATGCCATTTATAAAAATTTCCATTTCCATTTAACATTTGTTTATATCACTATTCAACAATTTACTTGCCACTTGGCATCTTTCCTAGTCTAGGAATACCCAACATTTTTCAAAAATTTATCCTAAAATTCACCAAACTTCTAAATTAACAATTTATACACTACAATCGGTTTTCAATACAAATAAACCACAATTGTCAATAATATCACATTTATAATTCAATTATACCTAGAAAATATCAAATAAGTGCATGTACAGCTATTTTATTGTGCAAAAATTCAAATTCACTTGCATGTATGCTAACATTATGCATGAGCATGAAATGCATTTTTCGTAATCTCTCATTGCTATTTTCTCAATTACAGAAATCTAGGGTTCTATCCCTTAGTGTGGAAATGGGATGTTACATTTGCTACCTAAGAGGGAGGTACAATTTTTGATTGAAATTGTACCTGACATTGCTCCTATTTTAAGGCCACCTTATAGAATGGCTCCTACAGAGTTAAAAGACATGAGAGCTCAGTTACAAGAGCTTTTAGACAAGGGTTTTATCCAGCCAAGTGTGTCACCATGGGAGTGTCAGTCTTTTTTGCCAAAAAGAAGGATGACACCTTACGAATGTGTATAGACTATAGACAGTTGAACAAGGTAACTATAAAGAATAAGTACCCATTGCTCATAATAGAATATTTATTTGATCAGTTGAAAGGTGTACGAGTGTTTCCCAAGATTGATTTGCGGTCAAGTTATTACCATCTTCGGGTAAAAGATGTACATGTTCCAAAGACTACATTTAGGACCCGGTATGGTCACTATGAGTTTTTTGTTTTGGACCTTGAAATTTTTTTCTTTAAAGTAAGCATGATTTAAAATAATTTTGGAGTTTTGATAGATTTAAATTTTGGAGTTATAATTAAGTCAAGGTTAGTGGGATTTGTGGAATGGGTAAGTGGAATTAAAGTGTTAATATATTAAGAATGTTCAAGGACATTTTTTGGAGATCACTTTAGCATAGAAGAACATAAGCTTATAAGAAAGGGTAAGATGGACTTTTTGGGCTCATTAGAGGTAGAAATGGGATAAGTATGTGTTGTTTTGCTTGTGAAGAGGAGAAAAGAATGAATTGAAGAGGGAGAAGAGAGAGAAAATGAAATTAAAAGAGAGAGGAGAAAGGTTCAGAGAAAGAAGGAGAGGGGAGAAATCAAACTTGTTAAGGTAGGTTAACCATCCTTCTTTCTTGCTTTATTGAAGGAAAAGAATTAGAGTAGAGAATGGAAAAAGTTGGTGTGGGAAGAAGATGGAGTAGGAGAACCCAATTGATTTTAGGGTTCCTAAACTAGGTCTTGGATTTTCTAACCTAGATGGTTTATGGGTAGGTTAGATTTGAGTTCAGTTTGTGTTTGGTTGAAATTTTTGAAGTTTTTGAAATGTTATTTTGAATGGAACCTTGGTTATTGTAGGAAAGCAAGGAAATCCTAACCAAGACCAAAGGAAAAGGCAAGCTTGACTTGCTATTCGTGAGCTAACTAGGTGGGTAATATATTTATAGTTAACGTATAATTGGGCAAATTCTTGCCTATGCATGTGTATGTTATTCTTTTCTTGCAATTGATTTGCGAGAAATTGTAATCATTTGTGAATGTTTGGAAAGAAGAAAAGCATGAAAGTTTGAGAATTTGATAAAATGATTCTAAACATGATTATATGTTTTTATTGGGCAAGAGAGGAACCCGTTTCGTTAGTCACGTGCACATTGACCCATAGCCTTCTCCCAGCTGCCTACTTGAGGCCACGAGATCCTAAGAATTCGGACTCGTTTTGATCATGGAGCAAACTTTGGTTTCTCTATTTTGTTTTACGAAACTCTCGAGCCATTTATGTGTGCATTTCATAATTAAATTGTTAAGCATGAATAATTTTGAGTGTGATATGTTACGAATTTTTGAGCTAAATTATTGAATGCTTAAATTGTTGTATATATCTATTCGTGTACATATGCTTGACTTTGGTCAATTACTAATGGCTATGAATATATTAGCCATTGAGCTGTGTAGCTCACCCCACTACTCCCTCCTCAGGTGCAAAACAAGAAGGTTAGCAATCCTTGCAAGGCATCGGAAGCTCCAAGATATTAGAAACTTTTGTAATTAAGTTAGTTCAATCACTTTTGGAGAGCTTCATAGCATGTTAAAAACATTGAGCATCTTATATGTTGTATTTTGTGTCAAGCTTTTATTTATAACGTTAATAATGTAATTAAAGTTATGTATGAGTTTTTGGTTGTTTTGGTAAAAGAGTTAGAACTGAAAAGTTCCACAGGTGCATATGCATGTTTCTCTATAGTTATCCATTTCAAATCCAAGTCTTTTCTAGGTGTAGAAATCGTGTGCCATCTTTTGGGGGCAAATCAGGGCTCAATTGAGGTAAATTTGTTAAAGTTGTCTATCACAAAGTTGTAGCTTATCCTTCTAGCTTTCCAACGATATATAGTATGAAAATTTGGATTTCTAAGCTGAAAGTTATGGTCCTTGTAAAGGAAGAAGTATCTTCTGTCTTTCACTTCTTCTTCCTTTTGCTTCTTCTATGATAACGTCATCTTCTTCTGTGTTTCTTCTATGATGATGTCATCTTTGTCTATGTTTTGCTTTGTTTGTGTTTCTTTTCTTCTTAGTTTTGCTTCTTCTGTGATAACGTCATCTTCTTCGGTGTTTTTTCTTTGATGACATCTTCTTCTTCTGTATTTTGCTTCGTCTGTGTTTCGTTTCTTCTTAGTTTTGCTTCTTCTATGATGACATCATCTTCTTCTGTGTTTCTTCTATGATGACGTTATCTTCATCTGTATTTTGCTTCGTCTGTGTTTCGCTTCTTCTTAGGCCATCTCCAACCATTACACCAAATTTAGTGTAAAGTGGAATATTCTCATAATCTTTTTACACCAAATTTGGTGTTACTCCAACCATTCTACATGAAATTTTTACACCAAAATTTTTCAAAGAATATACCACAGTAATTAAGTTATTAACTAAATTAATTTATATTTGTATAACCACAATAATTTAGTTATTAACTAAATTAATTTATATTTATATAACCACAATAATTTAGTTATTAACTAAATTAATTTATATTTATACAAGAATTTTTATTTATTTATTTATTAAAAATAAAAATAAAAATCATTATTCTTAATTAATTAATATATACTTTATATTAAATTAATATTATTTACAAAATATATTTAATATTATTGCAACAACAAATTAATAAAATACACAAATATAAACTGATTAAAATTTCTCATTTAACCTCTAATCATTTGAATTTTCATATCGTTACCACAAATGTTCAATTAGTGCATTACGAAGTTCATAATGAGCTTCTTGATCTCTAATTTGCCTATATCTAACAAGGAATTCTTGAAATATAACTGTATCGTCTCTATTGATATTAATTTTAGAGACTGGTGTTTCGCTCCAATCTTGTATAGCCACTTGAGTATCACATTCGTCCTCAATGATCATATTGTGCATTATAATGCATGCTGACATAATATCATGTAATATGAATTTTTCCCAAAAACGTGCCGGTCCCTTGATAATTGCAAATCTTGATTGGAGAACTCCAAATGCACGCTCGGCATCCTTCCTACATGCTTCTTACATCTTCGCGAATAATTTCTTTTTTGGGCCTCGAGGATCATGAATGGTTTATACCAAGGCTAAATAATATCCAGTATCAAACACTTTTCCTTGAATAACATAATGAGTAGAAGGTGCTATACCTTTGGCAAAGTCTGCGAACAAATGAGACGCCTCTAATACATTAATATCATTATTTGACCCTGGCAAACCAAAATGTGCATGCCATATCCATAAATCATAATAAGCTACAACTTCAAGAATAATAGTTGGGAATCCACTACGTCCACTATATTGTCCTGCCCAAGCCGTTGAACAATTTTGCCATGTCCAGTGCATGCAATGTAAGCTCCCTAGCATCCCTAGAAAACCTCTTTCTTCATTAATTTGAAGCAGTCTTGCAACATCATTAGCATTCGGTGCTCTTAGATAAATATGTCCAAAGACCTCCACAATGGCGCTACAAAACCTTTTTATACTTTCAATTGCAGTTGATTCTCCAATTTTAATGTATTCCTCAGTTGAATCAGCTGATACACCATACGCCAACATTCGAAATGCTGCTGTTACTTTTTGTAAACTAGACAATCCTAGTTTACCAGTTCCATCTCTCCATTGCATAAAGTAAACATCATGACCTTCAACAACACCAACAAGTCATAGGAATAAATTCTTACTCATTCGAAATCTCCTGCGAAACATTTCTGCATTATATCTTGGATTTTCTGCAAAATAATCATTCCATAGTCTTTGATCTACTACAGCACGATCACGATAAATCACTCTGTGACTGGAGATTGAGCCTTTGCGCTTTGGTTGGTTTAATATATTGTTCATATAGTAATCCATTGCAAGGTTGTTATTGGTGTATGCAGATAGTAATGCTTTGTTTTGTGCTAATA
>JANIJH010000225.1:33628329-33643503 GCA_024520975.1 Erythroxylum areolatum | reverse complement strand
ATGGGTTTGAAGTGGTTTTTGTGGTATTGGAGAAGAATATGAGGTAAAGGGGTGTTAGGATGGGTTTAGGACCCTTTAGAGGGATCTTAGAGGGTGAAAAATTGGTGGCACCTGTAGGTTATACACGGCCTGCCCGTGTGATTTTACACGGGCCGTGTGATTTTGAGCGCAGGAACACCATTTCACGCGAAGGTTACACGGGCTGACCATGTGATTTTACACGGTCCATGTATTTTGACCCTCATAACGACCTAATTTCAAATTTTTACCTTCATGAAAGTTGTAGGCCTAGATGTCTACTTTCTAACCGTTCGAAAACGAAGTCAATGGGACATCTATAATTAGAGTTATGGTGTTTGCTCCAAAGTATGTTCAGTAGGAATCAGGATATGAACATATCGGATTCGTTTGGCCATAACTCCTTCTTCCGACCTCCGAATGAGGTATTTCTTAAGGTGTTAGATTCCTAGCACGTTTTTATACCTTTACATAAAAATTGGTAGCCTTTGGATTTAAATTCAGAAAGTTTGAAGGAAAGGAAGTGATGGGTCGGTTTGGAGAGCATTATTGGGCCATGAACCTACTTCGATTTCTTAAGCATATCTTGAGCCATAGGGCTCCGATTGGGATGGTTCTTGTTTCTAAATGAACTAGAGACTAAGAGCTACCATTATGAAAAAGTAAATTGTGATTTTTTGATTTCGTTGTGTGGGCTTGCCTTTGTGGCTTGAGATGTCATGTGAATGAGATTTTTTTTTTTATCAATCAAGGTTAAAGAGCTTGGAAGTCCGCTTATGTTTTTCGTCTCCGGTTCGATAGTTGGGCTTCGAAAATGGGGCCCAACAATATATGCCAAGCCAGTTTTGATTAGTCAAAGAAAATGCTCACTGAAGCTCCAGTGTTGACACAACCAATTCCTAGCAAAGAATATGCCATGTATAGTGATGTTTCTAGGAATGGCCTGGGTTGTGTATTGATACAAGATGGGAAATTGGTAGCTTATAACTTAAGGCAGCTAAAGCCATATGAATAGAACTACCCTACAAATGATTTAGAATTGATATTAGTGATGTTTGCCTTGAAAATTTGGCGGCACTACTTATATGGGGAAAGATGTAGGATGTACATGGATCACAAGAGTTTAACGTACCTGCTCACACAGAAGGAACTCAATTTGAGGCAATGGCATTGGCTAGAACTCTTTAAGAACTATGATTGCATAGTTGACTACTATTGACAGTGCATCGTAACGCTAGTCAAAATAAAATAACTAGACTATTACTATAGCAATGGTGAGTCTAAGTGAATCCCATAGAGAGTGTGTGAAAAAGTTATTGTAATGAAATTAATCGGTGTTTAGGAAAAAGGGGGGATTGGATTATGGAATGAGAAAATATAATAAAACTAACCTAATGAAAACGAATTAAAGAGAACAAGTGAAAAATGATAAAAGTGGGGATTTTGGTAGGGACCCCATTCTTTGGTTCAATCGTGGCTTATACCCAAATTAAACATATTCCATGGATTTTTTGTTTTCTAACCTCTCATAGAAACTATTAATCTTGGGTTAATAATTACTTGAGTTTCTCCTTAGGTTTTGTTTAATCAAGATACAATCATTAATTTAGGTTTTGTATAATCAATATACAATCATTAATTAAACTTAATCACCGAATAACTTAGGATATAATCTCTAGATTTAATTAGGTAGTAACATTATGAATTAAGAAAACTAATTAATCAAGGCAACAACTATATACGATACATCATTTAACCGATATCCCTAATGATTACGAATCATTAGTCGCTACACATGAATTTCAACATAACAATTACGAATTATATCAAAATTCTAGCAATGGGTTCGCAATTATGTGATTTAATGAATGCATTAAAATCATATTTTCACAATACCCAATTTAATAAACACAAGATAACATAATCAATTCCTAATGAGAGAAAAAAACAAAAAAAGTAATATACTTATCTCAGGTCGTCAACATCAATGTCACCTCCAAATTGGCATCGATAACTTAGCTTTCCATGGGTCTCTCTAAAGAAAATGCTTCAGCCCTACTCAAATAACCCCTAACGAAAACCCCCAGTAGCTCCTCTTCATTACGCCTCCCCTCTATTCCATGCTACTGCTCTCTTCTCTATTTGTTGCTATCTATGTGATGTGACAAATAAACAATGGTGGCCATCTTCACTGTTCACTTGTGTTTAAAACCTTCACTAATTTCTTGGATTAAATGCAATCCTTATTTGCATTAAACACAGACAACGTAGATGTCGTCTATTTGAAATGTAAAGGACATGCAGATGTCTTCTGCATTTTGTTCCTCTGCTATCCTCCTGCGCTGCCGTTTTGGCCATAAACTGCTACATGCCTTGCGTTTTGTCTCCTAGCCATTTGTTGTGTTTTCTTCATCTTGCTTTTCCCTTTTTGTCTCTTTTTTCCACTATCCATCTTCATTTTCTCCAACAGCCATTTGACTAATTAAATTAATGTCTTGTAAGCATGTATGACATTAATTTCATGTTGAACATAATTTCCATGCATAATCCATATAGCTCACGTTTTTTTTTCATTTTTTCTTCGTTTAATTTTTTTGGTCTTTTAATTTTCCTCTTCTTGCTCCATAAAGACAAATCAAAATTAATCTTCCAAAAATGGCCAAAATATAAAGCTTCGACTCACTTTAACTTCTTTGCTTCATAATTGTGCCTAAAATCACATGTGAGTCAAAGTGAGTATCTTAAGCAATTTCATGTCAATAATCACTAAGTGTTATGGAATAATTTCCTAATCCATTAAGCACCTATCAACCACCTAGGAAAAGCTACTGTGATCGCATATGCTTTGAGTAGGAAGTCTATTTCAGCACTTTCATTACAACATAGTAGATGGACATTTACACTAGATGGAGCTTTGGTAGCTTAGTTAAAAGTAAATCTTGACTTAAGACAAATGATAGTAAATGCAGAAAAAGATGACGCCAAGTTGCAACAAATTGTACAAGTGGTGTAAGAAGGGAAACATACTGAATTTGTAGTGAAAGATGATGGAAGCCTCTACTTTAAAAGTAGATTATATGTAGTAACAGTAAAGGACTTAAAGAAGAAGTTGTTACATAAAGCCCATAACACTGTGTTCACCATACATCCTGGGGGTAACAAGATATATCAAGACTTGAAACAACATTACTGGTGGCTAGGAATGAATCGTGATGTAGTGGACTATGTGTCCAAGTGCTTGACTTGTTAACAAGTGAAAGCTAAACATCAAGTCCCATATGGCCTATTGAATCCCATTCCAATTCCATGGTGGAAAAGGGATAATATCACTATAGACTTTGTTATAAATCTACCCCTTACATAAAGGAAAACATGATATGGTCTGGGTCATAGTGGATAGACTCACCAAATCAGCTCACTTTATACCAATTTGATTTGATTATTTGATGGATCAATTAGTTGGGTCGTATGTGAATGAGATTATTCGGCTACATGGAGTGCCATTTTCAATTGTTTCTAACTGAGACCTATGGTTTACATCAAGGTTTTGGGAAAGTTTGCAAGTAGCTTTTGGTACTTAACTGAGCTTTATCACAACCTTTCACTCACAAACGGATGGGCAATATGAAAGAGTTATATAGGTGTTGGAAGACATGCTTAAGGCATGATCTCAGGAATTTTCGGATAGTTAGGATGGATACATTACTTTGATGGAATTTTCCTACAATAATGGTTATCAGTCTAGTATAGGCTTGGCACTATATGAAGCATTAGATGACAGAAAATGTAGAACCTTGATTTATTGGACAGAACTGACTGAGAATAAGATGATTGGGCCTATAGAGTCAAAGATATAGAAGAGAAAGTGAGGGTTATTCAAGAAAGATTGAAGGTTGTAAGTGATAGACAGAAATCACATGTTGATTTAAAGAGGAAGGATATTGGATATGTGGTGGGTGACAAAATTTTCCTAAAATTTTCGCCCTGAAAAAAGGTGTTAAGATTTGGGCAGAAGGGAAAACTTAGTCCTATATTTATTGGTCCATATGAAATCCTTGAAAGGATAGGACCGGTGGCATACATGTTGGCTCTTCCTATGGAACTATCCCAATTGCACGATGTATTCCATGTCTCAATGCTACAGAGGTACCAATCGAATAATTCACATGTGTTATCCTTACAAGAAATAAAGATCCAACTAGACTTCTCTTATGATGAAGAGTCAAAGGAAATTCTAGCTAGAGAAGTAAGATAGTTAAGGAATAAAAAAATTCCTCTAGTAAAGGTGCTCTGGTAACATCGTGGCATTGAAGAGGTAACTTGGGAACCCAAATTGATGATGAGGATTCAACACCCGCAGCTATTCAATAAAGGTATGAATTTTGAAGATGAAATTCTTTTTAAAGGGGAGAGAAATGTAAAGCCCTAACATATACCCTAGAAGTATTATAGCATGTTTAGGGTGCATTAAGAAGTGAACATAACAAATGAATTAAGTGCATCTAAGTATAGTAAAAGACATAAATGTACTTAATGTAAAACATTTTGGTAAATGTGTAATTTTTTCATTTTGGAATGAACATACCTCTATAATTTGGCCATATCTTAGTCTGTGTACCTCCAAATTGGTCCAATTGGAAATTAATCTAGATAAATAGATGTAAAACCTTTATGAAGGAACTAAAATTTTATTGTGCCTCTAAGGTTTTTGAATTTTGGTTTAAAATTGAGTTATGGTTGTTGTCCTTATTTTCGAATAGCCTGTAGTGTTTTGGATATAACTCCCAGAATAATTAACCAATTGCATGAAATTTATTACATTACAAAATTAAAACATAGGGGAATGAAATTAATTGATAAGATTGTAGGCCAGTATGGGAATTAAAGGAAGAACAAGGACCAATATGCAATTTTCCAAAAGTTAACATGTGGACCAATTGGATTAAGGCATATGTGACCATAATAATAAAGCATATATGTCCATTAGGAATTAAACATATGTGTGATTCTTGAAAGTTCTGGAATGGGGATATGGATAGGGGAGATGTATAAAATTTTGATGGTTCTAGTTTCACATTTTTCTCCTCTCCATTTCACCTTTTTTATCCCATCATTTTTCATGTAAGAAATCAAGCCAATCTTAGGGGAAATTAAGGTAAAAGTAAGGGAATTCCCCTTCAACTTTATCTCTTCTTACTTTGCATATGAAGGAATGAAATTATAAGGATGAAAGTTGGATTGAGAGGTATATTTTTGGTATTTCTAGTTGGCGAGTCAAGCAAAGCCAAAGAGGAAGGAAGGAATGGCAATAGAAGACCTACTTTGTCAATTTTCAAGCTTGGGACTTCACTTAGTTGATTTATGTATTTATGTATGATTAAATGGATATGAAGATTCATTTATATGTGGAATGGTTGTTGGGATGTTTCTTTTGTCTTGCATAGAACTGGTTGAAGATGACAAGAGAGTATTGTGTAATGGAATTCAGTCTAGGGTTTGTTTGCTTTAGTCACATTGTTTGAGTAATAAATTAGCCTATAGACCTCTAAGTTGTGTGATTGAGTTTCATATGAAACCTAATGCATAGAGCTAAATATCTCTAGAGGGGAGTCTAACTTAATTCTAGCTGACCTTCAAGATTGAGATCGAAAAAGGTAACCTAATGTTGCTCCTATTTTGGAGCAGCTTGTGATATTTTGCCTATATCTTATGATTTAGAAGTCCAAATGATCTGATTGTTAGTGATATAGAAACTATAGACATAGGAAAGAAAATTTTGGAAGATCTTGAAACCAAATTCTGAATTTTATATATGCATATTAAGGCATGAATGGAGAGAGTGTCTATCACGATAGCGACATTGTTTTTGTTTCTGATTTTGTACCGCATCTTATCCGAACCTTTATGAATGAGTATGAAAATTTTCAAACACCTAGAAATAAATGAAATAATACTTACCACATGTGAATTGGGAGATATGAACATTAGAATATAAGATTAAGCATAATGCATTCCAAATAACCAAATTTAGGGAACTCATCCTCAATAAAGTTGGCATTTCTTGATTCAAAGACATTTCCAAGTTGGCCTTAACCATCATAGAATGCACCATATCCATAAGAGTACTATTCTTTCTTT
This sequence comes from Erythroxylum areolatum, assembly GCA_024520975.1. Lineage (NCBI taxonomy): Eukaryota > Viridiplantae > Streptophyta > Magnoliopsida > Malpighiales > Erythroxylaceae > Erythroxylum > Erythroxylum areolatum. Next base: position 33,637,347 of record JANIJH010000225.1, on the reverse strand, counting down.
TTGCTACTCCATTGTGTTGTGGAGTCCAAAGAAGTATGAGTTGCCTCACAATGCCCTGCTTTCAATTAGAAATATTTCAACCTGCTTTCATTGTTTCACAAAATATGCTCTCAATAAAGCCTTCAATTTAGCATGGCAACTATCACACATAAAACATATCGCAACAAATATGTTCACAGGCCATTATCATGATTACACCAAAAAATATATACCAACATATTAGTATGTTAATTTTATGATCATAAAATCATTTCAACTCATGCTTTCAGCCTAAAGCTTTGATACCATTTGTTGAATTTTGATCGTAACTCAAACAAGAAATCTCATGATTTCGTAAGCATACAAGATCCTACATATGTCACTTAGAAGGGTAGGATGATATACTAACTTGAAACTTAGTGGAATAACTCCTTATACGCTTCATGTTTTGCCTCCCTTGTGGAGATCTACCATAGCTTCTTCTTCTTCTCCAACTAGTCGTGGTTGGAATAGATGGAGTAGATTGATCTTGTCACAATGCACTAAGGTCAGAAGAGTTGCTAACTTTTGAAAGGACCAATCCTTATGGTTCACCCACAATGCTCTTAATAAACTTAACAACTATTTTGTGGGAGAGTGCTTCAATGCATGAAGACTTGAAAGAAGGGAGTGTTTTCGGCTCAAAGATGAGGAGAAGAGGGTAGTATTAGGCCAAAGGAAAAAACACTCTAAAAGGAACTAAGAAATTCCCTTTTATAGGCCACCAAAAGGTGCCTTTGAAGAGTCATGACTCTTCCAAGAGTTATGTCTCTTAGCAAAACATCATCACTCTTAGCTAAGGGACACATCCTTTGGTAAAGAGTCATGTATCTTCACTTAAATTCATGATGGTACACTCGTGACCATTCATTCTTGTATGTGAACCCCCTTTTTTACCGAATGATCACAACCATTGGTCGAAACAACACATCCTTTCATCCAAAATACACATACTTTGGTGAAATGTCATGTATGTTCATTCTAAGGCAAGGTGCACGATGAATCTTCCTCATTGGCCAAATTCAACCTCTTAGCTGAACTCATCATTTCTTAGCTGAATTCATGTATTTATATGGAGACAATAAACTTGCACTCTAAGTGTATGCATGGGAAGATGCATTATAATGTGCTACAGCTCATTGTACACCATAGTGTCCATTGTGCACTCTAGATTCCTTCATCTAGCACCACCAATTTTGCCTATTAAGCTTTTGAATTCAACTTTAACTCTTGCTCCATAATTAGCTCTTCTAGCTTAATTAGTATGAACACATTTACAGCTAGCCTCAATTTCCAAGAACCAAAGATGACCTAGGTAATCTCAATTGAGTCCAATTGAGCTCATCCCTAGCTTTCTAGCTATTACATAGTTTTAATGAGCTCCCACGAGCCCACCTTAAGCTAACTTTAGACACTTGAGCTAAGGGAAAGTCATATCAAGTCACTTATAGCTTACATGAGCTTTATTAAGCTCCCTTGAGCTGAGGGTTAGCTCCTTATATAAAAAACCAAGCACTTTCAAATATATCTTAGTGCGTCAAATGGAATTTGGAGCATTTAAGCTATAAAATTCCAACAAGCTCCCACTTGCACAAAGATATATTTCAAAAATGATCCCACTCAAACGGAAGATACTCATCAAGTGAACATACAAAGCCAAAAACAAATAATTGTTGGAGCATATAATTTTGAGTTGTGGCTCCGACCTTAGGCATGTAAACAAAATCTCTTCACATTGTGGTTATTAGACCCATAATGAAAGATTGTCACTCTCCTCAAGCTTGAAAAAATTAAACTTACTTTAAAAAATCAGGTTATGCCTCTCAAACCCTAAGACATTTTGATACATATGTTCAATCACATTCAATCTACTTTGTGAGTTTTAACTCATAAAACTCTTGATTATGTTAAACCTTAAGTGCATTTGGTTTCTTTCTCACATCACACTCAATATTTCATATTGTACAAAACAATAGATGGCACCAAGATTGAATAATATGATTATGTATCATTTATAGTGTGCAACATATGCTATCATAGTTATACAACTCATGCAATTATACTTATGCAGGTAACTTATGCATTTATGTCTTTCCCTTAGCTTTAAAATACTAGAAAATTTAAGAAAGCATGATCATCTAAAAGGAGGATACTCTAGTTCCATTTCTCCTGAGACCTTTGACAACCAATTAAGAAAACCATAATAATCCTCAACTTCATAATAGCAAGCCATAGTCACTAAGGTGTTTGAATGAAGAATCTCACATATAAGCAAGACAAGAGACAAAGCGTTTATTTTCTTCAGTTGGTCGATTTCATGGTTAACTATGGAATATTTGGAACACATCCTTTTGATGTTCCCTAAACACATCCTTAAATGTTTTAGTACTCCACTCCCACTTGGAGTGGTGTGTCAATTCTCCCCCTTAAAACATTCAAATGTGTAACTCCTATTATTATCAATAATAGGAGGAATGGAAAACAACCATGAAATACTCCGTATTCTCATTCTTGAGAATGAAACCCTAGGATAGTATGTATGAGTGGACATAAAAACTTAACAACCTTGATGACCTTATCTTTATGCATTCATAATCAAGATGAATATAAAACTAAAGTTGTCATATGTTGGTTCATGACTCCCACTTAAATGTATGACACACAAGTCACATATCCCTTTTAAGAGATAACATATATTTAAGACTTTAGTGGTCTCATCCTTGATCTTACACAAAGACGCAAGGGCAGATGGCTCAAGTGAGAAAACCAACCTCAGCCTATAATTGACAGGTACATTTTTCATTGTGGTTTCAAAGTGAAACGCACCAATAATTGATAAAGAACTTTTCATTTATCAAACGTATTACATGTGTGACATAAGACGGAGAAAATTACACCAACATTTAATAATCTATAAAGATCCATTGCCTTGACTTGTTTAGCAAAATGAAATGGCGGCAATTGCTTAGTCATAGGGTCAGCCACCGTTAGGTCCATAGATACATTATCTAACTTAATTTCTCCCCTTCTATTGCATCTATAATAAAATGATACTTCTTGCTAATGTGATTAGTCTTTCAATGATACTTAAGGTCTTTAGTGTAAGCCAAAGCTGCCATAGTATCACAACAGATAGTTATGGGCCTTTCAAAAGGCACAATTGACCCTAAGTGCTAAATAAAATTTCTAAGCCACAAGGCCTCTTGTATAGCTGAGGCACTGGCAAAAAATTCAGCCTCCGTTGTTGACAATGCTGTACAAGTTTGTTTCTTGCTACTTTAAGAAATAGTCCCATTATTTAGCATGAAGACATAGCTAGATATAGATTTGCATGAATCACGATCACCACCCTGATCAGCATCAATGTAGCCATGTAAACCAAGATTCTCTCCTTAGTAACATAGCTGACAATCCTTTGTATTTTGAGATACCTAAGGACCTTTTTCACACACTTCCCATGCTCAATTCCAGGGTTAGAAGAATATCTTGGTAGTAGACCTACAACTTGGCTAATGTCAGGTCGTGTATATAACATAACATACATTAGACTTCTAATGGCACTTTGGTATGGCACCTTTTTCATTCCTCCTTTTCTTAAGTATTATAAGGACACAAATCCTACCCAAGCTTGCAACCATATGCAAGTGGTGTACTCGTTGGTTTTGAGTTTGTCAAGTTGAACCTTACAAGAATCTTATCAATATAAGTTTCTTGAGAATAGGCTAGCATCTTAGCTTTCCTATCTCTTAGGATCTTAACACCAAGGATATAGGCAGCTTCTCCTATATCCTTCATGTCGAAGGTGGAAGACAACCATCCTTTCGTCGTTTTCAACAAACTTAACCCATTGCTTACTATCAATATGTTATCCACATATAGAGTCATAATGGAAAATTTAGACCCAGAAGTGTACACATAAACATAATGATCTTCATACATCATTATAAAACCAAAGTTTATGATTGCATTATGAAACTTCAAGCACCATTGTCTTGAAGCTTACTTAAGACCGTATATAGACTTCTTACGTCTACATACTTTGTGTTCTTGACCCTTTTCAACAAACCCCTAGGCTTATTACATGTAAATCTCCTCTTTCAAATCACCATTAAATAAGGCGGTCTTTACATCCATTTGACGCAATTCTAAGTCCAAATAAGCCACAATAACAAGTAATAGTATGATGGAATAGAATTTCACAACAAGAGAGAAGGCATCCTTAAAATCTATACCCTCCTTTTATGTAAATCCTTTGGCCACCAATCATGCCTTGTACTTTTCAATATTACCATCAGAATTCAATTTTATCTTAAGAACCCACTTATTCCTAATAGCCATTCGACTATGAGGTAATTCGGATAAGTCCCAAACCTCATTGAGATGCATCAAGTTCATCTCATCTTGTATTGCCATTAGCCACTTCTCTTTGTGAACACCTTTCTTGCATGTTACTTGGTTCATCAATCTCAAATGACACTAAGTTTGCCTCACTTCCCTCCAAAATCCACCATTATTTTGATGGTCCAAATTGCTTATTTGAACGTCTCAAATTAGGCATGGAAGGAGGCTCATCATGAACATGCCCTATAGCCTAATCATGTGGTTCTTGAACTGCCCTAACTCCCTTTTAAAATTGTTCACTATGAACTTCTTCTTATTATTCATTAACAAATGGGGATGTAGAAGGCACTTGAACAACCTCTTATTGAGGAACTTCCACCATGGAAGGTGTAGTCAATGGTGCTTCCAAAACACTAGATTGACCTTTTACAAAGGTCTCAACCAATGCATATAAATCACAACATTCACCAACTTTAGGGAACTCATCCTTAATAAAGTTGGCATTTCTTAATTCAAAGACATTTCCAATCTTATGACTTATATCCAAGAACATATACCTCTTAGAATGCTTAAAATAACCAAGGAAGGCACACTTCCTCTTGCTATGGCCTAATTTCCTAAGAGGGTGATCTGTAGCGTGTACATAAGCTGCACATCCCTAAGGATGAAGATAGCTTAAGTTAAAGGTTTTCTTTGACCATAACTCATACAATGTAGAATCAATAGACTTAGAGGTAATTCTATTCAAAATATATGTTGCACTAAACAATGTATTGCCCCAATAGGTAATATCCAAGTTACCCTTAGCCATCATGGATTGCACCATATCCATAAGAGTCTTATTCTTGCTTTTGGCTACTCCATTTTGTTGTGGAGTCCAAGGAAGTGTGATTTGCCACAATTCCCTTTGGTCACAAATTCCTTAAAATCATTTGACATATACTCGACACTATGATCAGTCCTCAATGACTTGATCTTCTTACCCAATTGATTCTCCACTAAGTGCAAGTATTTTTCAAAGCACCTCAATGCTTCACACTTGTGCTTTAGTAAGAACATATAGGTAAATTGAGTACAATCATTAATGAATGTGATAAAGTATCTAAACCCAATTCAAGATACAAAGATCATAGTAAACTAATTCTAAAGCTTCTTAACTTCTAGTTGCATTGCCAAAAGGCTTTCTTATGGCCTTGCCAACAAGACATGATTGGCAACTTGGTATAAAGACCTTGGAAAATGATCCAAGTAAGCCACATGTGGCCAACTTAGTCATACTTTCTTATCCAATATGTACCAAATGCTCACGCTAAGTCATTTCAGTAGTAACCTCAGTTACATAACAACTAGAAGTAGTAACACTCGCATTCAATTCAAACAATCGTTGTTTACTAAATAAGAACACACGACTGCATTATCTTTAATAATATCCACAGATTTATTAAAGGCATTCAAGCAATATCCGAACATTAATAAGGATCATACAGAAACCAATAAAATATTAGTTACATATAGAACATCAATTAATAACAAATGTTCATTATTCAAAGGAACTCTACAAGTTCGTATCCCTTCTACTTCAAGGCTTGCATTGTTCCCCATAGAAATATGCTTTGGTCCCTTTAGAAACTTCCTAAAGGCCATGAACTAAGACTTTTCTTTGGCTATACCGTCCGTTTCTCCTGAATCTAAAATGCACAAAGAATTAGGTTCAATTAAGTATGTTCTTGACACAACATGCACAAATGAAGTAGAAAAGGGATTATGTACCTTAGGAGGTGCTTTGCACTCATTTGCAAAGTGTCCCTTATTGCCACAATTGAAGCACTTCAACTTGGCTTTGTTGCGCTTGTTCTTGAACTTTTTTAAGGTGACCATTCCTATTTTCTTGACCATCCTTCCTTTTCTTCTTCCTTTTGAACTTGTTCTTATGGAGAAAGGAAGTTCGAGCAACATATGCCTTTGTATGGTTCTTGATGGCCATCACCTCGACCCCTAGCAGAAGATGCCTTGCAATGTCAGCAAATGACTTGATTTAAGAGTTGTGGTGCAGATTGACCTTCATCAATTGCCACTCCTCATCAGGCAAGGAACAAATTACTGGTGAACTTGTTGCTCATCAGTGAGCACATAACTAGTAGATTTAAGTTGATGAATCATGCATGACATCTCACGTAAGTGGGCACTCGTGGTGTGGTCTTTATTGAATTCAGCAACAATATTCTTACATGTCATATGCATTGATGCAATTATCACATGTAAGTGCACTTTTACTACAATAAGACCTAATTAAGCAACATGCATAAGAAACAACAATTTCATGCTAAAACATAGCAGAAGAAATACATATAGCATTCAATTAGAAATATTTCAACATGCTTTCATTATTTCATAAAGCAAGCTCTCAATAAAGGCTTCAATTTAGCATGGCAACTATCATGCGTAGAACATACAGCAACAAATATGTTCATATGCCATAATCATGATTGCATTAAAAAATATATACCAACATATTAGTATGTCAATTTTATGATCATAAAATCATTTCAAATCATGCTTTCAACCTAAAGCTCTTATACCATTTTTTGATTTTAGATCATAACTTAAATTAAAATCATTTCAAATCATGCTTTCAACCTAAAGCTCTTATACCATTTTTTGATTTTAGATCATAACTTAAATAAGAAATCTCATGATTTCTTAAGCATATAAGAGCCTTCGAATGTCACTAAGAAGGGTATGATGATATACTAATATGAAATGTAGTAAAATAACTCCTTGTATGTTTGATGTTTTGCATCCCTTGTGGAGATCCACTATAGCTTCTCCTTTTTCTCCAACTTGTCATTATTGGAATGGAGACAGTAGATCGATCTTGTCGCAATGCACTAAAGTTGGAAGACTTGCTAAATTGTGAAATTAGCAATCCTTAAGGTTCACCTATAATGCTCTTAATAAGCTTAACAACTATTTTATGGGAGAGTGCTTCAATGTATAAAGACTTGAAGGAAGGGAGTGTTTTTGAGTCAAAGATGGGGGATAAGGGTGTAGTATTTAGCTAAAGAAAAGAAAAACATTTTCAAAGGAACTACGAAATTCCCTTTTATAGGCTACCAAAAGGTTCCTTTGAAAAGTCATGACTCTTCTAGGAGTTATGTCTCTTGGCGAAACATCATGACTCTTAGCCAAGGCACACATCCTTTGGCAAAGAGTCATGTGTCTTCACTTAAATTCATGATGGTACACTCATGACCATTCATTCTTGTATATGAACCCCCTTTTGGATGAATGGTCACAACCATTGGTCGAAACAACACATCTTTTCATCCAAAGTACATATACCTTGGTGATAGGGTGTCATGTATATTCATTCAAAGGCAAGAATCTTTCCCAATGGCCAAATTCATCCTTTCTTGGTCAAATTCATGTACCCGTGTGGAGAGCATGAAATTGCAGTCTAAGTGCATACATGGGAAGATGCATTATAGTGTACTAGAACTCATGGTACACCCTAGTGTCCATTATGTGCCCAAGCACGCTAGATTCCTTCATTTAGCACCACCAATTTTTCCTATTAAGCTTTGGGTTTCGACTCCAACTTATGCTCCTTAATTAACTCTTCTAGCTTAACTAATGTGAACACTTTTATAGCGAGCTTCATGCCTAAGAACCAAAGATGAGCTGGGGTAATCTCAATTGAGTCTAATGGAGCTTATCCCTAGCTTTCTAGCTATTAAATAGTTTTAATGAACTCCCACGAGCTCACCTTAAGCTAGCTTTAGACACTTGAGCTAAGGGAAAGTCTTGTCAAACCACTTATAGCTTACATGAGCTCCCTTGAGCTGAGGGTTAGCTCGTTACGTAAAACCCAAGAATTTTCAAATATATCTTGGTGTGCCAAATAGAATTTAAAGAACTTAAGCTATAAAATTACAACAAGAAGAATGACCAATATGCAATTTTTCTAAAGTTAACATATGGACCAATTGGATTAAGGCATGTGTGACCAATAATAATAAAGCATGTGTATCTAATAGCGATTAAGCATATGTGTGAGTCTTGAAAGTTCTAGAATGGGGATATGGATAGGGGAAATACACAAAATTTGGGGGTTCTAAGTTTAGATTTTTCTCCTCTCCATTTGTCCTTCTTTATGCCATCATTTTTTGTGTAAGAAATCAAGCTAATCTTAGGTGAAAATCAAGGTAAAAGTTAGGGATTTTCTCAACTTTATCTCTTCTTACTTTGCTTATGAATGAATGAAATTATAAGGATGGACGTGGGATTGAGTGGTATACTTTTTGGTGCTTCTAGTTGGTGAGTTAAGAAAAGCCAAAGAGGAAGGGAAGGAAAGGCAATAGAAGACCTACTTTGTCAATTTTCAAGCTTGGGACTTCACTTAGTTCATTTCTATATTTCTGTATGATTGAATAGATATAAATATTCATTTGGATGTGGAATCATTTTTGGGATGTTGCTTTGACATTACTTTGGTGTTATCTTGCATAGATTGGTTGAATGTGACAAGAGAGTATTGTTTAGTGGAATTCAATCTAGGGTTTGTTTGAATTAGTCACATTGTTTGAGTAATAACTCAGCCTACAGACCTCTAAATTATGTGATTTTAGTTTCATATGAAACCTAATACATAGATCTAAA
>JANIJH010000225.1:33596968-33610503 GCA_024520975.1 Erythroxylum areolatum | reverse complement strand
TGTAATGGCATGAAGCCCCTTGGTTTATGGGGTGTTTAATTCATAGTACGAATGATTGTGTGTATGATATTTGTGTGGGAAAGTACATATGTGAATCGACTTTTGTATGGATGTTGGGATCGGGTCTGCCGATTTCGGGTTGCCCGTCGCGGGCGCAGCCTGAGGGGCCACCTCGGGAATAGGGTTTCGGGACCTGGGCCCAACATTTTGCCCCTTCCTTTAAGCCTTAAGTCTTATAACCTTAAGTGTCATGCCCAAATTGCCCTTATATACTCTTATAAATTTAATACTTCAATTCAGAAATTGTAAATCTTAGGGGCTAAAATGTAATTCGATTCCCTCAGATAACTTGTAGATCCATATCTCTACTTTGTTTAGAAACAACAATCAACTCAATTGGATCTCCACAGATCAAGAGTTTACCAAAATACTGAACCATGTTCAGAAAATTATCCATCTTACTTTGATTCAATCAATCTCTTTCAATTTAATATCAAAAATCTCCCAAATTTTCCATAAAGAGGTAGAGGGGTGTCTTAGGAATCCAACGCTTCAAAAATCAAGTCAATCGGATGTCGGACGGAAAAGTTATAAGCAAAGAATGAAGAGGGTCAGATTAGGGAAAAAGTCACAAAAATCACAAAATACATAACTTGTGACTTAAGAGTCCAAAATTTACAAACTTGGTATCAAGAGAAAGCTAAAAGGAAGCTCTACAACTTCCATGAAGAATGAAAAGATCAATTTAGTCTCTAAGGGAGGTAATTGAAAACTTCATATTAGCGCTGGAGAACAAGATTTCATAGCGGCGAAATCAGAAGCTTGCCGCGGCGAAAATGTTGGCGCTCGCCGTGACGAAATCAGAAGCTCGCCGCGGCGAAACTGTTGGAACTCGCCGCGGCGAGGGCAAAAGTTCGTCGTGGCGAGGGCAGAAGTTCGCCGTGGCGAACATGCCCAAAAATGACGTATGTATACAAAAATGACATATATACATCAATGCAAAGATCAAAACATGATCTAAAACTTTCATGAAGCACTTAAAGGCAATTTCAACCACATCCAAACTTCAAAATTTCATATCTTCCAATTTTCACAATAAAAAATAACATATTATACCTCATTGTAAAACTATGCAAATTTCTCTATAACTTTTATGTAGACCACTTAATCCAATTCAAACTACATCAGTACAGAATTTTCCTAAAAACACAGTACACGCAAATGTACACTTATGAACATTTTCAAAACAAAGCAAATTAACCTTAACTTCGAATGGTCATAACTTTCAATCCCGATATTGAAAAATGTCATACTTTAAGGTGATAGAAAGCTTTCAACAGAAGTTACAATTTTCATGAAGATCATTTGATCCAATTCTGCCTAGATCAAGCCAGAAAAATTCACAAAGTTTCAGATCCAAATTACCACTTTCTGCTACTATTTATCCCAAAATTTTCAGATTTTCTTAATTCTCCAAATTCTCACACTTTCACTATTTATTTCTTGGTTTTCCATTCCATTGAAAACAAATTTATTCACTATCAATTCCATATAAACTCAAAACACCATTTTAGGCCATAATTAACCATAAACATCAATAACAAAAACATATTTCACCTATCTTAATCTCATACAACAATTCACATTCTTTAATTGTCTTTTTCTTTGCACAAGAATAATTCACCAAAAGTTCCTCATCTAATGTTAATTTATACTTCAAAATTTCAAGAAAAGTTCGGGGTCCAACAAGATCAATTGTCTCTATTTTGCAAAGCCAATCAGCAAAATCATCTGGAGAGATAAAAATTAAAAGAAAGTTGGTATTTGAGAGGAAGAAGCCTTAATAATAACTTTCTTCTAAATCGACAGAAGAACAAAAGAAGGTGAAGCCCAGTCAGAAAAAGGTTTCTTCATCTAATGTTCAATAGAAGGCAAAAATAGTTGAACACCAATTGGAACCTTACAATTCTTCTCAATCAATCAACAAAAAGGATTTGAGAATGAATATTATAGAGGAATCAGTACTTGTTCGAAGCAGAAGCTTAATTATTATCAGAGAATCTTTGAAAAAGTCAGTCGAGGTACCAGTAGAACTGATACCGATTAATGATCAGACAATACATCTTCTAGGTCATGAAGAACGTAGATTATATGGTATTCTGCGAGATGAGAAGGCAGAACTATATCCATTGAAGATTAAAAAGGATTGGTATACAATCTATCCGACTACTAGTAGAACATCGATAAAAATTATGCCAGACATACAACCAAGATACTCAACCCTTATGAGAAATGAAGAAAAAGGGAAAAAGAAGATGTTTCTTGAGGGAAATAAAGATGATCTTACAGAAGAGCATATTCAAGTAGCTGTGAAAAACATAGATGATGTATGTAATGTAGCTCAACCTTGAGGTATCTATGTTTCACATCACATTTCAAAAGTATCAGGAAGTAAATTTGGAGTTTTAATCACAGATGAAAACTTTAAGGTAGTTGGCAAAGTGAAAGAAGGACAGTACTGAAGTATTACGGTTGAAGGTATCAATTTCAACTTAGAAACCTTTGTGCATTTTGTCATGCATTTCAGATCTTTAGGTTTCATACCTTCAGTCAAAGATGTGTTACACCTTCTTGGGCAACGAATTTCGAAACTACCCAGACCTGATGATCTTGATCTCCTAGAAGAAAAACAAACCTTCAGTCTACCCTCTATCAAAATTATAGAGTTAGACATTTTACCTTCAGAACCATCTGCTATTGAAAACCTTCGTCCTCCTAGTGAAATACAACAAGATCCTATTGATAATCTAGAGCTCTTGAAGCTTTTCATAAATTAGATGGAAGCAAGTCACAGTCAGAAGGAAGTTCAGGAAGCCTTAGTAAAAGAAATTGAGGAAGTTTATACTAAGGTTGATTAACTGTCTGACTCAGTGGGTGATCTTCATGAGGAAGTAGCACTACTAGGGTTACTATTGAACAAGACCTCAAGACAATCCACACTGAGGAGAACGTCTACGATGAGCAATCTTTTTTATTAATAACAAATAAAGGGAGAAGGAGAAAAAGAGGAGAACGAGAAGAGAAGATAGAAACCAGATATAAAACATTGTATATATCCTATATGCAATTCTTATATTTTTGCTTTATTATTCGTCGAAATACTATTCGTCTATGAATATCATTTTATCTTCTTAAATTATGATTATTTGTTATCATCAAAAAGGGGGAGATTGTTAAGTCAAAAGGACTTTACTTCTATTAATTTTGATGACAATCAAATAATAATAATCTTAGAAATGTATAAACTGTTTTGATTAGTTTGTTAAGTATGTAGAAAAATGTAAGTAACACTTAGTCAATTCAGAAGGTGCGCGGTCAACACCAGATGAAATGGAACAACAGACAAAGCGTAACACCAAACGAAGCCTGACACCAAACGAAACGTAATACCAGATAAAGCGCGACAACAGACAAAGCGATATAATAGACAAAGCGATATAACAAATAAAGCAGAATAACAGACGAAACGTAGTAACAGAAGAAGTATTATTCCAGATGATACAAAAGGAAGATGTTCTAGAACGTCAGTAAGTTAGTTAGTTGGATTTAGTTACAGGACTCAATATAACCATTTTGAGAAGATTCAAGAAGCAGTTTTCAAGAAGACAGTTAGAGACTTAGGCTATAAAGACTAGTTCTAGTCGCAGACTAAGAGAGTGTTTTAATGTTTTTACATTAGTAAAAATTCTGTATTCAAAGTGCAAAAGAAGTGAGCATATACATCTGTAACGTGAAGTTTAAAAATACTTTTCTAATAGAGAGAAAGGAAGGTTAAAGCCTGGAGAGGCTAAGATAGCTAATAAAGAATATTTTGTGAGAGAGACCTGAAGAGGCTCTGTAAGTGTAGAAAGAATGCTTGTAAAGTTAAAGAGTATAGTGAAATCTCAGACAAACTCTGAGGACTGGACATAGCCCAAGATTTGCGCTGAACTAGTATAAAATCACAGCATCTATTCTCTAACCCTTATCTTTTAATTTTCTTGTTGTTAGACGAGTAGATAATATTTCTTGCAATTGTATTGCTTATCAACTTTAACAAAGTGTTTTAGTAATCATTTGAATCTCAAAAGATTAATATTTTTTAAAAGATTACATAATTCAACCCCCCTTCTTGTGTATTCTACATATCATATCTGATTTCTATATTAACAAGTGATTTACTTCACCTTCCACTTTCCAACCATGTAGGTTAATTTAGTAAGTTTGAAGGTCTGAGTGGAAACATGGGGTCTTTTGGCATTTTCGGGGTATTACCACATGTGGGTAGTTTCTTAGTTTCTACTTTTGTTGTCTAGTAGCTCATGAACTATGTTTATGTAGTTATGCTTTATATTGTAAGTTAACTTTTGACTGTCTGGTGTTTTATAAATGATTTTATGTATGAATTTTTAATACTTTTGTTGAGATTGCCTTGAATGGACTTTAAAGTCCTGAAGTTGTGGTTGGATGTGAATATAGAAGTGTTTTTAAAATTATTTGCAGGTTTTGGGATTTCTAAAATATAGTCATTGTGCTACCCAAATTTTTCAAAAAAAAAAGATATTCAGTTAGCCTTGCATAGTCAGATTAAGGATACCATTAGTGTCTTTAGCCCGGTTATGCGACGGTTGTCATGGTCTTGATATGGTACCGGGTCTGACATCTTTAGTGGTTTTGTTATTGAGTTTAAAGATAGGTTGAGTTTTCCAGTAGAAAGCATCCAAATAGGTTGGTTAAGTTAGATAGGACGATTGGAGATGCCTCAAGTTTTGAGGGAAGTTCCATCTTCCCTCTGTAATTATGGAGCTAAGTTTAGGTTTGAGTGAAGAAGTTTAGGGGATTCTTAGACTATTATAATGGAGGCTTATTTTACGACTGAAACAAGGGATATTTGGCAACAAGGATAATGTATCCTAAGGCTAAAACAAATTTTGTTTGGGTATTGAATAAGGTATTCCAAACCTAGTTTAAGCCTCGTTTGGGTTTAGGATTAATTTAATCTAAATAATTTTTATTCCTAACATAATTTTAAAAACTTAAAGTAATTATTTTTCTTAATATGATTAAAATAAATAATTTATTGATTCCTAGTTTAGTTTTAGAAAGTTAGTTTCTAAAATTAAAAATAATTAGTTTCAATTAGATTGAAATTAATTAATTAGATTCTTTAAAATTAAGAAAAGTGATTTCTTAACTGATTAAGAAAGGTGTTTCATAATTATATTTATTTATTTCAGATTGATTGAGATAATAAATTAAATTTATGACTTTATTTGTTTAGAGAATTACTATTTAATTTATTTAGAAATTGCTTCTTTAGTTATGAATAATAATTTCTTCATTTATTAGAAAACTATTTTTCTTGGTTAAAATTTGAAATTTATTTTCATTTATTAGTTAAGAAAAACGAGCTTTCTTAATATTTTAAAAATAATTTTCTATTTTTTAAAGAAAGATTTTCAAATTAATTAAGAAATTAATCTCTAAACAAATAATGTAAAGGACTTTCTTAATTAAATTTAAGAGTGTTTTATTTAATTTTGAAAGTATTTTCTTTTTAATATTAGAAAATATTTTTCTAATTAAGGAAAAATAATTTCTCATGAGATTAGAAATAGTAAGTTTTAATTAGATTACAAATAGTTTTTTAATTAGATTAGAATATATTTCTTATAAAATTTTGGAAATGAAAATTTCCTAAATTATAATAAGTAAGAGGTATATTTTATTGAAACTTGGTTTCAATTAATTCTTTTGAAGTACATATTGGCATGATGGCCACCAAGTTAAAACCATATCAGCTATGCTTTAGTAAAACTATAGAATGCATAAATCAAACAAAGTATCATGTTAGCACAAAGTTACAGCTGATCGGTTCATAAGATATTCCCGTTCATGAGGATTTTGTTGCTAAATTTATGTTTATCTTTGTAAAGCTGCACGTGCATTTTGATACTAATGGAAATAGTCTTTAAAAGGACTTGCGGAGAGCTTGAATTTTATTAAAGGAGTCAAGACATTTAGAAATAGTTTCTAATTGGATTTGAAAATTGTTGTCAAACCAAATTAAATTTCTATTTGGAATAAGAATTTAATATATTTAGGAATCATAAGTTTAATCTAATTTAATTTTTCTAGGGAGCTGGAAATATTATCTTGTATTGCGATGATCAATAATTATAATCAAACAAAGTTTGATATGTTATGCATATAATTTGATTATAGGTGCATACGTTGCATACTTTATTTATATATTTGATATGTAGATTAGATGCATGATAAATTGTATGTTTTATATGTATGATATTTTACATGAAATTTTGTGTTTGTTGAGATAAATGAAATTAAATCCCTTATTAAAATATTAAGTACACATTGAGAATATGATTGTTGCCTTTCATTTTTATAAGAATAAGCCATAGGTCTGTTTATTGTTAAGCTTGTTGAGCAAACTTAAGGTCGCTTTAACTTGAATTTATTTTGTCTTATGAGAGTAGGTTCTACTTAATTAAATTTGTGTAATTTGGATAAGCACACTAATAATCTTATGAATTTAGAGGTAGGGTTAGGAATAACATATAACATATATTTTGGCAAGAGTTATCACCTAACAGATCTAGGAGTTGCATAAGATGTGATTGAAAAAAGTTATTATCAACCTAATTTAACTTTAGTTGGTTTGTTAATCAAACTTAAGATCAGCTATATTTGAATGGGATTCTAGACCACTAGAAAGATGAGAGTAATCTTTCCAAATAGTAGTGAGAGCTATTACTTCAAATACAATAGTGGGAGTAACTAAATACATAATCAAAGCTCTAATCTCATTTGATAGTCATGGCATATAATTAATTACTTTTTTTTCTTACATTTATATTTTATTCTAAGTGGAATTTACCTTGTTTAGTATAGTTTATACCAAGCTAGTGAACTAAATTTCTTAAACATAGGTTATGTTTGAGAAGAGTTCTCAAAGTTAGAAAAGAAAAATTGTATGCCCATTATGTAATTTTACTATAATCCCTGTTGAAAATTCGATGACAAAATTTTTGAGACGTGTCAAAATCATATAGATGATAAAATGTATTGACATTTTAAGTTGACTAATGTCTTATAAACTTTGAAGACAACATGTTAGATGTACGTCAATACTATGATAGTAATATGTAAGAGGTTGTATTAAGTAGTGCTAAAAGGTATAGTACCTTGTTGGAATTATTCCACTTAAATTAGCCTATTAAAAGGCTTTGCTATAGTATGATAATAGTTCTCATAAGAATAATATGATTTCATGACTTTTCTTGCTTATACAAGAATTGATAGAGATCATATGTATTTCTAGTTCATGCTTATGAGTATTTGATACTTAATTTAGATTCAGTATTATTATTATATTCAATGCATGAAATGAAATAGATTGTTAAGTATTTAATACTTTGTTAGATTCAATATTATTATAATATTCAGTGCATGATATGAAATAGATTGTTAAGTAAAAGTAGATAATTTAATATTATACAAATAGTTTGTATGTGTTGGATCAAATTAAACTTATGGTTAACGTAAGTGGTAAGAATAACAACTTGGATAACTGAGAACATCCTTCATCCTTTTATACCATATTGGTTAAATCAACCTGATAATAATTATAAATTTATATATAAAGATATATGTATCCTTTTAATTATTAATCCTGTAAACTTGTTAAGTTAAAGAATAAATCAATCAATTTTTTGTAAAAGAATGATGATGGTATTGAATTGTTAAATTTATACATGTGATGTATTGGATGGAATAACAATTCATAAAAGGATGATACTTATGTTTCATTAGAATAATATTGAATTTATATGATATAATCATATGTATTATATGAAATAATGATTTAAAACTTTGGAAATTTCAAGTAGTTTAAATCTAAGTAAAAATTAAGCATTGAGAACATTAAATCACTTCAATAAGATTGATTTGGTGAATTTTACATTTTTGGTTATATATGATGAATTAAATTCTCTGGTGTATACCTTCACAATAAAAATCTATAAGAGTGTGGATTTAAGAAAGGAGCAAAATATAATATAAGATATTGTATGATGTAATATTATTTCTTCTATAGTCATGCCTAATACAATGACTTATCTTCAATAGTTCTAATTAAATCAATTAGCAAGATTTCATATCAAATATGAAATGCTAAGTCTTTGAAATAATCAAAGTTAATGATTTAAGGATGTGATGTTTAGTTAAAGCATGCATTATTCAATAAGTTTAGAACTAAATTGAGTAATAAAAACTTATGAGATATCCAAAAGGTTGGACATAATCTTACAAACCTCTTAAACAAATTGTTTGGTTCAATGTATACTTATAGGAGAATGGTTCTCAAGATAAATAGTGTGAGCAAGATGAAAATTGAAAAGTTCAAATCTCATGACAATACATCTAATTTGATATATTTGGTTTATAGTTAAAAAGATAGAAGACATTGAAAGATTCACTTTTATGATGAATTCAAAGAGTTTATTTTGGAGATGATCGTAAATTTATCCTGTCTACAAAAAGGTAAGTGGGAGTATAGTTGTCCTCTTCAATGGGAGTAAGTAGAGACATATTGCTCATAGAGAACAACAATTCTAATTTCCAATTGTTGAAAATATAATTGTCCAAGAACAACCATTGTCGGATATGAAAATGTAATAAATTAATTCTAGGAATTAGATATATTGAGGTAGATTAGAAATTGTTCATCTATTCTAAGTCCAAGTACATAGATATTATACTAAAATTGTTTAGTATTTGATTTATGATACTTGTGAAGTATTAAAGACATCCATTATTCTATGTACGAGTTGATATTTGAGTTCAAAGAGATAAGGATATTTACTAAAGAAGTAAATCCTAATTCAGGTTTATTTTACTTAAAACGATATCATTTTAAGATTGGAAAAGTTCCAGTGTAGCAATGGATGCTAATTTGTTCAAGATGGTAATATATTGTGGAATATTATAGTCATTGGGCATACAAAAGGAGCTAAGGTCTCATCAAATATTCAAGGATGTATTTAGGAAAATTTTTCTTAATTATAATGATAATTAAGATCAAAGTTGTAAGAATTAAGCAAATAATCTTTACAGAGAATCTTGTAAAATTTTCTCATTAAGCTAATGTCCCAGTAGTACCATGATCATCAAATGGTGATATGGTTTATGATACTGAAATGATTGGCTTAGTTCAAGTGGGAGATGGTTGGTTTATGCCTATAGCCAATCGATTAGACATAATTAGTGACAAAATAATTAAAGGAATTCTTTATCTTGTACATATTTAGATGTATATGATAAAATTCATGTGATAATTATACATTGCAAATGAAATTCTTATGAGATTATAGTTATGAGATTCTTATTGCATTTATGTATTAACTTTAAATTGTTCATATTAATTGTTCTATTAAGACTGGACATTAATAGAATGTAAAAAGACTAGCGCACATTTTGTTTTTCCTTGTGAAGGAAGTAGTCAATCTCATTAACTAAAGTATGGAGATACTTAAACAACCGTATGGTGTTTGCTAGAGAACAAGTTCACTGAATTGACCCTATATGAGAAATCCATTTGAAACTTACTTGTATGTCTATTAAAATTCTTATTGTGATGATTGTATAAGTAATCCTTTGACTTAAGGTCGCCAAATTTATCTTGTATAGGGATTGCTATGTTTTGATACTACTTATGACCTATTCTAATTATAGGTAGTTTAGATAGTAGACATTGGACACAATATGAACTATATAGATATAGTTATGTGATCTATATGGGATTCATCAACCTAAGATAATTAGGAAGAATGTTCTATTGTTCTCGATTAGTATTGATTCGGAAAATCCTTGCCCAAGGTGTAATGATGTTTTATAAATAGTTTATAAATGTCACTAATTGAATCAATAGTTAATGGTGAAGGACTAGTATGATTGGAATCAAAATAGAGTAGACATTAATTCCATGCTTTATACCTAATCGAAATATTAGATGATGAAATGATTGAATTATATAAAAAAATAATGTATGGAATGGTCAGCAAAAATCACTTTGACATTCCTAAATATTTGGGTAGTTATAATGTGTTGCTAATGGCAATCATAATATATGGATATAAATTGTTTAATTAGAGAATTAAAGGTACATTAAAACATATTTGGGAACCTAATAAGTCTCACATAAAGAACTAATTAAAGAGAGCAAGTATATTTTAATCAAATTGGACTTGATTATAAAGTTTGAAAACTTTATAATTAAATATGAGATATGTAATAAATAAGGATCAGTATGAGATATTGGATTTTATTTGAGCATAATTGGCTTTAATTACAATTATTTGTAATTCTAATTAAATTTTAATTGAAATTAAAATATAATTTTAATTAAATTACTAAAATGTCAAAATTTTATTATAAATAAGCTCAAGCTTTAATGGAGCTAACACTTCTTACTTAGCCCTCTCTATAAGAGTTACAGAATTCTTCAATCCTATTCTGTGGATACCATTAGAAGTTGAACATTTGTACGACAACTATGGTTAAAAAGATCTAGTTTCAGAAACTGTTTGACTTATACGACAAGAAAATGATCAAGCTTTGAAATAAGATATAAATTAAGATATAAGCTTTATTATGATTTATATGTTAATCATTTCATATAATTAAATTGATATTGGCTTTTGAGAAATCAAACTGTTAAAAAGTTTTGTAATTATTCCACTATTTTCAAGATTGAATCCTGTCCTAATTTTCCAACACCATTAACATATATAGCCTATTAGTATGGTAGCCCCACCAAGAAATTTAAAAAATAAATTAACACTTTAATTAATATATATAATTTATTTTTTAAATATGTTGATCAGACCAACATGGTATAATGTGGCATAAACGTGACAGTGAGGTCCCTTAATAGAATTTTTAAAATATAAAAGTGTCATGTCAATGATGACATGATGCTTAACTGACGAAAGTTTAACCCCATTCCATCCATTAAAAGTCTATTCTGAACGTCTTGAAAATGTTAAGGTTGAATTGGAATACACTGAAACATTAGGGTTCAAGTTGTATTCTGATGAAAACCTTAAGGTTTAAATTACATTTTAACCTTATTAGAGAATAAGTTCACCAAACCAGCCTAATTATGAGGATTACGCTATTTTGATGCTACTAATGACATATTTTATTTAGGTTAATTTAGTCAATAGTTATTGGACATAGTATGAAATATAGGATATAGTTAAGTAATAAAAGATTTGTCACTCTAAAATAAATAAGACAATGTTAAGTTTTTTATTAGTAGTAATTTAAAGAAATTCTCTAATCATAGTGAATTGAAAGTTGAAAAGGTATTGTTCAAATATCAATTACTAATTAGTAAAAATGAATGTAATTATATTTAAATATAATTGAAGGTAATTCCATATTATATAACTAATTAAAACATTGGATGACAAAAGGATTAAATTATACATCATAACCATGCTAGATAAACTTCTAACATTTCTAATATTTAGGTGGTTATAACATGTTGTTAGATGTTAATGTTTATATATGATTATAAATTTTTTAATTGAAGAATTAAGAATAAATCAAAAGGAGTTTTTAACTTATCCAATTCTAATTATGAATTAGAATCATAATTGTAATGGGTAACATATAAAGTTCAGTTAAAAAGAGAAAAAGTTAATTTAGATTAAATTGGATTTAGTTATGAAAATTTTAGGATTCGAATATAAGATATTTGATTTTATTAAAATTACAATTATAATTATAATTAGAGTTAGATTTTAATTATTATTAGAAGTTTAATTTTAATAAGAAATGAAAAATTAATGTCTTTTTCATAAATAAGAGAAAGAATAAGAGAGCTAGCACTCTTATATTTTCCTCTCAAATTGTTTAAGTTCTTTTTCTCTACTTTATAAATATTATTAGAGACTGAACATGTAGCAACTTATAGTTAACAACTTAAAAAGAAAATTTTTTAAAAATTCAAATCAGGTATGATTTAACTCTTTTATTTATGATTCATATTTTTCAAGCTATTTAATTAAAAAGATCCAATCAATAAATTGTAAAAATTATTTTTCTGTGGTGCTAGCAATTCAATAACAAATAGTTTTTTAATTGTGTTATCCAAGTCACCTTTAATTATTTAACTTGATTAAAGTTGCTTGATTATTATTAATTTGATAAGTTTAAGGCTTAAAACTTGTTTTATGGATTTACCTAATATTGATTAGGGAATGATTAATTCGGGTTTTATTTTAATTTTTTGGAAATTAAAAATCATTTGTATGCCTCCTTTTGTTTGAATGTTTTGGAAAAATTGTGCTTATTTTTTTCTTTTAGATAAACACACATGCCTCTCTTTTGTTTTATGTTTATGAAGTTAGTTATTCCTTTAGAAAATCTATTGCATGCCCCTCCTTTTTATATTGTTTCTTAAATCAAAATTGCCTAGCCTTGCTTTTTTACTTGAAAATATGATAAATGCATGCCCCTAACATTGAGTCTATGGAAAAATAATATTGAAGTTTCTAAAAATGAAATTGAATGATTATTTTAGTGAGTTTTAAATTTCTAGATGATGTGATTTTGCTTGGGTGATTTATTTAGTGTAATCTTGGTAGTTAAGTCTTATCCCATTACTGTTAAAGGCAATTCTTCCACTAGCAATGATAATCTCCATTGGTGAGACACCTTGCTAATAATGATAGTCACTATTGGTAAAGATGAGAAATTGCATAAGGTTAAGCTGATGGCAATAGAGCTTTCTAGCTAGGGGTGTTCATGGCAGGGTAACCTGACCCGTTCATAACTAACCTAAACCTGAACCTGAATGTCAGGTTCGATAATTTCACGAACCTAAACCTGAACTTGAACCTGAACCTAAAAAACCTATAGGATCGGTTAACCTAGTTTTAGGTTCGATTCCCAGGGTAACCAGAACCTATTTATATCAATATATACGACAAAAAATTATAAAAAATTTTGGTAAAAACAAACACAAATTATTCATAAATGTATGCATATAAAATCCATTAAAGATTAATCCACTATGTTAAACCCAAGCAAAATAAAAATAAGTCAAACAATGTCTTATAAAAGATCCACATTAGAAAACAAGAGATAAATTATTAAACAATTATTCTTCGAATAGGATAGTAGAATGATCCACTGTTATACATGAAGCCACATATGTAGAAAATAAATAATAAAAAGAGTTAGACTAGTTATTTCTTTTTTAATTGAAAAAGGAATTTTTTATTTATTTGTATATTAAATCAAGATAAAGTAAATTATATTACCTGATTCAATTTGCTCAAGTTCTTCAAGTCTCTTTTCCATGTAAAGAGAACCTTGTGTTTTTCTCATCCAATCTTGTCCACAAACAAGAGCCTCCACCATCTTTGGAGTAAGAGAGCTACGAAATGAATCAAGCACTCGACCTC
>JANIJH010000225.1:33509315-33521229 GCA_024520975.1 Erythroxylum areolatum | reverse complement strand
TTTAACCCTATAATTCCTTATTTAAACCACATTTAATCTCAACTTAATCTCAATTATCCAATACTATGCCTTAAACATATAATTAACACAATCATGCTTAATAACATCAATAAGAAAATTTTTTGGGTCCAACAATAATGGTGATATAATTGAATCTTAAACTTAAGACTATCAAGGTATCTCTTTAAGAATTATTATATTTTGATGCTGCTTATAACATATTATATTTATGATAGCTCACTTGATAGTACTCGGATATAGTATTAATTATATCGATATATTTGAGTATATCAATAAATAATTTTTATTCTAAAGTAATTAAAGAAAACATTATATTATTTTTGATTAGTAGAGATTTCACAAATTATTTATCTAGAGTTAATTGAGATTTAAAAGGGTATTTTCAAATATCAATTACAAATTAGCAAGAACAAACATTATTAGATTTAAATAAATTAGATACTAATTTCATACTCTATGTCCAAGTAAAATATTGAATAACAAAATAATTAAATTATACATCATAATCATGCATGAATAGGTTGAGTCAAACTATTTTGATATTTCTAATATTTGAGTTATCATGACATCTTACTAGATACTAATTTTGATCTATAATTATGCATTGTTTAGTTGAATAACTAAAGATAAATTTAAAAGTGCCTTAATTTATCTAATCCTAATTATAAATTGTAATTATGATTTATAATTATTGACAATATATTATAAACCTAATGGGTTACACATGAAAAGCAGTTAAAAATAGAAAAAATCAATTTAAATTAAGTTAAATTAATTGTAAATTTTAAGAAACTTAAAGATTCAAATATGAAATGTATGATTTTATTAAAATTAACTTGTAATTAGAGTTATAGTTATATTTTGATTATAGTTAAAATTTTAATTTTGGTAAGAAAGAGATACTATTGCTTTTTTATAAATAAGAGGAAGACATAAGGGAATTAGCACTCTTATATTTTTTATCAAACTTTTTTAAGTTTTTTCTTTTCTATAAATTAGTATTCCTATCTTTTCCTCTTAATTGTTCGAATTTTTTTCGTTTTGAAGATGCCATTAGAAATTGGAAACGTGAACAACTTATATTTAACGACTCAGAAAAGAAAATCTTGTAAGAATTTTAATTAGTTACAATTTAATTATTTTACTTATAATGTATATTTTTTTAAGTTATTTAATTAAAGAGATTCAATCTAATTTTTCGTTGAGCCTCGGAGCGTATCATAGCTAGTTTCCCAACTCAATCCTCCCTTCACCACAATCCACAATGTGATTAAATCACTGTTAATTTCCAATACAATCCCCCCTTCCCCACAATGCCATGTGTAAAGATTTCCAAGTTATGGTGGGGGGGTAAGTTAGTTGTCAGGCGCCATTAATTTTGGGAAATTTGGTAGATGATTACATGCAGGCCTTCTCCGCTCCCTGTCCCCGAAGGGAAGCCTCAAAGTAACTAAATTGCCAGACCAAGAAGTCCCTGGTTCTGGTCCAGTGATATATATAGAGAGAACGGAATATAAGATGGTGTCCTTGTAGAGGGTTTCCCATGACAATGTTTTGGAAATACCTCCCACGCGCAGTTCGTTCTCAGCTTTTTTGAACATTCTTCAGGTAATTGTCCATCCATGCGTATATTTAATTTGTCTGTTCAGGACATAAGCACGTTCAACTTTAATATGTTGATTATCACAGCATTCCATAATTCTCTTGTTGCAATTAATCCTGTTGGTTTTATATTGTAATGACACATTTTGCTGAGTTTTCTGGAATTCTCAAAGCTCCTTTCAAGACAGGACATGATTGAAAAAGAAAAAGAAAAAGAAAAATTCAAAAGAGAATAGCAACTTCAATAATTATAGCAACATCTGATCTAAGACGACTTTCTTAGCGTGAACTGTTTTTGGTGTGATTAAAGAAGGACAAGGACATATGACCATAATTTATTAATGTGATTCCTTATTGGTTTTCAATATAAAGCTTCGAGTATTTTCGTCATCAGATGCTCCTTGAAATGAGGCCACTACGACAAGGACACGTATTCCCACTCGTGCACATGCTCGAGATCAGTAGCCATTGGTCAAGGGCCCATCCCATCTCACAGTAAGAAGTCAACAAAAGTATGTCCACTTATTCAATAAAGATTTGAGGGAAGCACCTAATGAAGATGGATCCTTTAAATGTTTATTAAAATATCAAGGGAAACATATATCCACACTAACGACTGCCAACCTCGGTTTCCTCAAAAATGCAATCTAAAAAAAAAAATATTCAACAATTAGAAATGAGGAGCTTTATTGGATGCCAGTGCATCAATGCAAATTACCTTAATCTCCCCAATCTAGCACCTGTACCTAGTTAAAATCCAATTACTTTCAACTTCGGGCACCCCATCTAAGTCTTGTCTTATATAAAGCTCCATACCCCTTACTTTCTTCACTACCAAACTGTCCTGATTATCTCTCTCTGCTTCTTTCTGTGAACAGGATATTGCGTAAAGCAACCAGGTGTAACTGATCAAGAGAAGGTTAATTAGCTATGAAGCAAGAGGGTTCAGGCTTTTGCAATCGGCACGTTCGCAATCCGTGCAGATCCTTCCGACGTAGGTGCAGCCGGCTAGTGAAGGAGCAAAGGGCAAGGTTCTACATTCTTCGACGATGTATCATTATGCTAGTGTGCTGGCATGAGTGTAACGACCCTTGATATGCAAAACCCTGTAAAAAAAATTTTGTGGCATGTGTCGCGCCTTTGTGTGCTCATATTAGTTAGATAAAAAATTACGCATAGGAGATTTTCAGTTTTTTAGTATAACAGGAAGATTGTAGCTCATGTGGTGAAAGTTGAACAGCTTTGTTTTAAATGCTACACTTCTTTATAATTTGATAAGATTCTCTTCTTGAATGTACACACCTCAAGATCTTCTTCTACTGTGGCACTAACTTTGTGTTAATTAGATGGAGAAATGTTCAGATTTTTATAGTTTGGCGTACAGATTTCATAAGTAAAGGAAGTTAATTATTAACAAATAGCATCTCAGATAGTTGGCGTAGAGTTAATCTGGGATCGTGATAATCAATTGCAGATAGGATCCACATCCTTGTTAATGATCCTCTTATCTTACTTTTTCAATTTTTTTTCCTACTCCATGATATGACTTGGAACACCCATATCCACAGTTCAATCTCAGACAAAAAGCAACAAGCAATTTGATGGTCTTCAATTTTTATTTCCTTTTCATGGTGGAACCGTTAAGAGTAGTTTATGGAACAGTACATGTAGCATCTAACAGCAATGTACATGATGGTGCTTTCTGCAAGGTCTTTACGCAATTGATACGATCTTTTCACAAACTTTGTCACAGTCACGTGAAAATTAACATGTAAGATATACAATCTAAAGCACTTCCTTGAAAATCTTTCCTTAAAATGGAAATGACCATCATCACTCAGCTAGTGGGGTAGACTGTAAATTAATTGCTTGTTCTACGTTTTCGTTTTCTTTCTTTATGTCTCTTCTGTGATGGTGGGTTTTGATCAATGGGAGCAAGTTGCAAACTAGGTAGATACATAAATAATAAATAGCTTTTGAAATTAATTATGCGATAATTGACATGATTACTGCACAATGAGCAAATCAAATTAATTTATATCAGTACCATTCACTTTGACTCTGGTAATTTATATTTTATATAAATGGAAACATTAAATCTTAAAAGAAAATTTTAATGGAAAATTTTCTACATAAATTGATGAAATTTTAACTTAATAAAAAGTCTTTTTTATTTTTTAAAATTTCATAAAAATGATAAATTTTTGTTTCATTCATTACATCGAAATATACTTTAATTATTGTAAGCAATTATATTCATAGACAATTTTTTAAATATATATGCTTGAATAATAAAAAAAGAAAATAAAAAATCACTATAAAAAGAAAGTTTTCATATGGGGAAATCATGTCGTTATTAAAAAAATAGTCCTTTGTATCTTATAATTACTAAATTTTCTTATAATAATTTTATTGTTGTTATATATTTTATTGATTTCGGTTAAAATTGAGTCTTTATTTATCACTACTTATTTAACGAATCGAGTTGAAGTAGAAAAAAGAACACAAGATTTAAGAAAATTTGGGTGAAAAAATAGTAAAGAATAAGAGAATTAGGGAGAGAATGCTGAGGTAAGCCGACAAAGGGAATCTTTGTAACAGCGTCGTATCGTACGCACTTTCAACGTCTGCACCGCTTCTCACTCCCTTATCTCATCGCCTGAGGCCTGTGCAGTTAAGTGGGCCTTGAACCCCCTCGTGCGGATTCTCTCCCTTTTCACTTTTTAGTTTTACTTTTCTTTTCTCAACTGGCTCGGCTCAGGCTTTGGCTTTACTTACAGCTGAAATTGTTCCGTACCTGTGTTTGCTTTTTCTTTTAATTCACTTGCACAACAGTATGAAACACACCTCAAGGTCTCACTTGTTAAGAACATCACTCATCAAAACAATTAATTCAATCATATGTCAGAACTGTTTCAGATTTCACAGATGGCTGATTGATTTGTTGACTGGATGAATCAACGAATTCCCATGCAGGATACTGAAGTTGTAGTTACGACCAAATAATTACGCCTTTTCATGGATTACTGCGTACAAATTATGCAGGACTCGAAATGAGCAGAGCTCGGAGGATGTCAGAGGGGACCATCAGAAGGTGTGTCGTGAGTTGGTCTAATCAAACAACCTCAAGTATTCTACAGAACAAGTCTGCATCGCCCATTTCTTAACTTTCTTTCCGTGACTTTTTCTCTATTTCGCGTTTTTTCGTTGTATCCTATTCCCATACAGTCTCTGGTCAGTTTCTGGTTTTAAGTGTATAATGGAAAAAAACCTTTGGACACTGATGCCTGAAAGGAATTCAATTTGGTTGGTGAAATACAGCTAGTCAGGTTTTTCTATTTAAACCAACTTACTGATCTTCCTTTTGAAAGCTAAATCCTGTAATCAGAAACCTGAACGGAGGACTAAAAGGGAAAAAAATCTGTCAAAAGAAAAAAGAAGATTATGTTTTGGCGTGCAAGATTATACTTGTATTAGTGTTGGAACATGAGATTAACGTTATTTAATCCTAAAACTGGGTTCTAGGGCAAGTATGGCCACCTACAAGCGACGAATTTTCCTGAGCATGGGCTCTGATTGTACAAACGTTAGATCCCATGAGTTAGCAACAGGGTAGTTGAGAAATTAACCATCTTAGTATGCCCCCATTTTTCAGTAACCATTGGACCCATGCAATAAATCCTGCACATTACACAAAAAGGTTTACAGTAAATGTACTGGAGAATCAAGTTGACGGAATAAACCACCGGACCGGAATACCTAATTACCTTTCATGGCCTCTTGTTTCGAGGATTTCGACCGCATTTAACCAGAGAGCAATGTCACGTAACTACTAAACCAGCTAATTGCTACTTATGTACGCATTCCTCTTGTTAACAAGTTTGTCACAGTTATTTTCTAGCAATTCGTACAAAATTTGGTGAATCTTAATCTCACTTTTCTGTATTGAACTATATATGTAGTACCCAAGTGTAATTATCCTTTTCTTAACTCTCCTTTTCCTTAATTATAATCTTAAATGGACGGATATATATAATCTTAATTGTGATGTGTCTATTTGTTTGTAAAAATATCTAAGGTAACGTAAGAAAGAAAACAAAAGAGCTGAAACTCAATAGTTCAGTTCAATTCAGTAATGTCATTACTGCCATTTTGAAGTGGCCCATCAAACTTTGTAAGTACAAAAAATGCGTGCAAGGGGGTGTGGGGGACTGGCTATGTTGCCCATTTATGGACATGATGGATGTCTACCCCTATCAAGATAAGATAGTGTTTCTAACATTAATCATAAAGGACATCTACCCCACCAAAATTGAGGTTAAATGTATCTTCAAAATCAAAGCGCAGCGCAGATAGTCAACATCCAATTGCATATTTCAAGATTGTCATAATGTACAATATGTGTGCCAAGAATAGGAATGGAACATGCGCGATCTCTAATGCTTAATAAATTCAAGTGAAAAAAATATAATCCCAGGCTTCCGCTCTCATTTTGAGTGATGAACTAATGGCGACGGATACTTCGAATCTTGCCTGATAACTAATTTACGAGTTATGATAGACATACGAGACAAATTACTGCTTGCGAGCAAACATAAATATGATAAAAGCAATAGATTCTTTTACAATTTAGAATGTAGCAATCTGGTGATAAAGTTTAAGATTGTCTGCTACGTGGAAAAATATGAATTGATACATTGTCACCTGGATCTGGACCAAAAGGTGGAAAATTGGATTGCTTTGGCTACCGGTGGGATAAACTTCGACTGCTATATTAAGAGTAAAGAGTAAAAGTTCCAATTTGGCTCAGGGGTTTAGGGAAGCAGAAGTTTGGAAAACGTAAAAGAATTGTATGAAAGAACCGAACCGTAAGTCGTTAGTCGGTACAACTACGAACGTTCTTGATTAGGGCCCTGTATGAGCACAACGCAAGACTCGGATTGCGATGCGATCATGTTTAGGATCACGCACACCAATTAACTACAGCTAGGAAAATGGGTTGGGTGCGAGTGTGACATGACAAGTTCAAATGTTCTCAAATGCTTATGAATGCCGCGGGCCCCAATATCTCCAAACTTCAGGTGGGACTGTCCCCTAGAGGTTGCTCAGTCCTATCAAATGCCCCAAATATCACCCAAACATGAAAACATTTCCACGCCATTGGCTTAAGCTAATGGGAGACTTGTAATCCTACATACATTAGCAACTCTGGCAACATGCGTGTCATATGGCGTGGTTTCGGTGCTGCCAAGTGCCATGCTCCAAATGCAAAAGCAACCAAAAGGACCGGTAGTAGATGAAGATGAAACCATCCAGCTTTCTTGCTCATGCATAGTCAATGGATTTGACTTCAAACCTGCTCCTCTCCAATCTCATCTCATCTACGTATTACTTTGATCACCTCAATGCACATGCATGTAATCTTAAATCTATCTATATATAACCGTGTAAACCAAAAGCTATTGGTGAGATTAGCGCCCACATGATCACATGCAATCTTTTAATGTGACTAAGTGAGAAATTAAGTGAGATTAAGGCATCAACCGATTGGGAATTCATGAAAAGATTGATTGTCATTGTGACAAGAATTAAAGCATATCGATAAAATAAGGACGTTTTCTGAAGAGATGAAGTGGATGTAGCTTCCTTTTGTCTATGCCAAGTACAATGGCAAAGACATTTTCTTGTTTGCAATCCACTAAAGTCGCTAGTCTACAGAAAAGATTAAATTTAGCGACTTTTTTTTAAAAAACATTATTACATATCTATTGTCCTCGTGCTATGTGGGTAATATAAATAAACAAACTTGGAAGCTAGCCCAACCCCACTTCTGTTCTTTTCCTGGAATATGGAGGAAGGTCGATAGACTTTATATATTCTTGCACTTGTAGTCTCAAACACAAGTGGACAGCCTGAATCTTAAAGGAAACATGGCCATATGATCTATGGGATTAAGGAGAGGTTTTGTCCGTGAAAAAATGATCATAAATCGCTGTCAAAACCATTTCTGTAAGTCCTTTCGATGAACCTGAAATCCAAAATGGTACGTTTCTTGTTCAACAGCCAAGAGCAATACCACATGTATCCAGATTCCAAACCTTAGCCTACGCGACACCTTAGCATCCTTTCACATGATTAAACAATTCAATTGCATCGTCACAATCGCTAAGCCTTTAAAGTCTGTCTTTTTCCTAGTGCAGTGTTTGAGTTAGCTAAAACAGTGAAACTTCAAATACCAATCTATTAACTCGTATTATTTTGTCGTGCAGTAAAAAGTTAGATGATTCAATTCGTTCCTTGTGACCCACTTTGTGGTCAGGTTGAGGTTCAATAGGTTGCGACTTGCGAGCAAACTCTATCAAAAGTCTGATCCTTAAGACATAATCGGCTACAATAGATCAATGTTTACTGTACTTCTAAGCAAAACATTGGCATTGCAGCTGTCAGCAATGGTTGTCAACCCGTACAATACTATCCAGAAGGGACTTGATTTTCTTCTAGTGGGTTAGTAAG
This sequence comes from Erythroxylum areolatum, assembly GCA_024520975.1. Classification (NCBI taxonomy): domain Eukaryota; kingdom Viridiplantae; phylum Streptophyta; class Magnoliopsida; order Malpighiales; family Erythroxylaceae; genus Erythroxylum; species Erythroxylum areolatum. Next base: position 33,513,093 of record JANIJH010000225.1, on the reverse strand, counting down.
ACAAATTGCAGCTCAACGTCAAACAAAACGGACACTCATACGCAAGAAAAAAATGCCATAGGCTAAACTGTGCACCAACATGTGCACGGTGGGAGGTCTACATACTTTGCCATGAACATCTCTGCTCCTGCTAGAAATTGAAGCCGAGGGCTTTTCTTTCGTTTTTTTTTTTTTTCCTGTTTTAGTATCCTGAATAGAGGGGCATCATAAGAGTGGCTCAAACCCACTAACTTCTATTTACCACCACTAAGCTCGGCTAATTCTGAGCAAAAATGCACTTCTTTTAGTATGAACCATATATTACAAGCCACTGAATTGCTGTCATGTGAAAAAACGCATTTCGATTTACGTGAATGTCATAAAGTGCTCCATTGGCATGTTCAAAGCTTGTTATGTTCTTAGACCATGTTCATCTTGTGTTTGGGTAAGCAAATAGGCGAGAGAAGTATAATTTGTCAAATTTACCTGTGGGCAAACGATAACAAGGACAGTTAAAGAACAACTACAATAAACGAAACCGCTATATGGACGTAATTACGTCGTTAATTACAAGAGTCTGGGGTGCTTATCAATCTGTTCATGACTCGCCATTATTAATCAATGAAGATGTCACAACCCAATCAAACTGGAAAAAACAATTCACTTCTCTGTTGAAACCAAGCTAGATCTTTACAGCATTGTCACCTGTAGTTCCAATCTACACTAAGATATGTTGTTTATCCAGGGAAAAAGAACTTTAAACATTAACGTGATTTCCATCCTGGGGTAGGAGATCCATAGGTTAACAGCATAACTAACTCACGCTTGTAATATTACATTAATTTGAAGTTTCTGGACATCACATTTAATCCCTTTACATACAGCAGCCTGCGATGATTAATCTCTAATATGCCAAGTTGGCAGAATTATCATTGTTCCGTGATGTTCTATCAGGAAGAAAAATTTCTCAAAGTAATTGAAACCTAATAAGCATAAAGTGAGATGAGATTCTGAGGCTGCCACAATATACACACAAAATATAGTAGAGAATATTTCTTACTTGTTCCAGCCATCTAGTAGATTCAGAAATCATGATGGTGGGGATGGGCGTGGAAGATGCTTAGCAATTTCCTGCCAATTTGGAGAAAATACCAACTTTTTTTAGGACAATTAAAAGTTTAGTTGACAGACGAGGAATTATACCGACAACAATGGCTTCCCAACACCAAAATCAGCCAGGCACTAGAACAGTATCCACACCAGCCAAAGGACAGATGCCTGCTTAATCCAGAACGTTTTAAGAAGTAAATGAAAATCGTATGTGCACAAGCAACCCAGGTCTTTAAGTATTTTATTACACACATGCCTACAAAATGTTTGAGAAATGAAATGCAAAATTGGCAAAGGAATTGTCCAGGTTAGGTTTGTGCTTTAGACACAAGAAGACATGACCAAGTACCCATATAGAGATTGAAGAAGAACAAGAAAACATAACCAATTTAAACGTCAAGATTTTAGCTTCCCCAAACTCAAACTCTGTCAATTTGTCAAAAGTAACAAACTTAAACACCAAAAAGAAGCTCTGGAAGGAGAACAAAATGTAATTGGACGAAAACAATGATGTTGAACTATGTTTAGGAGTCTACGGATAAAACCTCATTGGTCTTGCATTGACAATAGGATGTTAAAAGAGAAAGTATCATGTCTTATTTTGGTCCTTCTTAAAACCATGGACAAGAAAAAAGCACATCTTCGAAAAGGTTATAGTAACTCAAACAGTTGATTTATATTATCTGCAGTCTTTGAAGATGTCACAATAAAGAACATACAGTTCTTCTCTGCATAGTCAACAACATCCTGCGGTACAAGAACAATATAAGTGAAATTAAATGATGTGCATTGATAAAAGTATGTTGCTATATTTTCCAGTAATCACTCAAACTTACTTGAACAGTTATTTCTCGTTTTTCATGAAGATCAGCCTTGTTGCCTACTAAAGCTAGGACCATATCTGGGCTCCCATGTTTCTGTAACTCTTCAAATTTCCCATATAGAGAAAACAACCAACAATGCAATGATCTTCAAAAGTAAAATAGAACTGAAACATAAGAGAAATGCAGAAAAAGGGTAAGTAATACAGAAATCCCTGGGCCAGGAAACTACCTTAACCCAGTACTGTGCTTTGTTGAATGACTCATGACTTGTTATATCATACACAATAACAGCAACTGTAGTGCCAATGCAGCATACCTGTAGAAGACACATGCAGTAATCAGATTTGGAACAAGTAAAGTACGTGGAAAGAATTAAAGAAGTCAGCGTGAGAATGATCCCACCAAAGAAAATGAAAATGGAAGTCAATACTGAGACTCGCTAACTTGTATTAAAAAGAAATAGTATGATTTGAAATGTCGTCAATAACCACTGAGCTAGCAATTACGTCTCCTGTCCTGCTGTATCCCATATTTCAAACTTAACTGTGGTTGAATCTTGCAAAGCTATCGTCTGTGACAAAAATGAAGCTCCAATAGTCACCTGCAATAACAAGAAGCAAACAAATATTACAGAACTTGCCGAATAAAAGTTTCGGGTATCCCTGGGAGCCCAGGAGGAGATGTGTGATTACAATCCACACAAAACATTTATGAGAAGTGGAAAATGACAACATGTGCTGTAAGCAGCATAGCGCTAACTTAATAAGATCCATTACCTTGGATGTTGGATCAAACTGACTCCGAACAAACTGTAGAACAATACAGCTTTTACCAACACCAGAATCACCTAGCAAAACCAGCTTTTCATGCCAACAAAATCAAAGGCCATTACGTTTATTAAAAGAAAAGACAATAGGCGAGAAAGTGTAGAGCAATCATATATCCAACGATCAAAGCAGTATAACGAGCAGCTAAAGCAACGGAATTCCCCGAGTTACCTTTACGCAGAGGTTTTTGGCATCAGAAGCTCCATTGCTCCCAGAGTTGTTATTAATTCGACCGAACTCCTAGCCATAAGCATTTAAAAACTCAAAACGCATACCAAAGGGGGGAAGAAAAAAAAAAGGGTATCAGAAACAAAATTCCAAACGTAATTCAATAGTCAAAGGACATCCGAGCAGCGAAATGGAAGAAATTCCACAAACCACAAAGAAAGAAAAACAAATTTAGCAATATCATATCGATCACCTGATGAGAATAAAACAAGAGTCAAAAACTCAAAACCTCACTAATATATTATCTTCCATATCACTGCCAACTTACATAACAAAACTGAACCTTTTCCTTCTCAATCACATAAAACCCAGAACCATTCACTAGAGTATGCCCAAAAAAGGAGCGCAACACAATCCAATTGCATTCTCATTACACTTCATGTGTGAATGCTAAAACAGAAACGCAAAAACCAGGGAAGAGATTAGGGAGTTTACTCGGAAGAGAAGAAGAGCAACCCATGGATTTCCGAAAGCAGGAATGCTTAAATCAAACAATGCAACGATTTGTGTACACCAAATATTAGGGATTTAGAAGTAAGAGTCAATTGATATTTAGTTTGCAGAACGGATTATTTCTTAGCGCTTGATTAATAAATTCACTCACCATTACGTGCTTCTTATGCCACGTTTTTTCTTACACTTCACATGCTAGAAAAAAAAAAAAAGATAAACTATTAAACATTGTTTAATGTTTATAATATCTCATAAATATCTAAGCCAATATATGTACTTTAAAAACTAAAATTGTAGGATTTCTTAATAAATGTGTTTTACACTTATTAATTTCTTTAATTAATCTCTAAATGATTA